>OZ030008.1:150630064-150967564 GCA_964023405.1 Apodemus agrarius
TGTGACGCCTGTACTTTCTTCAGCTGGAACCCGCTCCTACTGAAACGTATTTAGTCGATGATGCACTGAAATATTTAAAAGTATTTTTACTTGCCATGTTTAGCAAGACCTCCCTTATGCATATACACGGCTGCCCCACCCCTAGGCCAGAATCACGAAGCACCGCCTGGAGGTGTCCTGGGACCCACCACTTTCTTTAGTCTTGAAGTCACCTCGAAGTCAGATGGCTCTCTCTGGATAGATGTCCAAAACACTCACAAAACAGCTAAATTAGTCTTAATAAAAGCAACTGAGGCAGGAGGATGCCAGCCTGCCTTTCCCCCAGCTCAGATGTGGGTCTCCAGGGCCTGCAGGACACAGGCTGCACTGCAAGGTGCCCGCCCTGAGGTGTGCTGCTACCCACTATCTCCGGCCTCCCTCCTCCTCCGTCACCTAGGCGAAAAGGGACACACTGCATCTGAGCACCAGAACGAGGCAGCAGGGCGAAGGCTGGCCGCCTCTCCCCACCTCCCCATCCTTATACCCACTACCATATCTTGAAGGGACTGCCACAGCAGCAGTGCTCAGCATCATGGGACAAGCCGGCTGGCCCTGGAGTCGGGCTGCCCCATAGCTGACTGTCAGATAGCTCTGGGGGAGTCACCTCTCCCCTGGGACCTCAGCAGCCTCTGCAACGGGGCCTTCAACATCTTCCAGGGAATGGTGGTATCAAGATTTATGAGGAAGGGTGGATTCGATGTCTTTTCTTCCTCTCCCCAAACAACTGGCATCACTCCTGATATAGGTGTGCTGTGCAGATGGAAAGACGGGTTCCAAGATGTCAGCGGGGTGCCCCATTCCCAGGAGACTCCATTTTATTCCAGAGGAGGAGACTGAAGCTCCATCTGGAGTAAAGAGAAGGCTCTCAAGAACAGAGACCACTCACGCGGGCCATCAAGGACAAGGAAGCAGCCTGGGTTCAGTTCCCAGCCCTGGAAGGCATGAGCACCAGTCCTGCCCCCTCCCCACAGGCCCCCAGGGCAGGAGCTGGGAGCCCTGTGTCTGGCGTGACAGTCTGGTTCCTGGTCTTGGCAGAGGCCACTGGTGACAATGACAGACATGTAGAAAGCACTCAACTCTGAGGGCTCCTTTCCAAGAACCTCCTCATCTGTCCCTTGCCAGTCCCAGAGGAGCCAGTGGATCGTTTTTTGCATTGGTGTTACTGTGACAGGAAAAAAAAATGTTCTCTGGTGTATGCCCAACTGTGCTGTGGGCTGGGATTCCTCTCTTCTGTTCAAAGCTGGAGAAGGAGGACCAGACAGCTGAGGAGCCACCACCACAGACACCCAGCTAATCTGCAGCAGCATTTAGACCCACTAGGCCTAACCAAAGATTCTGCCATGGGCCGCATCCTAACCTGACCACAAGTGATCTGCCCAAATGTGGCCTACATGTACCAAGCACCTAACAGGAGCCAGGCTCTGCCAGCACAGAGCAGACAGTAGAGACTCCCTCCCCTTCCGCGTACACAGGCCCCCAAAGGCAAGCACTATTCTAATTCCATCATTCTAGAGTGATAAAGTCCATGCACTGCATAATGCACTGCATTATGGCTTACTCTTTTTGTATTGCACATTCTATGAGCTTTTTTTTTTTTTATCTTTTTATTCTTCTAATTCTTCATTTTTGTGTTTTATATGTATGGGTCTTTTACCTGCTTGTATGTCTGGTATCACGTGTGAGCCTGATCCTATGAGGGCCAGAAGAGGGTATCAGACCTGAATGCTGGTAACATCCAAACGGGTGCTACAAATCAAAGCCAGGGCCGCTGGAAGGGCCGCTGGCGCTCTGAGCTGCTGAGCCGTCTATCCAGCCCACACTCCGAGTTTTAACAACTGCACGAGGAGCTGTAACTATCAGTTCTGCATTGCTCGAGAGGGCCGTACTGCCCCAAGCCTCTCTGTGCCCTACTCACCATTACCACACACACACACACACACACACACACACACACACACACACACACGCTCCTGGAGCCCTTGGCAACCACTGTGAGCTCTTGACTCTGCATAATTCTGCTTTTTCCAGAATGTCGTGACTGTTGGGACTACAGTGTACCTAGCCTGCTCAGACTGGCTTCTTCCACCAGCAGTATGCCTTTAAGATCCTCTATGCCTTTTTATTCCTTGATAGGTCATTATTTGAATGTCTGAATAGCCATCCACTAAATGGGGACAACCTCAATTTGTGACTGTATTTACTCTGTGAAGGGTATCTTGATCACTTCACTTTTTGGTAGTGAGGAATGAATTAACTATAAATATGCATGCGAGGTTTTGCGTGGACATGTTTTTTACGTGGATAGACAAATACCCATCAGTGTGGCTGTGAGACCATATGGCCGTGACAATTAATTCTAGCTGTCAACCTGACTGGTCTAAGGAATGCCTAGAAGGCTGGTAAAGCATCGGTTATAGATGTGCCTGTGAGATGTTTCCAGAGGAGACTAGCGTGTGAGTCGGTGGACTGAGGGGGAAGGTCCACCCTGCATGGGAGCAGGTCCCACCCAATCAGTTGGGGAGCCAGGAAGAACAAAAAAATGGAGGGTGGGAGCTAGTAGGATACATTCCTCACCAGATACATCCCTAATGACCTAAATTCAACCTCAGGGACAAGGTGGAAGGAGAAAACTTACTCCTGCAAGTTGTCCTCTGTCCTCCACACTCGCATGACAGGGTCCATGACAGATGAGAACATCAGGTGGTTGGTTGTGAGCCACCATGTGGTTGGTGGAACTTGAACTCAGAACCCCTGGATGAGCCACCAGGGCTCTTAACCGCTGAGCCCTCTCTATAATCCAAGCGTAACCTTTTAAAGGCAGGGAGTTCTCTCACTTCGGTTCGCACCCTCTCTTAGACATCAGCACTGCAGCCTCCCAGGACCTTGGGCTCTGACCTCAGTCCACTGGTTTGTTCCACATGTTCTCAGGCCCTTGGCTTGACGGGGAGAGCTTACAATCATTTCTCTGCTTCAGAGGCCTCCAGACGTAAAGTGCCCCACACTACCTGCCACTGGATATGGAGTCTTTGCCTCTGTAGTTGTATAACCGAAATCCCTAACAAGTCCCCTCCCACCTGTCTAGGTTAATTTATTATCTGTTGTCCCTCTGTCTGTCCATCTGTCTGTTTAAGCGCCTTCCTACCTCCTGCTTGTTGGTCCCAGCTCTCTGGGAAATCTTGAGGAATGCATATAATACTGCTAAGTTTCAGTCTCATACAGACGGTCTGTCTTCCAAAGTGGCAGGACCACTTTGTGTTCCTGTTACTCTACATCATTGTCGACACATGGGACAATCAGAGATAGTAAAGAAAAATGGTCTTTTTCTCTTGTTTAACCCTCTCTGTGGATATGCAGTGGTACACACACACACCTCGCTGTTTTAATTTGAAATTCAGCACACATTTTTAACATTAAGCATATTTTCATATGCTTCTTTGCCTTTTGCACAAATTCTTAGGTGGGGGCATCACTTCGGATCTTTGGTCCTTTCTTAAAATGTGAGTTATTTTCTTATTGTTGAGTTTTAAGAATTCTTTGCATGTTGTAGACACAAGTTTTTCATTACCTATGTATTTAAACAATATTTTTCCAGTCTATGATTTGTCTCTTAACTTTGCGTTTTTTATTCCTCTCTCATAAGTCAGGTTTGAACTCGAGGTCTTGTACATGTTAGGCAAGTACTCATCCACTGAGCTAGACTCCCAAGCCCATTTTAAAAATAATATCTTGATCAAAGCAAAAAAAAGTTTTTTAATTTTGTTAAAGTCTAACTTTCCTTGTTTCATTATTTCTTTAATAGGGCTTGCTCTTGGAACTGTAGCAAAAAATTCAGAGCAAAGTCACCTAAATTTTTTCATTTCTCTATGAAGTGACATATTGGTATTTGAAAATGGAGTTATTAGCTAAATATACATGTTAAGAGAGGCGAGCATGGTGTCCACTCCCTAAGATGAGAGGAGGAGGGAGAGGAGGGGGAAGAAAGAAGAGAAGAGGGAGAAATGGGAGGAGGAAGGGGAGGAGGAGGAAGAGGAGGAAGAGAAAGAAGTGGAGAAAATGTCCTTCTAAAATGTTCTGCTTGAAACCAAAGGCAGCAGATTTCAAGATTTCAAAAGAAAAGAAAGATCGGAGGCAATCACTAGAAACCAGTTATATCAGCCGTGAGTCTAAGTGTGAAAGCCTCAAATTGTGGGTCCGCGTCTGTCTGCTTCGCCACTGGGCACGGCCTTTTGGGGAGTCGGAACACGAGGGGGTTGACTGCACTTGTCCCATGCCACTCTTGGACACCCAAGCTCTGCTGGGAGTCTCGAAGAGCTGGAAACAGGGTGGGGGCCCAGGGACTGGGGACAGCATCTAGCCTGGGGCCAGGCCCGAGGGCAGCTCCAGCTCGTCCTGAGCTTGGCAGAGGCAGGCTTGATGGCGTTCGCGGAGAGGCCGTCCTTCCACAGGAGCACTAAGCTGCAGCTCTGTGGCCCACCGCCTTCTCCACGGCTCCCCACAGCAGATCCTGATGAAAGAGACAATCCACGGTCCTAAACGGCGTATTGGCTGTTCATGGCGGAAAATGGATGCATAACGTACCATACCCACATCTCAGGGTAGACCTGAGATTAAAGACCTTTGCAGGGAGGAATGTCTGGGAAAGGAACCTTATTGGCTAAGCCCCCTCTCCTCCAGCTACCTCAGTAGCATGGAGAACTCTGACTTGGACCTGCATGGCCACACATTTCCTTATGTGAGGAGTGTGACCCGTGTTCCAGACCAGGAATCGTGCAGGGAACGGGGAGTCGCCCAAGCCTCAGGCGTGTGCCCACCGAGTCTCAGGTCTCAACCTGCTCTCCCTTACCGAACTTCCTGGCATGGTTTTATGTCCCACATCAAATATGTCAATTAAAATGTGGAACCTGTTGAGAAGATTTTTAAAAACAAGGAAACAAGTCAGGTGTGGTGGCCCTTGCCTTTAGTCCTAGCACCTGGGAGGCAGAGTTCAAGGATAGCCAGAGCTGCTACTGATGATGATGATGATGATGATGGTGATGGTGGTGGTGATGATGATGATGGTGATGGTGGTGGTGGTGGTGGTGGTGGTGATGGTGGTGGTGGTGGTGGTGGTGGTGGTGGTGGTGGTGGTGGTGGTGATGATGGTGATGGTGGTGGTGGTGATGATGGTGGTGGTGGTGAAGATCATGATGATCAAGATGATAATTCCAAAGTAAAATATACAAAAAAAAAAAAAACCCTATGGTATTTATGAAAAGCCCATTTAAACCTTAAAAACACAGATAGTCAAGGAAAGAGATGAAGACAGACATATGCTCACACAACCCAAATCTGGAATGGTGTGCCTTTGTCAATTCTGGACAAAGCAGGCTCTAGAACAAGGGAAATGGCCAGAGCTGAAGATGTCAGCAGGCAGGGAGTCCGTCCTCTAGCCACACATGACCGACCACACTGCGGCTGGCAGCAGCGGGGACCGCCGCTGCGGCTACACGGGGAGACCTCAGCAGCCCCAGCTGCACCTGACGGGGAGCTGCTCGGGAGCGGGTCAGGATACAGGTGGACCGGACGCTGGTCCACGGCTTGGGCCAGGGATGTGTTTCACACCCCCCATGCAATAAGACCCGGGGTACACATTCCTCTCCATTCTTACAGAATATTCGCCAAACTGTGCTGTATGACGTAAAACCTCCATTAATCGCCAGACTGGAGCTTGAGTCAGGACCTGCTTCCTACACACTTAAGAGACAAATTCCCTACCACGGAGCAGCACCCCCTGCCCCTGTGTTGTTTTGCTCGGTTTGGTTTGGTTTTTGAGACAGACTCTCATGGAGTTGTCCAGACTAACTAGCCTTAAAGCATCTGGGTATCTGGAATTACAGAGCAGCAGCGTCAGAAAGCGGAGGATTAGATGAGGTGCTCTCAGACCACAAGGGAATAACACTGAAGGAAGAACACAGAAAGCCCGGAAGCTCCCGGGATGCTAAATGGAACGCCCTGAACACCCGTGCTCCGTCTGTGTTCTAACCGGTCTGAAGTGACGTCGCTCCACTTCCCTGTAAACATCTGGGAGAAGTCACCAGTGAGCCCTCTGGGGCCCCGTGCTTTTCGGGGAGGGGGGGAAGAAGCTATGAATTATTTACTGACTTTCTCTAGTAGCTATTAGGTTCGTTGGATTGTGAGTTTCCTTATGTCAATTTTGGTAAAGTGTCTCCTTGAAAAAACTGGTCTTCTTCATGTAAATTACTAAATTCACAGGCCCAGATGTTCTCCACGATATTCATGTCACACGGGGAGGGCGGGGGCGGGGGGCACGCTGACACTAACGTTAGTTATCTCCCTCAAGTTGCTGATATTACTAATGTATAATTAGTAGTTAATGATCTCCTTTTTCTCCTCAGTTAAACTGGCTAGAGGTTTATCAGTTCTATTGATTGCTGCCCCCCCCAAGGATAAACTCCTCTGTTTTATTGATTTTTCTTATTGATTTCCTGTCTAATTTCATCTATTTGTTTTCTGACTTTCGCCATTTCTTTGGCCATTTTGAATCTGCTCTTTTTCCATTTCCTAAAATAAAACTTTTTTTTTCCCTCCTGTGAGACAGGATCTCTCTGTAGCCCTGACTGGCTTGGAACTCACTGTGTAGACCAGGCTGGCCCCAAATCCACATGTGCCTCTGCTTCCCAAGTGCAGAGGTTAGGGCCACGAGTCACCACAGCCAGCCTGAAAACATTTTTTTTTTTTCCAGTTTCAGAACTTCTTGCCTAATCCATGTATTTGATTCTGTAAATCTGACTACACTGTGTCCCACACATTTCAGTGTGTTCTGTTTTCATTTTTATTTAGTTCAAACATATTTTTAACTTTCTTGCGAGCCCTCCTTTCTGAGAGTTTTATATTTATCTTGCCTGGGCCCAGGCTGTGTTGCCTGTGCGGTGGCTGCTGTGCCAGAGGCCCGGGGTTCCTCTCAGGTCTTTGGTTTTATTTTTTCTCCCCCCACTGCCTTTGGGTTTTTCTAGTCTCCTTCTTAAATATGGAGCCTGATTAAATCCCCTAGCTGTGAGCTGGGGTCCCAGGGTGAGCCCTCCCCGCCTTACCGAGGCCCAAGGCCTGGCTATTATTGCTGTGGAGAAACACCATGACCAAAGCCCGTGGGGGGGGGGGTTGTCTGCTCACAGTTCCGCATCCCTGCCCAGAGCTGAAGGACGTCAGGGCAGGCACCTGGGGCAGGGGCTGCTGCAGAGGCCGTGCAGGGGTGGTGGAGGGGTGCCACTCACTGGCTTGCTCAGCCCGCTTTCTTACATCACCAGAGTCAGGGCTAGAGCGATGGCTCGGTGGCCCAGAGCATCGGCTGCTCTTCCAGAGGACTAGGGTTCGATTCCCAGCGCCCACATGGCAGCTCACAACTATCTGCAACTCAAAGGCCTAGGGGTCCGCCACCCTCACACAGACACGAATGCAGGCAAAACCACAAATGGGCATAAAATTAAATACATTATTAAAATACAAAAAGAATAGGGCCACCAGCTGAGGCGCCCCACCACCCACCATGGCCTGGGCCCTCCCACGTTAATCACTAATTTAGCAAACACAGTCAGATCTTCTAGACGCTTCTTCTCAATTGGCGTTCCCTCCTCTCTGAGGACTCTAGTTGGGTGACAAGCCGGGTTTATTTTACATCCAAACTATAAGAGCCGTCCACCTGGATGGAGAGGTAAGCCACCAGATGCCAGCACAGACACAGTGGCAACCTGAGAATTGCATTGCTTGGTGGTGCACACCTGTAACCCCAACACCTGTGAGGGTGAGGCAGGAGGATCACTAGTGAGGCTCCTGGGGCTCCGCCCAGGAATGCAGGACCCCACCCCACCCACATCCGGAACTTGCACATGCTCAGCTCCCATCGGCCAGCAGTTATCATGACTATGTCGCATGCCTTACTGGCAGAGACTTTCTGTAGAATCTTGGGGTAAATCTGGGCATCCTGAAACTCAAAAGTGCCATCTGATGAGTCTACTGCGCTTGGGGTCTTGGGGTGGGGGTCCCCGCTGGATCAAGGTCTCCAGCAGAGCTCAGTATCAAGGTCTCTTTCTCAAATGTGCATTCATTCACTGTAACAGAATGTCACAGGGCTTAAAGCCAGCGCCCCAAGTTCTCCTGGGGCATGAGCATGTCTGGTCACCACTGAGGGTGGAATTCTCCCCAGCATCTGGCAGGCAGTGGTTGGGGGTGCTTCTAAACTCCCAAGATGCCCTGGGCAGCCCCGGCAAAGAGGCTCCAAATGCCAATAGCAACCCTGTTTCCCCTTGGGCTTCTGTAAAGACAACCCCTGAACCCCTCAGATGGTCCCTGTACTCCCACCACGGGGATATGCACAGCTGCCATCCAGGTGAGGGTGAGGGAGGCAGTGGACAGCCCCCCCCCCACAAGAGTGCGCGTACTTGCTGGGGCAGACCTGACATCACCCAGCAGCCTCTCGTGGCCGTGGGCGTCTCTGCCCCTGCTTTTCCTGTTCACTGCTTCAAAAGGAGGAGGAGCCTTATGTAATCGCAGCCTCATACAACCTTCTGTCATTTTGGCACCCTGCGCCTGGGAAACCCCCTCCCTCCTAAAACCCCGTGGGGCACGGAATTCTTTCTGCTCTAAGCAGGCTCCACAGGTTACACAGCCCTGGGCAGCAGCAGAGCTGCAGCCTTTAAAGGCACCTTCGCTCCGGTTGGCACTCTGTATCCCATCCCCCATCCCACCACCATTTCCCCTGCCCTGGGCACCTTTATCTCAGACCGCTGGTCCCCATCTCCATCCCTGCTCTGAAGCTTCTGCCTGCCCAGAATTGCCCCCCACCCCCACCCCCACCATTTTAACAACCTTGACCAGGCCCTGCGAAACCCTTCCTGCCTAAGAGTGTAATGTCCATCCCTGATATCGCCCCCCATCCTCCCTTCCCCCCCATCCCCTCCCCTCATCCTTCCCTTCCCTCCCCTCCCCTCCCTTCCCCTACTCTCCTCTGATACCCACAAGTGCCTTCCTGCCAGATCCTGGTTCTCTTTTGGGGTCTGTGACTTAGTTCAGTGAAGTAACCGCGCTCTAGAATAACTGTGACTACGCGCCCGCAGGAGCTGGTGGGCGGCTCCTGGTTCTCAGAGCGGAGGCGTCCAGGCCCCACAGTGGTTTCCCGGTGCTCACCGGGCTCTCTGAGAAGCATGGCCTTCCTTCCTCCAGCCAGTTCTTGTTCTAGCGAAGCTGTGCGATGGGTCTCGAGGGAGTCACTTGCTCTCTCCATCGGGGCAGCACCAGCTGCTGTGCTAAGGGTGTTTGACTAGAGGCTATGGCAAAACCCTAGCCAAGTTCAAGTCTCTCCCTCACTTTCCTTGGGCACTGGCTCTGACCAGCCCCGGGGCAGGATTGCTCCCAGGCAAGGTACACGAAAGAAACTGGTTTTTCAGATTTTCGTGCACTAATAAAATTACCCTCTCTAAAGAAGGCAATTTGCATGTTAATGTTTTGGGTAATTCTGTGCAGCTCCAATGCCCCCAGGACTGCAATTTCTCTCTGACAGGGTGACAAAAATAAACTCCAGCATAAAGGAGCATTTTCCTCCCTGCCTTTGTGCTCTAATGTGACACTGTAATGAGAGTCAAGTTGAAACCCGCCGCTCTGCTCCGTCTTCCTTCTGACACTGATCTGTTTCCTTCCACCTCTCCAGGTGACAGGCAGGTTCTGAAGAGGGCCTCGAGGGTCTCCTTGAGGACAGGGCTGGGTCCCCTTGCGAGTGGACATCATCCCTACAGCCCAGCTCCTCCCCCAAGGCCCGGCCTTCAGCTTCTCTAACTTCTCAAAGGCGCAGCTAAGTGACTGGACACCACGGGCCATCTTTGGGATGAGGAGGGCCACCATAAGGGTGTGCAGCTACCCTGCAGAGGGCGCACTGTCCCACCAGACTTGGGTCCCTCTGGTGACTTAAAGTCCATCAGGAAGGAAGCTTAACTCATAGGTGTCTTCTCCAGGCCAGACACATTGGCTACACATACACACACACACACACACACACACACTCACACCAGGGCAGAACCACAGGGAGGGAGCACAGCCAACTTCCTGCCTTCACACATAGTGCCTGATAGCCCAGGTAAGAGGAGAGCTGTGCTGTGTGTCAAAGGGCGTTGTGCAGAGCGGCCGGCAGACGTGTAACACAGAATCACTCCTGTAATCTAAGCATTTCTTTTATATATATATATATAAATAAAATTCTGTAAAAGAAAATACCTTTCAATGAGCGTAACTGAGAGTGGTTTCTCATGGGACGTGGGCCAGGGAGGTGTGCCAGTCTAGAGCAACTGAGCTAAGATACAAAGGGTCACCAGGCAGGATGCAGGGACAGGGCATTGTGGTCCCAGGAGTGCTGGATAGGGTGGAAGGAGAGGAAGGGAAATCTGCTGTTCCAAGATGCTCAGCCAGCAGCTCTTGGGAGCTCCCCAGAGGAAGGGAAGAGTCTGGATTCCCTCCAGAGTGTCAGGCAGGGGGGTGCAGGGCGGTGGGCGAGGTGGGCGCAGGTGTCCCGCAGCCCGGCAGGTGGAGAGCAGGTATTGCTTTGCCCGTGTCCAGAAAGAAGCGTTGCGGGAAGCACGGGTTGTAGGAGAGAAGTTTCAAAACTAACCCCAGGCTTCAGGTTCGGGGGCGGGCGAGCGAGAGAGCGCAAGAGGAGCAAGAGCGCAGGGAGGTGGAGGCGCCATTTATCAAGGTGGGTAAAAAGGCAGGATTGGGAAGAGATTCTTTGAGATGCTAATGAGGTATCCCAAAGGCAAAAAGCCCCTGTGGCCTGCAGATAAGGACTTGGAGGAATTTAGAAGGCGTTTAGTCAATGGCCAATGAAGGTCTTTAAAACTCAGGTAATAAATGATTGGGAGAAGACAGGGAAGGGGGCAAAGAAGGAGCAGCGGGTGAGACCCCAGCCCTAGGGAACCAGGCAGGCGGGGAGGGGCAGGGATGGGGAGCTGCTACTCAGCGGATGCGGCAGGGGGAGCTGAGGAGAGCTGAGAGGTGGAGGACGAGGGAAGGCCCCCACTCCTTCATGAAGCTGTGCTAGACGGGCATGGCCCAGAGCAGGCCCCAGAGGAGGGCGCTGCAGAGGCGTGCCTGCTCCAGGCCAGGCTGCACCTGGGAGGTCTGGCTGAGGGGAGTGGGTGGGAGAGAGAGATGGAAGCTCAGGCAGCCTGTTCCACTCCTGAGGGCGGCTGGCAAGCAGGGAAGACCATGCTGGAGATTCATTCAAGGGGCAGATTTCAAAGCACCTGTCTTTCCTCTCTCTGCTACCAAAGGCCCTTTCATAGCATTTTGCATGACCCGGCTGCTCATTATAAAGTCTTCCTCTGGGGCTGGAGAGATGGCTCAGTGGTTAAGAGCACTAATGGGATCCGATGCCCTCTTCTGGTGTGTCTGAAGACACCATGGTGTACTCATATACATAAAGTAAATAAATAAATCTTTTAAAAAATTCTTCTCAGAGGAGGTAGCTCAGTTGGTGGCGCGCCTGCCTTGCATGTTCAAAGCTCTGGGCTTGGTGCTCAGCGCTGCGTTAAAAACTAGGCATAGCCGGGCGTGGTGGCACACGCCTGTAATCCCAGCACTCTGGGAGGCAGAGGCAAGCAGATTTCTGAGTTCGAGGCCAGCCTGGTCTACAGAGTGAGTTCCAGGACAGCCAGGGCTAGACAGAGAAACCCTGTCTCAAAAACAAAGCAAACAAAACAAAACAAACAAACAAAAACTAGGTATGACTGTAGGTTCCTGTAATCTCAACTCCTGGGAGGCGGGAGCTGAAGGCCAGAGGTTGAAGGTCATCTTCAACTACATAGCTTGTCTGGAGAGAGATGGCTCAGCTAGCTCTTAAGAGCACTGACCGCTCTTCCAGAGGTCCTGAGTTCAATTCCCAGCAACCACATGGTGGCTCACAACCATCTGTAATGGGATCTGATGCCCTCTTCCGGTGTGTCTGAAGACAGCTACAGTGTACTCATAAAATCTTTAAAAAAAAAAAAAAAAAGCAAATAAAAGGAAGACCTTCCTGTGCAGTGTTTCCCAGCTCTTCCTTCAGGGTCCCAATCCCAGGAGAGTTTGTTAGGATGTGCCCGGAAGAGTCCTCTGAAAGAAAGGCGTGGCTCCTTCAACTATGGCATATTCTGGCAGGTGTGCAAAGATGTCCATTACAACCTCATGTGAGCACAGCATTAAGTAAAGAAGAGAAAAGGGCCATTTGAAGTGTCCCATCATAGTGGGAGGGGCTTTAAAGCTGGTATGTACACACCAGGAACTTCTGTGCAGTCTGAGAAAAAGCGAGTGCATGTGTGTGCACAGACACGGGGAGGTGACAAGCGTACAGTACACGCCCAGTGTGGTTGTCCACGCTGGAGCCTGAACACTCGGGCGGGCGCCTGCGGCAGGCAGGTGGGAATGAAGCCAGCCTGGGCGTCACAATAAAAGCCTGGAAAGAAAAGAGAAAAAAGAAGGAAGGAAAGGAAGAGAGAACGAAAAGGAAAACGTAAAGTACAATACTGGGCACAGAGTCATACGGAAACGTTATTGATGTCCGCGGAACCTTGCGAGTTCCGTTTCGCACGGATCTATCAGCGACGGCAATCAGCACACACTCCCAGGTGACCGTTGGTGGCAGTGTCAGGACAGCCTGCGACTCAGAACCTTCTCCCCGGCCTTGCCGCAGGCAGGTGTCAGGACGCGAGCTGCACCTGCAGGGTCGGTTGAGGGTTGCATTCCAATACCAGCTTCGCATCCTTCACCAGCTAACAAATTAGACCCCAAGCCAGAGGCTTGGAACAGCCAGAAGAAGGAGGGGGAGGGGAGGGTCCTAAAGCCCCTCCCACCTAGACTTTTGCTTTGTGCCGGATGCCTGTATTTCTCCTTCAAGGCGTAATTGCCACGTAAGGTCCTGGGACATGCTGTCTCTGACGTTCTCTCTAAGCCAGGGATGTTGGCAGCTTGCTGAGGAATGAGTGTGGAGTCTCTGAGCATCCATGAAGCCACTGGTCACATAAGAGACATCCGGAATGGCATGAAGCCGTGAAGGAAGGATGATCGGTTCTGAGGCGCCATCTTCCCAGTGAGTCTGGAACATTTGTCTGTTACGATGGACTCGGGGGTGATATCAGATGGAAGGAGGCCGGGGCCTTGGGTCACTCTGCCAGGGCCAGCCTGTGACCTGTGACTAATGAGAGATGGAATATTTACTTTCACCCTTGATTGTTTGTCATTGGCGTCGCGGGCTTCTCGGGGTAGTGATTTCCCTGCAAGGTCTATTTATGGCTCTGTCTCCACGCTTCCTCCTTTCTCCATCCAGACAAGGACAAAGGCGGCAGCAGCATCTTCCTGGTGTGCCGCTCGGAGCAGTGCCTGTGCGTGCTTCGGGGGCCGTGGGGGCTTTCCTCCCCATCCCAACTTGAGGGGAAACGAGTAAAGGGCAGTGGTGGGGACCCAGCACTCTCCCTATGTTGGTTAGTTTTGGTCAGTTTGACACAGGCTAGGGCCACCAGGAAGGAAGCCTCAGTCAAGGAACCGCCTCCATCACATCAGACCGCAGGCAAATCTGTGGGGCATTTATTTTTCCTGATGTAACTGATGCGTGGGCCCAACCCATTGTGGGTGGTGGCATGCCTGGGCAGATGGTCCCGGGCTACACAAGAAGGCAAGCAGCTCCATGAGAAGGTCCAGGAGGCGATGAGGGCCAACCTGCTGTAGGACAAACCAGTCAGGAGAGCGAGCACTCTAGACAGGCGAGACAGGCTGGATCTGGAAATGCAAGTGGAAAGAAGACAGACGGTCCTTGGCCAGCTCCTGCAATCTTGCTGCCTTCATCTCAGTGTAAGTCACTCAGGGCAGATGCTACCCTCCTCCTTCAGAGATGAAGAGACTTAGGGATAGAGAATAGGAATTCTTTGACAGCTTGACCGTGACAGAGATGGGATATGGATACAGAGTCAGTCACCATTCACTGAGCCCTCTGTCATCTCTTAGGAACTGCCCGGATTTGATCTACCCAGCCTGAGACCCAAGCATTAGGCTTGGGGGACTGGGGTGACAGCTGGTGGGTCCGTGCAACCGGAGGCCAGGCTGCTCTGCTGGGCACCACAGGGACAGGGAGAAGGCTGGAAGTTGGTCGTGGAGCACTGAAGTGGAAACGTAAGGGTTCTTCGGAAAGTCAGGTGTGTTGGATGGTATTTTGCTGGGGCAAGCATGTTTTCCTGAAGTGGACACGGGTGAAAGGCTAAGGCAGACTCATGAAGGAATGTTTAGCTGAAGCAGACGCAGGCGAAAGGAGGTTCTGCTAAAGCAAGCACGTGAGAGGGTGTGCGATGAAGGATTCTTTGCCAACGACACACATGTATTGGTCCGCCTTACATTTCATTGTTGAGCTGCAACTATCTCAGGACTTCATAGAGAGAAATGCTCCACATTTTTTTTTTTGGTGGTGTGCTGTGGCTTTTTTGCGGGTTCCACAGACTTGGGCTGATCTGCAGAGTGATGTCAGCTGAGGCAGACACCCGTGCTGAGGGGAGACCCATGGAGGGCACGTGCTGTCAGGAGGGTGTAAACAGGACTCCGTGCACGGTGACGGAGGCGCGGCTAGGCTTGCGTATAGAGCTAGGTGTGCAGCCTCTGTTGGGCTTCACCGATCTTCGCTCCGCTGAGAGAGGCACAGCTGAGAACTTCTGACTCATGCCAAGGCTGGGGCCTCCTAGATTTTGTCGCTGCTGCTGATATGTGTTTGCTACCTCAACTCTGCCGCACTGGACTGCTGGTGTTATCTGTGAAGGGTTTGCGAGTGGATCGAGCCGCCGCTGCTGACCTGTGACCTGAACTGTCAACTTCCGGACAGCACATACGAGAGTTGCTTCAAAGAACCTTTCCAAAGAGGTCCACTCCCCCCCTTCCCCCATCTGTGTATCCTTTCTTTCCCACTCCCTCTGGTGGGTGGTGGGCAAAAGGGAGGTTAAAGCATTTAAGAACCATCACAAAAAGTGAGTTTTGAAAAAAAATAAGACTTACAAATCACCTTGGTGCCTTCTCTATCCTAGCGGACAGCCCTTCTGGGGGCCATTGTGGTGTGCAGAGAAGGGCCACCTTACTTCCTGGAAATTATCTAAACTGAAAGAGAGTGTGTGTGTGTGCCCACTTAGGACTTCTGTGAGACAGAATCCCACATTCCGGTTGAATATGAAGAAAGAGATTTGAATACTGTGAAGACAGCAGGCAGTGACTGAGAGGAGGAGGGGAAATCAATCTCATCTTCAGTGTGGGATGATATCTCTGGCTGTCAACAATGATTTGGATTTAATTACATCAAATATGCAAATGTGTCCTGGAAACTGTAAAAGAATACACGGCCATCAAACTCGAGAAAGCTTAATTAGATTGGGACAAGAACGCAGGTCTGACTGTGAGACAGGTCTGGGCTGCAATGCTACCTCTTCCGCTGGGGAGTCCCCTGCCTGGCTGCTTGGCCACTGGTATGTGTCCCTCGGCCTCAGATGGAGAGCCCACGTACCAGTGGCCTTTTCTGAACACTTCTCGGAAGCAGACGACAAGGAGGAGCCGCTGTGTGACCTGGGAAGCAACATGAAGGCCTTGGCCTTGTTTCTGCCTTTCAGCCCAGAAGACAGGCTTCCTGGGGAGCTGCCACACACTGAGGTCAGTTGTGTGCAATACCTCTCTGGGTGTGAGGATCGGACCATGTACCAGCTGGAGCTGGAGGGCCGTCCGTCACCTGCTGACTGACAGAATGAGGCCACGTCCCGCCAGGGGCTGCCTCTCGGGATCCAGTGGCTATCTCCAGTGAGAGGAGCGAGTCTGCACGCAGAGCTGTTCACAGGCCGTTTCCTCCAGTGACATCTGTCAAGCCGAATGAAGGTTCAAATCCCACTCTACAGCTTATCTTTAGGTGTGGGGAAAACATGTTCACAAACTCCCGTGCATCTCGCCTCTCCTTCTTGACATCAGGCAGAGATGGATGGAGCCCAACCCTGATTCGCTCCAAGACTGGTTTTGCTTCTGGAATTTTCTTTTCTCCGCTAAGTGTTTTGTTGTTGATGTTGTTGTTGTTTGTTTGCAGTCCTGGAGCAACTCAGATGTGGCCAGATGTTTGAAGACTAAAATCAGCAATGGAGAAAAATGTTGAGAGTCTGACGGCTTGGGTCGCACCTGCCAGCCCGGTGACTCTAGCATGTTTCTTGAATGTAAAATGGCTTTGAACAGCACCTGTTTTATATGCTTTTGGTACAGTCCAGTTGAATAACTACAGGCAGTTTTTATCTCAGGGTTTTCAAGTAAGAAGACTCAGCAACTGAGAACCAATGTTGTTTGTTACTTTGGCTATGACACGAGTGTAAAGGCACGTTACCTTGTGATATTTCCAGTGCCCAAGCGAGGAGAGAGGCGAGGCGGTTTTAACTACTTCTTAAGATGGTCTGGGACTCAGACTCAGGGAGACGGAGAGGGCCACCTCAGGAGAAATGAAGACTTAGGAGTGCTGTGGACGGGACCCCGGCACCCTTCCCCCACCTCCTGCGGGATGGATCATGGATCGAAGAGATAAGGTCTGTAAGGAAGTGGCTGGTGGTAAATGAGTCCCTTTCCCCTTTTGTAGTTCCCTCATCAGGAGAGACAGCAGAGAGCCCGGCCGCTCACGCCCTGACCTTTGAAAGCACAGTAAGAAGGGGGCCTCCCAGGAGCCCGGCCATGCACCTGAGCTGGAACCTCCAGCCTCTAAGTGTAAGGAAGTTTGACAACACCGCTCTTTGTCATCAAACCAGTAGCATTCTATGGCAGCCTGGGCCGACTGAAGACAGAGATGGTGGGCAGTGAGACTGTAAAGGAAAAAGCCTCCCCGGCGTCCTCAAGGGCTCTTCACTGTCCTCGTGCAAGGCCAGTACACACCATCCTCGCTCTCCCAGACAGCATCCTCTGGGCTGCCTCCAGACGAGTCCTTCAAGACACAGCTACATTGGAGTGCTCACCCCAAAGGCCCCCAAATCCATTGTGACAAACACACTTCCTGATGCCCACTGTTGACAGACAACACCTCCAGAAGAAGGGGGCAGAAAAAGTGCGTCTCTGGCAAGGTCTCCAATTACCTTGTGCCAAGGCCTGTCTCCTGCTCTGTTTCACCAGGCCTCTTGTCTTTCCCTCACACCTACATGTGGCCCAGGGGCAGATTGCAGCTCACATTGGAGCTGTTCTTAGACTGTATCTAGAATCCGCTCATCTTCACCCTGACTGCGATAGCAGTCCAAGACCCCGCTCTCCGCCTTTGTTGGCGCTGAATCTTTATCTTCTTTCACCCACGCCGCATACCACTTGGTCTCAGCATGGAGACACTTCTGTCTTGTTACTTCACAACTCCCCGCTGGCCTCTCATCTTCTTTGGCATGAAATCTTCTGCCATGTCTACAGAGCCATCCGTGGCCTAGCCTTCTAGAACCTTCCAAGCCTATTACACCTTAGTAAGACTGAGGGGACGGGGGCCAGGAGGGGTCATGGAGCTAATGCTCCCCACTTAGTGGCAGGTCAGTGAGCACACACAAACCGAGAGTGCGCAGTCTCTCAGAATCCAAGGAAGGGTTCAGGACGACCCTGGAACAGGTCCGTAGTTTCTCAGATCTGCCATTAGACTTTAAAAATAACAGGTTGGGTTTCTCCCGATCAATGCCTTAAAATAAACGTCTTTTAAAAAAAAAAAAATGACTTTAGCACAAAGTCAAGCTCCTCACTTCAGGACAGTCAGAGTAAAGTTCATCCAGATAGGACTTAGTTGGGGGAGGGGTTGCCTCCAAATGAGGGCCCTGGGCAGCACCCCAGAATTTATGAAGACAGATTTTCAGGCCCTGCCTTAGACTCCCCGATTGGAAGCTCTGGCTTGAGGGCTCTATCTGCATTTCCGGGCTCCTCCCCAGGCCCCGGCCAGGGGATTGTGAGGTTCTGGATTCCCTAGTTAGAACCTGCAAACCATTTTCACCTGCGAATCTTCTCAGGAGGATTTTCATGGGGCCGTCCCAGCTGGTGTCAGTGTCTGTCTGTTCTGTACAATGAACATTGTAATGCCTGTGTCTCAAGCATGCCTCCAGAACACATAGATCTCCTGGGGACCTGTGGATGTTAAAGCCAGATGGAGGATGAGACTGGAGAAAGCGCCATCAGAGTGAGCACATGCGACACCATTTGTAAAACACACACAAGGTTGTAAGGCCTCGGAAGTTCTGTCCCGTGTCCCTGTGTCGAGCTGGCAATGAACCACCCGTAGGAGAGAATGCGCTATAGTTCATTCCGGAAGGAATCATTTGTTTGGGAAATTTCTAGGTCTGTCCTTGCTGTGTTAAATGGTCTAATGGCTTTTAAGCTTCTGCCAAATTGCTTTTCTGAAGTCCACAGTGATCGCCCCACCCACAGTCTGATGGTCGCCTTGGCTTTGCTTGCGAGCAGTTTCCCCACAGCGTTACCGCTATTGTACCTGCCCATTCCTGGGCTCTGTCCTCGTGGGTACTCATGAGGTCAGAAGTATTTTAAATATGAACTTAATTACTAAATCAATGTGGCACACACACACACACATACACACACATGTTGAGGATTTATGTGTATAAATATCCTCAACAATCCCGATATGGGGGAGTATTGTTAGGAAATGTCTGAGAAATAAAAGCGGTTATGTATCAATTGCTTATTACACCATTCTCCATAAGAACTAGCTAATATGGAAAGTCATTGTTGGAGAGGGAGAGGTGGAGAAGTGATGCGTGAAGACACGATTTTAATGGACTTGGCTGTTTGTTTGTTTGTTTGTTTGTTTGTTTCAACAACTCTTGGGCTCACCCAAGCCTCCATTCGGCCTGCCAAGTGCCGGGGCTGAGGGGCGCACCGCCTTACCTGGCTGTTCTGGAACACTGTGCGGACATTAGAATATCAGTCCTGAAGGCTGCACGGCAACCTGCAAAAGCATCTGCTCACACCTGTAATGCGGACGCTGAGGCAGGAGGTTTGCTATGAACTATATAATGGGTTCTGGGAGAGAAAGATGGGGGGTGGGGAGAAGCACCTTCCTGAGTGCTCTAGGGGGCGAAGGGAGGTCGACAGGCCTGATCATCACTGACATTACATTTTGTATAAAGAGTAAAGGGAGGAGGCCGACAGGCCCTGCCTGCTCTAAGGCTTGTCAGGAAGGCCCCAAACAAGGCAGGTCTTCCAGCAGCTAGGAATTGCTGCTACTCCTGAGCCCAGGCTTGCCCCACTCGCTGCTGGGACCCCCGGCACCCAATCCCCACTAACCCTGTTCCTGCTGAGCACTGACCTGCTCAGGCCAGCCTCCCCTGGGCCTCTTGACAAAATGAGGAACAGAAATCTCCTGAGACTCAGGTGTGCTTTGGCTGTCAGGGTTCAGAGGCCTCTGTGACTGGTGTGCTGTGTGGGGTGCACCCCACTCCCAGTCCTCATGGCCTTCCTTGGGGAGTCCCCACAGGGCCAGTGGCCAACTAGAGGCAGGCAGCCTTCTCGCCTGGCCCCAGCTTTAATATTTTGCTTTCATTTTTTTCTTTCTTTCCTTTCTCTCTCTCTCCCTCTCTCCCTCTCTCTCTCTCTCTCTCTCTCTCTCTCTCTCTCTCTCTCTCTCTCTCTCCCTCTCTCCCTCTCTCCCTCTCTCCCTCTCCCTCTTTCTCTCCCTCTCCCTCTTTCTCTCATTCTATCTTTTATGGACAGGATTTTGCTCACTAGCCTGGGACTCACCAGACAGACCAGATTGGCCTTAAACTCTCAGTAATCCTCCTGCCTCTGCCTCCCAAATGCCGAGATCATCAATCATGTAGTACACATTCGGCCTTTTCAGTTTTTCTCCTGGGAATGGATGCTGTGTGATTTGGGAAGACCCAGGGCTCACAGTCAGAGCTGGGGTCCGGGCCTGACATGACGGTGCCGGGCAAGGATTCCGCAGTGGTGGCAGTGCTTAGAGACTGTGAAGAGCCAAGAGTCCTGTGGGGTCTGTACAGGTCGGCTGTGAGCTTCCCCTGCCTGGCGTGTGTCAGGACAGCTTGCTTGTGTGAGTCACTGATGCCCGCGATCCTTCTCCTCCCTTTTCTCTATGTGGCTGTCCCCCTTATCCAAAGCATCGCTTTTCTACTTCTGTCACCCACTATCAACATCGGTCTTAAAATACTGAAAGAAAGATTCCAGAAATAAGCAGTTCTTACATCATGAATTATGTATCCGAATCATGTGATAGAACCCCAGGATGATCTGTTCCTTCCCACCAGAACCCTGACTGGTCCCCCTGTCCAGTGTATCCACTCTGTATGGACTACCCGACCGCTAGCAGCCGTCTATATCAGGTGGCTGTAACGTCCTGGCTGTCCTGATGATGCTTCAGTAATCAGTGACTCATGGGTAGCACTGGGGATCAAAAAGGAAGAGATGAATTAATTCTGGTGCTATGTTGTGTTGCTGCAGGGCATGCAGGGGTAATACAGGATATACAGTACAGTATTGGTTGCAGCTTCAGGAATTCTCTGGGGAGTCTTAAAACATACCCTAAGGGATAATTAGGGAGGGGAACTGGTGTCTATCTGTCTATCTCTCTCTCTATCTCTCTATCTCTCTCTCTCTCTCTCTCTTCCTCTACCTCTACCTCTACCTCTACCTTTCTACCTCTACCTCCTACCTCCTACCTCCTACCTCCTACCTCCCACCTCCCATCTCCCACCTCCCACCTCCCTCCTCCCTCCTCCTCTACCTCTACCTCTCTCTGGGTGTGTGTATGTGTGTGTGTGTGTGTTTCAAAGCAATACATATACCCAACTTCAAGCTCGGGGTCACCATTAAGAAGCAGGTGCCCCTGTAGCCACCCCTTCACGCCCACTAGAGTTTCCCATTGCAAGTCAAGTGTAGGGGTGCAGACATGCAATCACGTCACCCAGAGACTGAGGCAGGAGGATTGTACAAGATTGAGGTTAGCCTGGACTACAAGGTAAGACCCTTTCTCACCTGCCTCAAAACACAAAATACATTTTTTGGGGTATAGTTTTGGACACATGTTCACTCTAGGAAATCAGGAAAGATAGACAAGAAAAGAAGTCAAAATTTAAACACCTCTCGTCCTTCAGAATGTCCTCATCCAAGTAACTCAGTCATGGACTTCTCCTGGTTGTGTCCCCTCTCTGAGTGACAGCCGGAGCCACAGGCAGTCTTCAGCAATCCCCCTGACTTACACCATGCCGTATGTTCCCATCCTACTGCTCAGTGTGGCCCAGAGGTCAGCGGCCACCAGACCCCACAGAATGTCTCTGGCCTCACCCCAGAATCAACATTTCAACAAGACAGTGGTGACTAGAGCACCCATTAGCACTGCTGTGTGTGGACGCTGGAGGCGCTCAGAGTTGAGACAGGCTTGAGGCAGAGTACAAACTGCTGGCTGCTTCCTTCATTGACCAAGACTGGCTGTAAGACTGTCGGCTCAAGTAAGCAGCGTGGTTGATGAGGTGGCTAAATACGTTCTGGTCCAAGCTCCTTAGCTCGGCAGACGCCGGAGATGCACAGCCTCGGACACCGCCCTGGGTGGGCCAGTGAGATGCACAGCCTCGGACACCGCCCTGGGTGGGCCAGTGAGATGCACAGCCTCGGACACCGCCCTGGGTGGGCCAGTGAGATGCACAGCCTCAGGCCCCTTGGTGGCCCAGGCTTTGAGAAGAAATGTTTAGACCACAGAGCTGGGAGGTTGGAGCATGATTGAGTTTCCCTGGCTGAAAGCTGGGCTTCATCCTACCCAACCAACATAACACACACATGCACATCATGCGCATACGCTTATGCTCAGACACATACACGGTCATATGCACAGAACACGCACACACACACACACACACACACACACACACACAGAGTAAGCAAGTCCTAGTCAAGAGTTGTTATTTGGAATATCTCTGTCTCTTGCTTCCCACAACAGGCTTTTGTTTACATAGAAAGGATTTTTTTCACAAGACTCCCATATTCTTTGCTGTCGCCTCTGTGGAGTCAGGGCATCTATGGTAAAGAGCAGCCAAGTCGGAAAGCCGATGTGTTTGGAAAGAGTCAAAGCATTTTTTGACCCACTCACATTCCCAAATCAAAGGTGTTCTCAGGTCCCAGGTTATAGCTGCAGCTCAGGATCAGGTGGTGTGGAGCAGCAGAGGCAGGGCCAGTGTCAGCTAGCGCACCTTGTCCCGCTGCCTCTGGTCACAGTTGTCACCTCCCTAAGAATCCCTGGGAAACACACAGACCTAGGCCCTATGGTTCCTTTTCACAATTGGTTTTAAAACTGATTTCTTCCTGCAGCACTATTCTGTCAGTGACCTTATAAAGTTACTTCATTCTCTGTCTTATTCCTCATCTGTAGAGTATAGCAATAATAATAACCTCTCTGGGGTCCCAAGAAGATCAGTGACAGTATCTATAAAACACCTCAGACAGACACATCATTCTCCCATCCGCTCAGCCAGTCACTCAGCTGCTCACGAATCCAGTGCGTCTTTACCAAGCACCTTCTGGGCTCCTGTCACTGGGAGGCAATGATGAACTAGACACAAGCAGCCGAAAGATCACAAAACCGACCTGAGCAAGCCACGGCAGGTGTCTTCAAGAGAAGGGTGAGGAGAGCTTGGAGGGAAAACACCCAGGCAAGGACTCCCAACACACCGGAAATAATCCCTGGAAGGGACAACTGGATTCCATGCAGGCAGAAGCTTCTGCTCAGCACAGACCACCAGAGAAGAGAGAATCTACAACAGCTGTCCATCTGACCAGAGACTAATATGGAAGACGCATCAATTACAACAAAAACACCAAGCCCCAAACTATCCAATCAGTAAATGGGATGACAGACTGAAGAGGCAGATCTAAAAAGAGGAAACAAAAATGGCCGGTGAAGTAGTTGGAAAGGTATCCTTAGCCATCAGAAATTCATGGACACTGGAGTTGGGTCCCCAACACCCACAGGAAACGCCACTATGGTGGTACAGGATCAGAATCCCAGAGCTGGGGATGTTGAGACAGGGAACCCTGGGGTTCCCTGGCCAGTCACCTTAGCCTAATTGAAACAGGGTCCCAGTGAGAAGCCCTGCTTCAAAAATAAGCCAGGAATGATGATTGGCTGAAGAACAATATCCAAGGTTGACCTCTGACCTCTACATGCATGCACATTCACAGTCACACATGCCTGCTTATGACATTATGCACTCATACAAACACACATGAACGTACACAAAAGCAATAAGCAAACAAAATTAAATTACTTTGAGATTCTGTCTTGCCCCAGTCAGATTGGTGGCACACCTTTAATCCCAGGACTTGGGAGGCAGAGGCAGGCAGATCTCTGTGAGTTCAAGGCTAGCCTGATCTCCAAAGAAGTTGCAGGCTATTCAGAGATATATTGTGAGGCCCTGTCTCTAAGTAAATAAGTAGGACAACAAATGCTGGTGAGGATGTTGGAAAGAGTCTCCTTCCTCACTGCTGGTGGGGTGTAAACTGAGGCAGTCACTATGTCAGTCAGTGCAGAGCTACTTCAATAAACCAAGCCCAGAAGGACCCTAACTCAGAACACCACAGAGATACTTGTACACTATTTCAGGTTTTGAAATAGTTAGGAAATGGACAAGGCCTAGCTGTCAGTCAACAGACGTATGTATAAATGGAAGCATCCTAGATGTCCATGGACAGATGGATGGATGATGGATGTGGATGGATGATGGATGGATGATGGGTGGATGATGGATGGATGATGGATGGATGATGGATGATGGATGGATGTGGATGGATGGATAGATGGATAGATAGATGTGGATGGATGGATGGATGATGGATGATGGATGGATGATGTGTGGATGATGGATGATGGATGGATAGATGTAGATGGATGGATGGATGGATGGATGGATGGATGGATGATTGATGGAAGATGGATGGATGATGGATGGATGGATGGATGGATGGATGGATGTGGATGGATGGATGATGGATGGATGGATGATGGATGATGGATGGATGGATGATGGGTGGATGATGGATGGATGATGGATGGATGATGGATGGATGATGGATGGATGGATAGATAGATGGATGTGGATGAATGATGGATGGATGATGGATGGATAGATAGATGGATGTGGATGAATGATAGATGGATGGATAGATGGATGGATGGATGATGGATGTGGATGGATGGATAGATGTGGATGGATGGATAATGAATGGATGGATGAAGAAAACAGCCATAAAGAAAAAATGAAACAGTGACATTTGAAGGAAAGCCTTCATGTAGAGCCTAAATTCAAAATTAAAATGTGTGTGTGTTTATAAGTCACAGAACTAGAAAGAGGGTCTTGAGAATGGACTTGAGAAGAGACTTAAAGGAAGTGGAAAATGGAACCAGTAGAATAGAAAGTAGAAGATTGAAGGAACTGGGCGAGGGGGGGGAACTAAGCAGAAGGGAGAGGGGTGCAGGTAGAGGGGGAAGGGAGCAGGTGGAGGGGGAGGGCAGTATGGGTAGGGGGTTGGTTTGGAGAGAGAAACAGCTGAGAAGAACACTGTAAGAATGGAAGGTAAGTTTGAAGAGTCCATCCCTTTATATGGAGACCTAAAAAAAGTAATTTGAAAGCCGAGGAAGGAGCTACCAACCCACAGGAGAGCATGGATGGACCGTAATGGAACCTGCTAAGAGGAAGAAGCTACTCTAAAAAACACAAGCCATGCTGGGCGTGGTGGCGCACGCCTGTAATCCCAGCACTTGGGAGGAAGAGGCAGGCAGATATCTGAGTTCAAGGCCAGCCTGGTCTACTGAGTGAGCTCCAGGACAGCCAGGGCTACACAGAGAAACCCTGTCTCGAAAAACCAAAAAAAAAAAAAAAAAAAAAAAAAAAAAAAACAAAAACAAAAACAAAAAAAAAACACAAGCCATGCTGCCTGCCGACCTGGGAAAGGCGCAGCTGTAGCCACAGTGAGGGGCTTGCCCAGGGTGGTCGAGCGCAGGAGGCACGGGTAGGAGGAAGGCAGGGAGCTCGCGGGCAGTGAAACTCTTCTGTGTGATGCCAGAGACACCCGACTTTTTCACATTAGCAGAGCATGCAGGACCGCACAAGGCAAAAATGGGCTCAAATGTGCACCTTCCTTACCGGTTGTGACTAGTGGGCCATATGGCCAGCCGTGTGAGACACGGGCATGTGGAACTTTGAGTCCATTTGTCCACAAACCTGAAACCGCACTAAGCTCTCCTCTGTCACTCGATCTCGAAGCAGGCGGGGCCAGGCCACAGCTCAACGAGAGAAAGCGTGTGGACCCTTCACAGCGGCTGGGACCCTGGGCTTCTGGCCAGCATGCGGCAGGGGTCCTAACTCTAACCTTGAAAGTTTGAGCTCAAATCCCAAGGACAGGTAGGAGCTTATGAAATACATCCAGGAAGGGCTCAGTGGGGACAGAACACCATTTCAGAGGTGTCTCCGGATTTTCCCTGTCCAGTTACATTAGTGCAGAAGAGGTCTGTGACTGGACAGGGAAAAGGGGGTGGAACTGAGTGGTTAGGGGAGAGGGAGCCTGTCAGGATGAGGGAGAACCAAGATGGCTTCTGACGCATGCCTGTGTGACACAAGTGGCAATGACTTCACAAGGTTAGAAAGATTGGGATAAAAGTTTTATCATTATCAAGTGGCTCTAAAATTATTGTATTGACATCTTGTAAATTGTGATATTATTTACACATATATCTGATTGGTGAATTAAGCCTTAATTAACTGGGTAATTAGGAGTTGAGGCAGACTGGGGTGTGTGGGTTGCGTGGAAGTGAGAGGTATTTGGGACCCTGCCGGAGAGATGGCCCGGCAGGGGCACAAGAGGTGACGGGTCGATTTTTTTTTGTAATATTTCCTGCAACACAGAGGGGGTCAGTCCATGGTTGTTTAGTCCCATATACTTGAGCAAAGCATCATGGTAGTAATAGGAGTGTGTGGCGGAGGTCGTCTTTCAGAAGATAGGAGCTAAAGAAAGAGCAGAGGGCCTGACGACCAGGCATGGTCTTCAAAGGCATGCCTCAGCTGGGCGGTGGTGGCGCACGCCTGTAGTCCCAGCACTTGGGAGGCAGAGGCAGGCGGATTTCTGAGTTCGAGGCCAGCCTGGTCTACAGAGTGAGTTCCAGGACAGCCAGGACTACACAGAGAAACCCTGTCTCAAAAAAAAACACAAAAAAAAAAAAAAAAAAAAAAAAGGGCATGCCTCCAGCGACCAAATGCCTTCAAGTAGACACCGCCCGCTGAAGTTTCCAGAACCTGTACAAACAGTGCAATTGGCTGGAGACCAAGCCCTCAACACAAGCCCCTGTGGTGTGTAGGGAGAGAGGGGACTCACATTACAACATGGAGGCCAAAGAGAAGGGGGTGGAGTTTACTTGCCGAGGTAAGTAACAGGATGCAGGAACCTTAAGGTGCAGTTGAGTGCGCATACCCACATCAGAATGGAGCATGCTGTTGTCGATAACTTAGCCGACATGATTCCTCTAAGGGTTTCATGGGAACGCCTTCCATCGCGGTGCCTGGGAATAAGATTTGGGGCGAGGTTTGGCTCCAGACACCACCATTTCTACTCAGACCTCCCCACTGCTCTGAGACTCCGTGGCCCCATCTCTGAGAGATGAAACCTGCTTCCTGGGGCCATTTAAGAGCAGGTGCCTGGGCATGGAAGGTGCCCCGTGTGCTGGCCTCGTGTGGCGTTTCCAGGATGGAGGTACGGTGAGAAGACAGGCCTGACTGTTGCTGGTGGTTGTGCTTCGGAGCCGAGCGCCCCCCCCCCCCGGGGTCCCGTGATCTCTCTGACAGCATCTCTTTGTCCACAGGGATGTGTCTGCAGGCATTTGTGGAAGCTTTCTTCTTCCTGGCCCAGAGGAAGTTCAAGCTGCAGCCTCTCCACGAGCAGGTGGCGGCCTTGATTGACCTGTGTGAATACCACCTGTCCCTGCTGGACGAGAAGCGCTTGCTGTGCCGCAGGGGCCGGCCCCACCAAAGAAATCCGCCCCAGATGAACCGCGCAGCCCATTCGGCCACGGGCAGCTCCACGCCCCGAGTGATCGGGGCTAGCAAGCTCTCGCACTCCTGACACGCGCTGTCCTGAAGGCCACTCTGTCCTGGAAGAAGGCGTGCCTGTGGGGGCCGAGTACCCTGGGCTCCCCCCACCTGTCGGGAGCTACTAGGGTTCCGGCTGCAACCACCTGTGCATCCTCTCTGTGTTCCGTAGGGCTTTTGCCTCACACGGTCAACCCTTGCCCGCCCCCCTCCCCCAGCACCTCATGGTGACCCCACCCTGTTTGGGGGATCATCAGTGGACATATGACATTCAAGATGTGACAGATAGCACCTACGATTCTGGGCTCCTGGGAAGCCCCAACTGGGGCAGTTTCTCCCGTGCTTGGGGCGGCAGGGGAACGGAGGTGGGGGAGGGGGAGGACAGACCATCCTGAGACAGAGAGCTGTGGATGTGGAGAACAGTCAGGCTGGGCTCTGCTGGGGCCCTGAGAGCCTGCTGGGCAGAGCATAGCATCACGGCATGTCTTCCCGTCTGCCCATCCCGAGACGATGCTGAAGTCTGAAGAAGGCGGGCACCTCTGATCATGTGCTACACGGTGTCCTTGACAGACTGGCCCCACCTTTTTGTTAACTTGCCTGTTGCTGCAATGTTTGATTTATTACTAATCAAGAAATAATTACGAAATAACACAGTAAGGTTCTCCAGTCTCCCCGTCCAGGTTCCAGGGGGACCCCTGCAAAGGTGGGGGGGGTGTGACCCAATGGCCAAGAGCCACTGTGTACCCAGCACTGTGCTGTCAGCCCTGAGGGAGGGGAGGGGCTCCCGAGGGAGAGTGTAAGGCCCCCGTGAGAGCCGGGACAAGCAGGAGCGTGTGCAGAGCATGTGGCAGCCTAGACCGGAACAACCAGTGTTCGCGAATGTCTACTCTGAGGGGCAGAGGTGGCAGGCCTTGGTTCCTGCTCGTCGGGACCCAAGTGGGTTTCACAGAAGTCCCAAATGAGAAGTGTGTGGGGACATTCTGTAACGAGCCTCGAGCTGTACAGCTGTAGGAAGCTACTAAATAAAGCTTTGACTCGACACTGTTTCACAAAATGAGTCTTTGAAAGTGCTCGCCAGCATGGAGCAGTCTGGGGGAGGGGCAGAGGGGAGCCAGGTTCAAGAGGTTGAACTCAACTCGGCCACACTGCAGCGGCGATATAAAAAAAACGTCAGCACTCACGGTGAGCTGGCCTCTACGCCATGCCCGTCATCTGGAGGCAGGCCGCTGCTGGTTGCACAGTTTCAGAGCTCTTCTGTCCTGGGAGAGGGCCCCTGGGTCTGTTGCACATGACTTTGGTGGACTTCATGCCCCGAGGTTGAGACTCCATCATCCATGATGGTCCCAGAAGCCTGTCTCTGACACGTTGGTCCCAGCCCCAGGACAGTTGGATAGACTTTTGGGGCTGCTGTACTTGGAGAGGGAACACCAGGAGACTTCTGCCCCCGCTTCCACTTCCCAGAGGCACCACTGTGTTTCCTTGTTTGGGGGACTGGCCCCTCAAATTTTGAAAGGTGTGAGAAGTGAGAGCCCAGGCAGACCCAGGAGGGTGTCTGTGACTGCGGCATGCTCTGCAACACCTGTGGCCTGCGTCCCTTCTTTACAAGGACCCTGGAGGCCCATCCCCACCTGGAGGCCCATCCCCACCTGGAGGCCTACCCCCACCTGGAGGCCCACCCCCACCTGGAGGCCCACCCCCACCTGGAGGCCCACCCCCACCTGGAGGCCCATCCCCACCTGGAGGCCCATCCCCACCTGGAGGCCCATCCCCACCTGGAGGCCCATCCCCACCTGGAGGCCCATCCTCTGCCTGCAGACAAGGCTCAGCTTTTCATCTGCCTGTGACCCACCAGCAGGGAGCCTGCAAGGACACAGCGTTAAGTTTGGTGGTTTCAATGCTGGTCCCTCAAGATGCCCACTCCATCCCTCAGTCCCTCATCCCACACAGCAGGGCCTCCTGCAGCTCTGCGTTCCTACTCCCCAAAGAAATGTTGGGGGAAAAGGGGCTCCCCCTTGTATTACCTCATATGTCTTCTCCCTAGCTCAGACCTAAGCAAGCCTCTTTTGGATATCCATTCCCCTCTGTCCCTTCCTCCCTAACAGTTTGGAGGGCGCAAGAACACCAAGAGAGCCTTCAAACCCTGCTGAAAGTCAAGGACCCACTGATCAAGCCCCTCGCTTTCTTATGAGGACCCCCACAGTCTTGGTTTTGACTCCCTGGCTCCCTGGAACCCTTAGAATCTGTTGTCAGGAAAACAGTAAGAAGACTCTGGCAGGCCCCTGCTCCAGACCCCCACAAGCCCCTGCTGCTTGCCCCCTCTGCCTGGTCCAATCAGATCACTCTGGCCAACAGAAAACAACTGTCAAGGTTCAGTGCAAGCATCCCGCCTTCCCACACCATCCCTCACAGAATGAGTGGCATCTTCCATATATGTCCAGGAGCCCAGAAAGCCCACTACTGTGTTGAACTTACCTGTGGGAATCCAGCTGTGACGTCTTCTCAGAGTCAGGCATGCGCTGTTGGATCCAGGCCAGCCGCCAGGGCACAGAACATCAGTCCAGCAGGTGCTTGCTGAAGTGACAGGAAACAGCAGCTCCAGGTGAGGGAGGAGACATTCGCCTCTGCCTGTGCTCTGAGTGCCCTTAAGAATCGGGACTGAGCTGACTGACTGAAGAATCCCAGGTTCTCACTTGACGGATCCCTTCCCCAAGCGTGGTGGCTGTCGCATGAGCCCACGAGTAGGCAATGACTTTGCTGGCCCTTGAGTCTTGACTCTTTTCGCAGCCAGACTCCATGAGATGTTGAGCTCAGGTCCTAGGCCTATTGCGGGGGTGGGGGCACCCCTCTCCTTCAGCTGTGGACTCAGAACTGATGGGATGGATGGCCCTGGCCCCGTTCCTCATGGGTTTCTATCCTGTCTCCCCCTCCCCTGTCACACCGTTCAGAGAAGGTAGTCTGCTGTGAACGTAGGTAGTTAGGGAACAGGGCTGGCCAGGCATCTGAAAACCATCCCGTGTCTTTCTAGACTATTCTAAAGACTCCCTTTCTTGTGTGAATGAACAGGTTCTCAGTGTTTCACAGTTCAAAGGGTTCTTTTAAATTTGTTTTCTTGTCTGATCCAGCTACCCAGTGAAGGACGAGGACTGTCACCAGTCTTTCTGACATCCATCCAAAGCCGTTAGGCAGATGTGGCAGCCCATGCTGTGGGAAGCTGAACCTCCCATCAGAGCACACCTGGGAGTTCTAGCGACATGGACGGTCTGACTTATTCCTCTGTGACTCAGACGGTGAGAGCTCCAGGTCCTCCACCACCTGGCTGGGCACTACCCGCTCTCCACGTCTTGGGAAGAAAGCTTAGGCAAGACCACAGCAAGCATGGGCAACGCGGAAGTGTGGACACAACCGCGCGCTGGCGGGACGTTTGCTGGCCTTCGCACTTCTGGGTTCTAGCAACCGTAACGGGACAGAAGTAAGAGCTTGCTTGAATAGTGTCCATCAAGATGAATGAAGCCAGAGTGGCTGGCTCCCTCCCTCCCGGCTGCCTTTCCTCTACACAAACTTGAAGCCATTCATTGCCTCTCCTCAGGTGTCTGGAGTTGGCCTTCTGATTGGCAGATGGACTACATCAAAATGGCTCCAACTGCCCCACTTCGTTCCTTGGTTAACGTCCTTTTAGCCCTCGGCTCTGTGAGTGAGGGCGGGGCTGGCAGTGCTTGGCACTGGGTGCTGCTCTTGAAGCTCGGGACTGCGTTCCCAGCTGCGGAGAACTGCCCTTGCTCGAAGAGAGACTCTCCAGTGAGCAACACAGCCTGAAACCCAGCTAGCCTCCGACGATACTGCTGCCACGCTCCCATTCCTTTTGATGAAATTTTCCCACACGTGATTTCTCACAAAATAAGGCAATATCTCAGAGACAAAGAAACTTAGCAGAATAGACAGCTTTTCAGTTGCCTATTATGACTAAAAGTCTTGCTTTGCTTTAACTGGAAAAAACATACTGCCTCTGTTTATACTTACACACACACACACACACACACACACACACACACACCTGTGTGCACTTACACACTTGTGCATGCATAATCACATGTGCTCACATACACACACAATGCTTGCACACTCAGTCATGCTCAAGCACACACACACACACACACAAATGTATGAGCACACAAAACATGCACACATACACTCACCAAACACCATTTTCCTCATTGCTGGAAGTTCTTGGCTTCTGAGTCTGATCTGGAAAACAGAGAAACAGGCCCTTTGCTGCCCTTTGCCCTGCTCACCAAGAGGCTTCTGGGAAACATTTCTCCCCACAAGAAGCTTTTGCGATGAATCTGAACAGGGCTGTGGTCCCTGGACGCCACGTTTCTCTCAGGCCTCACTTGGGCCACTGAGGTATTTTCCCTATTTCACACCAGAAAGGAGAAACTGCCACAGGCCCTGTCTCTTCCGGAAGTCTGATAAGAGTCTGAACTGGCTTAGCCTGTCGCCTTGTCAGGTAAGTGGCCCGATGGGTGGGTGACTTTCCGTCCCTCACACTCATCCCTCTCCCGTGCAGCAGAGATCGCATCAAAATGGTCACCAAGAGCCTGGCATGAGACTTGGCACCTGGGAACTGTCTTCACAAACGTCTGTTGAGAAAAGGTGTGGTCTCCATATGCTAGGAGCAATGGCTGCTGGGAAACTCAGCTGGCAGGCCTTCAGGAGAGGCTCCTGGAAGTCTGTGGAGACCTCAAACCCGCCTCCCTCCGCCACGCCCACTCCTTCTGCCACGCCCACTCCATCTGCCACACCCACCTCTTAAAAGCCTTTCGAAATTCTTTATTAAATTTTCATGTGTGTCTGTCTGTTACAGTCTCAGTTGGCTTGGTAACTTCACAAAATGCAGTAATAAAACGAGGCTGAGTGTCGCTGACCACGCACGGCTCATTGTATAAACGGCTATGGAGTATTGACAGTTTCTTTTATGTGGTAATTTTCGACAGCAAACCTGCTGGGGGCGGGGAGTGGTGGACAATGTTTGTTCATTTGGGGTCAATTGGTAAGAAAAGGCCACCTTAATTTTTTCCTCCCCTTATGGTTGATGTTTGCTTGAGAGCTATTGACTCTGGGGACCCATGAAATCCTGGGGGATCCAGAAGGAGAATTTGGGAAGCCCTCCAAACCTACCTGAAGGACAGTCTCTTTTAGTGGGGAGGGCCCTGGTAGAAGTTGGCCACCTTTCAGAGACTCTAGGAGGGATGCCCATCCCGAGAGGTTTGCTCTCTGTGCTCCTTCTATGTGAAGTCGCCTTACGTAGCTCCTCCCCAGAGCCTGCAGTGCCGAGGAAGCACCAAGGAGGCCGCCATGAGCCCTGCTGGCCAGCACACCTGGTGGCCACGACTCCGGAGAACACAGCTTCCCCCACCCCAGCCCCGCCCCCAGCCTTTCCCGGCCCCTCCTCCACCCCCCGCCCCGGGTGCAGCATATGTTCGCTCTGAATATTTCCCAGACTGTGGCCCACCCGGTGGGAAGTGGGAAGCAGATGGCCTGGAGTTAAAAATAAAGTGAGACCCCCCAGCTCCCTGGAAATCTCCACCCCCAGCCCAGCGGGTTCAGAGAAGCATTCGGGTTTTCTGCTCAGCCCTCTGCCACTTAGGGAAGGAAACCCCTCAGGCAGGCTGCAGGGCCTCGGGTCGCGATTCCACAGAACATTCAGATCCCACACGTGCCTCGTCCTCACACGCTGGGACGGCCTCCTTGGCCCAGGCTCCTGTGTCCCGGGTCATGGCTCTTTAGGAATGAGAGAGCCGTCACTCCCACTGTCTTCTAGAGGGACCCAGGCTTGCCTACCAGGAGTCCTGCAGCCAAGTGGAGAAGATGGCGGGACACTTGCAAGGATGGTTTCCCTGGGTCCTCTGCACCAGGGTACAGTTTGAGGCTTGGAATTGAGAGTCTCTTCCACCCAGCTGCCTTCCCCCAAAGCCCTGGGCATTTGGTGGGAATCCCTGGGGATGGGGGCCCGCGCTTGTCTTCAGTCCTAGCAGCTCCAGGATCATCCACCACTGTGTAAGGGGTTCCCTGTAAAAAACGCTTGTAGCCCAAAGGGGGGGTCTTCTCGGCTGCTTTGCAAGGTGGGGGTGTGAGGTAAGCCTCTTGTGAGGAAGTTCTTAACCCATCACTTTAGCAAAGACCCTCCCCCACCCCCACTGCCCACCCCTCCCCCCTCCTCCCCCCCCCCCTCCCCGTGGAGGCAGCCCAGGAAACTGCAGGGTGCCACTTTCAAAACTGGACCCCATGGCAGCTCAGCTGTCACCCGTGCTCTGCTTCTGAGACTGGAAGTACAAACAGGAAGAGCCTCCAGGGTTTCCCTCACCTTGGCAACTTTTACCTGTGAGGTGAACGGACCAGGCTTTTAGAGCTGGAGGAGTGCCCGCCCAGGTTCACTGCCAGGCTCTGGACTCCAGCTGTGGCACGTACCTCAAGCTCCACCACCGGCGACAGTCCCGGAGCAGCAGCCTCTTGCTGGCTAGGGTGGCCGGCTAGCAAACTGGTCCGCGCCAGATCCCAGGGAAGGAACCTGCCCCCCACCCCATGGGATGGGTGACTAAATCCACTTAGCTCACCTTAGCAAAACACCATAAGCTGACTGGTTTCTAAACGACGGGAAACTTATTTCTTCCTGTTCTGGGATTCCAAGCTCAGGATGCTAGCATGGTCGAGTTCTGACGAGAGGCCTCGAGGCTGCCTCCTGCTCCCTTCCTTCTCCCTGAACTCTTCTCTGGCAGGAAGAGCGTGGGAGAAGAGGCTGGGGTCCTCTCAGGAGCGCTCCAGTCTTGTCCCTGATCTAATCACTTCCCAAATGCCCACCTCTTCGTAGCTGGAGTGAGGAGATCGTCAGGTAAATTTCAGAGGGCCGGGGCGGCAACAGTCACCCATGGAAACAGGCTTCTCTCTCCCCGGCAGAGCAGTTTTGGGGGACTCTCAAAGCCTCGGGCTGTGTCCGCCACCCTAATCATCTGCTGCCCTCCCCCCTCCCCTCTCGCTCCGCACTTGTGTGGACCTGCCCTAAGCCATTTCCAGTCTGCAGCCTCTGACCTCAATGGGACACAGGGTCTGTCCATGGTTGTCCTGGGGCAAAGCAGGCCACAGATCGACCAGGTCAGAAAGAGTCACTTACTTGAAGCTTGAAGAGCGCCGTCAATGTTGCATTCTGTACAGCACTATGTCCATATTTTAGCCAGAATGGAAGGTAGACCAGAAGTAAGACCGCAGGCGGCGGCAGCTGCCCCAGAAGGCTCATTTCAGGCTCGCATAGTCGCACCTAGTAGGCCAGGTGGCAGTCCAGGGTGACTCTAGATGCTTCCAGCCCGGGCTCTTCTTCCCTCTCCAGTTGTGTTGGAGAAGACTGGGCAGCTTTATCTCCGCCCACATGCCTTGGCCATCGCCTTGACGCGTGGCCCCCATCCCATGGCTGCTATGACGGGAACACTCAAGAGAGTAATGAGGGATCACAGTCACCGCCTACAACTCAAGTAGGCTACCCGTGCACATTAACATATGGACCACACACGCACAGACCCTCTGCCACACCCCACCACACTGCAACGAGGTTCTGGGCCCTTACAGCCGGGGTGGGGCGCACACCCATCTGCATCAGCCTATGGCACACCTGTGACCGCCAGACAATCCAAAGCTGATTGATCCTAAGATCCCAGAAGATACCAAACTCTGAGGATGTTCAAGCTGGTTATGTAAAGTGGGTGTTGACGAGATGTAACTCATCTCTCCATAGACTTTAAATCCCCTCTAGACTTCCAGTCTTTAATTGAGTGAAAGTGCTGGAGAAGCAGTGGCTGACTATTGTGGGGGGAATCACGACCAGGAGAGACTCAGCCCTACTCACTAGTTACTCAGTTGGGGTATATGCTTGAGTATCTGTCACTTGAACCTTCGTGGGAGTGAAGGACTGGCTGTACTCACAACTTCATCCCAGTGTACATTCGGGGAAACTGAGGTACAAAGCTGAGATGAAGTAACTTGCCCATGGTAGCCCTGTGCTAATGCCAAAGCTGCTCTCCAATCTGGACCTCCAGAGCCCACATAATCGACTCAACAGATTAAGAAATTTGCTACCAAACCAGAAAGCCTGTGCCACACACCCAGCATATGAATGAATGAATGAATGAATGAATGAACAACTGAATGAATGAGTTGTTTTAAGTGGTGAAGCTCCGGCACTATCAGAGCAGTGTGAGGTCTGGCCAAGTCCCTCCATGGCAGCCTGTCAGAGTCTCCAAAAAGCTTTCAGCTCCCTGAAGCCATCTCAGGAACACGGCAGTCCCCGCAGCCGGCAGGTCTTGAAGTCAGCCTTGGGGCTTAGCCTTCAGAAATGGCTGGGCTTGGCTGCAGAGGGAGCACGGGAGGCGGGGGTGGGGGTGGGGGTGGGGAGTCCGCGGCCCAGGGTTCCAGCAATCCTGCTAGTCCTGTTTCTAACCGGATGTGCCTGGCTGTGCCGGGAACGTAAGAATGTCCGACCGTCAGCCAGACATCGTGGCAATGCAATGGTGTCGTTCCCTTTTACAGCTGAGTGGATGGAGCCACTGTCCCCTACGAGTGGCCACGTGGCCGTCCGAGAAGCTCTGGCCCCCTCGGGTGCAGAGCTCCTTGTGACAATACACAGAAGAAAGCCACTGCCATCCCTGTGTGGAGCTCTTCCACTTCTTTCTGCGTCCACACGCGGCCTGGGAAGCGCCCCCTTATCTGAGGAGGTCATTCTTTTTTCTTCCTCTTCCCACATCCAGCTGTGTCAAGTTGACAAAAAGACCGACTAAGACATAGAGCTAAAACAAAGCACAGCTTAAAGGCAAATAGTGACACGGAGTGTCCCATCCCCCCTCACTACTGTTCACAGGTTTCCTCGGCTTTCTAGGCAGTCCATGCATACATACTCTTAGGGGTGTGTGTGTGTGTGTGTGTGTGTGTGTGTGTCTGTGTGTGTGTGTGTATGCAGGGTGTGTGTGTGTGGTATATGTGTACATGCAGGGTACATGTGTGCATTCATATATATGTGTATATGTATGTGTGCACACGTGTCTCTATGTGTATGTATGAGTGTGGTGTATGGTGTTTGTGTGTACCTGTTCTGTTTTGTACACACCAACTTGTACTCTGCTTTTTTAAACCCAACCCTTTTTTGATACATACATAGCACTGTATCATGATACACACATGGAGGTGGGTCTTAGCTCTTTAGTGATGTTATAGAACCCATTACCCATTACATGATACACCGTAATTACATATCATATGGCTCCTTCCTTCCTTGGTCCTTAATATATCTCCATCTTGCCAGGTCTGTTGCTAACTGTCACAAGCACCTTTACTTTAGGTATAAGGATCATGTGGCCTGCAAGGAGAATTACCAGGTCAAACGGTGCACGCATTTAAAATCTCACCAGTGTGGTTCGGCTGATCCTCAAAGAGGTTAGGCACTTTTTCAGCCCCATTAAACCTGTGCGAAAGCGCCAAGCTGGCATGTACTGTCAGGACGCAACCGTTAGCCCATTGGTGGGTAGGGAACACGGCGCCATCTCATTACAGATTTAATTTTCACTTCGAGACTCTTCTGTGTGTCGAGAGCCATCAGCAATTCCTGTTCTGTCAGCTGCCCCCCCCCCACCTCGGCTTGCTGGTCTACCACGGTTGTTCGTGATTTGTAACACCATTTGCAGATGGAAAGAGTCGGCCCTTGCTCACAGCGCTGCAAAATCCCTCCTCTGCCGAGCTATCACCTCTAACCGCCTTTGTCATTCCTCCGCAGCGCCTGTCTATACCGCCGAGCCGTCTATACTGCCGAGCTCATCACATCGCTCCCTGGGAAGATGTCAAGTGACTTTGGCCACTGAGCTGAGGTGGGGCCGAGTTTCCTCCAGTCCTTGAGCCGCATGGCTATTCCCACATGCAGGCGCTAGGACTAGTCCCCACAGGCGTCAGTGATGTGTTTAGGGAAAAACTTAGCACCACCCCCTTCCCGGAAGCCATGAACGGCCTTGCTGAGCGCTCATAAGCCCCACCCCACCCCACCCTTCCGGTCATTCCACAAAGCCCTTTGCTGTTCATCCTTCCAGGGCTGGCTCCAGAGGCACCCCTCAGCCTCTCATCCCTTTCTCGGCTCTGGGTTCTGGGGGACGCGCAAAGCTCCCAAGTTATGCACGGCTGACGGGGCTCCCTGCGCAGACCCCGCCGGCCCTGTGGCTCCTGGAGCCCCCTCACGAAGCCCTGTCACCCAGTCAGGGTGGTTCCCTTTGCTGTCCACCCCCAGGGCAGGTCTGCACCCGTTCAAGACCCCACTCCACTCCCAGCAAGAAGACATTCCAGGAAGTGGAATGGGGAGGAGGGAAGGAAGGGTGAGTGGGAGGGGCAAGGGTAGCTCCCCGCTACAGAACGCGGTGGACCCAGGGGCAAAGGACCAGAGGCCCCTCGAAGACTCAGATTTGCCCATTGGTTCACAGGGCCATGCTCTCCTGTGAACACCCATCAACACTTTGCAAAATGCAAATCCTAAGAAACGTGGGAGACAGGTCCTTTCCAGGTCACCTGGGCTGCCTTGCTAGGCTGCCTAGAGGCCTTTGATCCAGAGAGGCCTGCTTCTGGCCTCCATCGGAGGAAGAGGCTGGTGGATACAACCGCTTCCGCTTCCGGAGTTTGGATCGCCCAGGAGGTCGGGAAGATGCAGACCCCAGACCCTTCCTTTACAGTGGTGGCTTCCACCCCGGAAGACAGAGGGAGACTGTAGCTGTGCTCCCCTTGCTGTCTGTAAGAGCCCCTGGGCACCTGCAGGCTCTTGCTGTCCCATCCAGTAGCTGGGGTGGGGTGGGGGGCTCCCCCACTTCACTATACTCCACGGTCTCTCCTCGCTCTGAGGAGCAAGAACAGGTCTCTACCTGCCCCTCACTGGGCTGGGCCTCGTCCAGGCCTCTTCTGCGGGCATCTCTTCACAGGCCTGCCCTCCTCAGCCAAGCCTCCGCTCCGGCCTGCTGCTTTGCTCTGCCTACGGGCTACGGGCCCCTCCCGTCTCACCGAGGGAACACAGCAGCGAGCACAGAGAAGGGCTTTTCGCGCTTTGTCGTACTTTTGTGCGTTTGTTGTCTTTTCTGCTGTAACTGGGGATCAAACCTAGGGCCTTAACTAAGCGTGTTAGCACAGATCTAGTCCTACTCTGTGACTTTTGAGAAAGCAAAAGGACACAGTTATCGAGGCAGTCGGCGGCTCCCTTAGGAACTGAGGCTCCGGTGCGCGCAGTGGGTCTGGCCTGTGGGCAGCGGCCTGCGACAGCCATCATCTCCTCCACAGGCGCAGGCGGGTGTGAGCGCCAGGTGACTGGGGCTCGGGGCAGAGCGGATGGACGCAACAGATGGGACACTCGGAACAGAGAAGAAGGCGGCAGATCACGTGGGGCAGTGACAGTCCCGAAGCAGGCAGGGCCACGAGCAAGACCAGAGGCTTCTGCCCAGGTCCCCGACCCACGGGAAATCCTCGTCAACTCCCACCTGAGTCACAAATAACCCGTTTTCACCCCCACCCCACCCCCTCCACACACTGTCCCCATATATTTAGCTACATCAGTTTTCGGTCCTGCCTGGCGTCTTTGGGAAGCCTGGTCACGTGACGTCCAGCAGCAGCCCGACAGATCAGATCGAATTCTCTGGCCCTCGGAGCCCGCGAGCCCCCAAGCTGCTCTGAACTCCGCGCTGATTTATTGGAATGCAATTACACAGCTTACTTCCTGTAGTGGCTGCGTGGCCCCTCCTCTCGTCGGGAGGTGCTTTCAAACCTCCTCAGGGGGAACCGAATCAGGGATCCTGAGCCTTGTGCCTCCTGCAGCTCCGAAGGCCACGGGGTAAGGAGGGGCGGATCAAAGGGGCACCCTTGTCGGCCTGGCCCAGTCCTTGAGTCCTTTTGGCCCCTGTCCCTACTACACTGACAATGTTTCCAGCAGAACCTATAGCTGGGCCAGCCAAAGACTCGCTCGCTGAAGCCCGTGCTATGTTAGGCTGGCCCTGCTAGTCCTGGGAGCCTCGGGTCTGGGCTTGACTCACAACACACGTCACATTGAAAAAGGACACCCCCCCACACCGTGGACACACACTGGCAGCCAAGCTGTAGGCTGCACAGCCCCACTGTGATACACACGCTTGCTACACATCCATCATAGTACTGCTGCCCCTCCATGTTCAGACACCCAAGTCCAAGGCTGTTCAGTTGTGTGTGTAAAATGGTGCAGGGCCTGTGTAGACTGTGCACACAGCACCTCCTCATGCTTCAAGGCCCCAGTCTTCCGCTTACAGCGTCTAGAGCAATGGAAAGAGTTGTCACATAAATGAGGAACGTTTAAGGAATAAAAACAGTAAGTATATGTGGACAGTACAGGACACAGTTTCCCCAAACATTTACACGTTTGATATTTGATAGTTAAATCTATGAATGTAGAGCCAGAGGATCTGGAGTGCCAGTGTGATAATTGATATCCAGTACTCTTTTTTTTTTTGGTTTTTCGAGACAGGGTTTCTCTGTGTAGTCCTGGCTGTCCTGGAACTCACTCTGTAGACCAGGCTGGCCTCGAACTCAGAAATCCGCCTGCCTCTACCTCCCAAGTGCTGGGATTACAGGCGTGCGCCACCACCGATATCCAGTACTCTTACATTCCCATATTTTATGTTTATGTTCTCTCTCTCTCTCTCTCTCTCTCTCTCTCTCTCTCTCTCTCTCCTTTCTCTCATTCCCTCTTCCCTTCTCTCTCTCCCCACTTCTCTCTCTTCCTCTCCCCTTCTCTCTTTCTCTCCCTCCCTCCCTCTCCCCTTCTCTCCTCTCTCTGTCTATCTCTGTCTCTGTCTCTCTGTCACACACGCACACACACATCTTTAAAAAAAATGGCCCTTCCTTTATTGACCTCCCTATGAACCAGGCATCACATTAGGTGTTAAATATATAAAGTTAAATAAACTTAGAAATTAAATAAGCCGAGCCTGACCACCTACCTGACTTTGCTGCTGTCCAGCGAATCACAGCGCCCCACCCCCACCCCACCCCCCACCCTCAGCGTCAACATTCAGCAGCTCCTGGGTCTCTCTTCTCAGGTTGGTCTCCTTTCTGTTTCTGCTACAGCCAGGAACAGAAGCAATGCACCTGTTATTTTCATTTGCTTTTCTAGAATTATTGGTGTGCACGAGCAGCTGCCTGTTTACTCTGAGACAAGGTCTCCTATAGCCCAGGCTGCCTTCTGACTCTCTACATAGCTGGGGATGACCCTGGCCTTCTTGATCCTAATGCTTCTACCTCCCAAGTGCTGGGATTATGGGTGTGAGTCACCCCACTAGGCACACACTCTTTTCTCCACTTCTTGCCTGCTTTTCTGCTCGGATAATTAATGGCCTCACGTTTTCAACTCTTCGGGCAGAGCTGGATCGCTTTGCACAAGTATTTCCAACATCATCAAAGGTGAGCGGCAGCTCGAGGTGACTGATGGCTTTAAGCAGCACAGTGCGATACTGACAGATGACCTTCGAGACCCTCGAGGAGGAGGAGGAGGAGGAGGAGGAGGAGGAGGAGGAGGAGGAGGAGGAGGAGGAGGAGGAGGCTTCCACAGTCCCTGCAAGGCTGCCACGCAAGTCAGTGGATGCAAAGCAAAACTCGGTATCGCTCTGCGGAGACCGAGGGTCAAGTAGGAATCTCCCTAAGTTGTTTCATCATTCCTGTGTGTGTGTGTGTGTGTGTGTGTGTGTGTGAAAACTTAGATCCATACAACTATAGACAGAGGAGACAACTCGAAATTTCTAGCAAGTATCTATGTAAGGATGTAGAATGTTCCTGATCTTGGCCAGTTTATGCCATTTCCCAGGGCTGCCAGAATGGAGCAGAGATGGAGCAAGGGAGGGAACCTGGAGGTCAGGTCAGGTGACAGTGAAGACACATTCAGAAACAACCCTGGGGTGTGTCAGTAGGCTAGGACACTGTTTGAAGGGGCTCCCGGGGACCACACCTAGAACTGCTGGGTAATAGCCCCGTCACAACAGAACCAGGGAATAAATTCTAGTCCCTAACAACAGGAAACCATAGGCATGGTGGGGAGGACCTTGTTGAGGGCCCAGTGTCACTGTCACGGGAAGCTCAGAGCTGGAAAGGCACCTTTCCCGGCTGACTCTGCGCAGCCCCAGTCGATTAGGAAATGCTCCAAGTGGCTGACCCCACAGGACGCTCTGACGAAGCCCTGTTTTATGGCCCTGTGTGCCGCCTCTCAGGCTGCTAAGTTTTAAAGAAGGCAAAACTACAGCTGAAACCAACACCTCCCCAGCGGGGAAGGAAACCGACAAACACTGACCAGGAGCCTAAAGGAGCCAGCACCCAGGAAAGGCGGCCAGGCCTCGGGCCTCCTGTGCCTCCAGATGGGTTTCTCACCAGAGACTCAATAGGCCCTGTGTGAGACAGCCAGAAGCCGGTCCTAAAGACACACCAGCTAAACCCAGTTCTGTTCCCATTCGTGACTCATGTTGCTTTCACATGGAGACGAGAGTGTGGCTGACTGCATTTCTCCTAAATGCCATCGTCACGAAAGACCAGAAAAACCTATGGAAAGTTCCAGATTTGATGAGGTTAAAGAGGCATGAATGCAGCCCTGACTCGGGCGCTGGGGGAGAGAGCATAGGAGGACGTCAGTGGTCAGCCGAGAAAATAAAACCCGAGCTGAGCGCGGGCAACAGCACCAAGGCTTGAAGAGAGCGCCTGGCGCTGGGAAGGATCAGAGGAGCCATGATGTGTAACCAGCCTTCGTGGAATTCAGGAGAAGTGTGTGTGTGTGTGTGTGTGTGTGTGTGTGTGTGTGTGTGTGTGAGAGAGAGAGAGAGAGAGAGAGAGAGAGAGAGAGAGAGAGAGAGAGAGAGAGAGAAACAGATAGACAGAAAGACAGAGGGGGCAGGTGTGACAGAGAAACAGACAGACAGACAGACAGACAGAGGGGTGGGGGTTAAACGTTTATGGCATTTTGGAATAAAAGCCACACGGTGTTCCTTGTTGTTGATTTCAACAGCTTATCTGTAAGTGTGAAATTATTACCAAAGCAAACGTCCAAAGAAACACAAAATCATTCAGAATTCAAGGTGTAAAAGTTAAATCATTATAAGTAAACCATTATAAGTATAATCATTAAAAAAATAATAAAGTAACAGTGACAGGTGTTATCTGTAGGGAATAGTGTCCACTGTCCACTGTCAAGTGGGAAGAGCAAACCTGCTAGTCCCATACCAAGAGCATATCAAACCAGCATCGGCTACTCAGGACTCGAGGCAGGGGGATCTTGAATGCGGTGCTAGCCTGGGCAACATTTCTGTTAGGGCTTTTGTTGCTGGTGGTGATGGTTTTGTTGCTCTGCTTTTTGCATTGTTTGGTTTTGTTTAGGGTTTGGTCATGTTAATCCTGGCTGCCCTAAGGTTTGTTGTGTATGCTGTGTAGACCACAGGGCTAGCCTCAAATGTGCAGAGATCCTTTTGTCTGTCTCTACCTCCCAAGAACTGGGATTGCAGGCATGCCCAAACAGGCTTTGCAAAACAAGCCAGTGAGCAGATAACACCACCAAAATGGAGGCAGGGTGAGGTGGGGGAGGAGCTGGAGAGAATGCTCAGGGGTTAAGGGCAGGGACTGGCCTACAGCACCCATTACAAGCTCACAACTGCTTGTAACTCCAGCCCCAGGGCATCTGTGCCATTTTCTGAACACCAAGAGCATCCTTGCTCACATGTACCAAACACACATAGACTACATACATACATACATACATAAACATAGACACAGACACATAATACATACCCATCCACATAGACCACACATACACATAGATACACACACACACAGACATATACATGCACATACACAGACACATAGACATAGATACACAAATATATGCAAAATTTAAATTTAAAACAAAATCCAAAACTCTTGCTAGAGAGCTGACGCAGCAGTCAGAGACTGGCTGTTCTTTGGAGGACCTTGGTTTGATTCCCAGCTCAAAACCCTGGGTAGCTCCTGCCCCGGGGGACCTACACCCTCCTCTGACCTCTGTGGGCGCCAGGCATGTGTGTGGCACACATATATACATGCAGGTACTCACCCCCACTCATATTTTGTTTTTTAAGATAAACATTAAAGATCTTTGAGAAATTGATTAGTACATAGCATGGTTCTAATTTTGCCTTTACAATGCTAGTCTGAGCCACGTGCAGCGGCACACACGTGTGGGGGATCTCAAGTTTGACGTCAGCCTTGGCTGCATATGCAGAGAGACTTTACCTCGAAATAATAAAATAGAAATTAGGTTGTAAAGAGCAAAGCTATCTTTTTTTTGTTTTTTTCTTTTTGTTTTTCGAGACAGGCTTTCTCTGTGTAGCCCTGGCTGTCCTGGAACTCACTCTGTAGACCAGGCTGGCCTCAAACTCACAAATCCACCTGCCTCTGCCTCCCAAATGCTGGGATTAAAGATGTATACCACCATGCCTGGCCAGAAGATTTTTTTTCTTTCTTTTTTTTGTTTTTTGTTTTTTCGAGACAGGGTTTCTCTGTATAGCTCTGGCTGTCCTGGAACTCACTCTGTGGACCAGGCTGGCCTCGAACTCAGAAATCCGCCTGCCTCTGCCTCCCAAGTGCTGGGATTACAGGCATGCGCCACCACCGCCTGGCTGAATTGTTTTTCTTTTTTCTTTTTCTTATTTTCCAAAGCTATCTTGATAGCTGTAAACAATAGATCTGTCTATACTGAAAGGGTTTTGTAGGTAGTGGACCCCTTTCAACATGACTTCTTAGTATTTGATTTTTTTTTTAAGTTGTTAATTATGTGTAGAAGTGTCTGCACGTGGGTATGTGCACATGAGAGGCACCCATGGAGGCCAGAAGAGGGCAGCAGAGTGCCCCTGGAGCCGGGGTTGTGAGCCGCCTGGTATGGGTGCTGGGAATTGAACTCAAGTCCTTGGCAAGAGCAGTGTGTGCTTTAAGCAACCCAGTACCCCCACCCCCTACTTCTGTTTTGTTTGGTTTTGTCTTTTACTTTTAAAGCTGGTTTTAGGAACATACGTGAGATTTCAACATTGGCAAGGTTAGGTACAAGACTCCTGAATCTGTAACTTGCTTTTCCTCGGCCTTGAATTTCTTTAGTGTAAGTTCTGAAATGACAGCATCCTGTGATCTTTGTCCTGCAGATGAGAATAAACGGTGTGTGCCGGTAGGCATGCCCGGGAGACTGGCTTTGCATCGATTTGCAAATTCTGTTTTCTTGGAATTACCAACTGTCTGTACTCCAGGCTCTTTGAATTCTCCTCTGAATTGGCTGTGACAACTGACTGGTTTCCTCATTAATTAGTGAATTAAAAAAATACTAAACATATGTTCGTCTTATATTTGTGTGTAAGTCTTAAAAGATGCTTCCACACAATTGTTACTTTCTGTCCTGAAAGGGTAAAAGCTGTAAACATTTTGTAAGAGATGTTTCAGAGACTGAGGCCTTCCCCCTCCAGACTCTATAATAGAGTGTGGTGTCCCCTGACCTCCTGGGCCTCCCTGTGGGTAAAGTCAATCACACACCAGCAATGTGTGGGCTCCCCGGGTATAGCCACGGGGAGCCTCTCTAGTCCTCAGGGCCTCGGTGTCCACTCTTCCGCTGGTGGGAAGGACAGGCTGAAGGGCAGACCTTGATCCTCAGAGAAGCAGGTGGTCTCTGACTAGCAGGACCTTTGAAGGGCTGTTTGTCTTCTGGATATTTCAGGACACTCAGAAATAAATGCCAACCAGGAGTCACAAAGACAGCCATTTCTAAACATGTATGCGGAAGACATGACCATCTTCATATGAAATTAAAACTAGCCATTGCAAGCAACGGCCCAGGGTGTGGGTGTGCCGGCGCCCGGCAGGCACTCCCGCCCTGGCCGCAGGTCCGTTACCTCTCAGTCCAGATGGTGAGATTGCATTGCTCACCGGGCTGTTGAGATTTGAGAAGTCCAGTATACCCACCTCTCTCCTGCCGACACCAACCACTCCTGCCCCCCGACAGCCGCCCCTGCCAGCTGCTGGGGAAAGCGGGGGGCTAGCTTGTATCTTTATTTTGTATTCAGCCACTTCCCTAAACAAAGACCATTTTTGCAATGGGAAATTTTAAGAAAATCCCATTTTGTTTTGATTTCTTGCCTGTGTCCCCCAGGAAGGACAATAAGCTGCTTCCCTGCCTTTTTGCTCAAAAGGCCATTTCATCACCCGCCTCTTCCTTCCTTCCTCCCCCACTAAGAAGTGGGTGGGGATCTAATGCTCGGCTTTTAGGGATTGTACTGACTTTTTCCAGTGCAAGGCAGGCCCTCTGCCACTGAGTCCCAGGTATTTTTTAATTGGGTTTCCATCATAAACACAAAAACATGTTGAATGAAAAAAATGTAGAAAGCATACATAAACCAAGAGAGAAATGAGGACTGCACTCAGTACCCCAGGTTAATATTGATCCACATCTTGGCATACGTCTCTTTAATGAGCCTAAGTATGATTTCAAAGTTTGATTGTGAAGTTATTCTTGTTAAAGATCTTATTCTTAGCCACGTGCAGTGGTGTACGCCTTTAATCTCAGCGCTCGGAAGACAGAGACAGGCAGATGAGTCCAAGGCTAGCCTGGTGCATGCACACACATGCATGCAGAACCCAGAAGAGGGTGTTGAATCCTCTGGAACTGGAGTTAGAAGTGTTTGCGAGCTGCTTGATGTGGGTGCTAGGAACCCAAGTCAGGTCCTCTGCAAGGACAGGACGTGCAGGCAACCACAGAGCTGTCGCCGTCTCCCCCGCCCTGGGAAATGCTCCTCAATCTCCTACAGCACCAATAAAGGCCACTTGTTTGCTCTTCAACTGCAATCCTCCCTGACGACTTCCTGTAGTACACACACTGCCTTCTTCATTTCACGGGGAGGAAACTAAGAATGGAGGCTTTCCCACGGTGCTAAGACCATGTTCCCCATCAACATCCACTGAGGCTCAAAGCCACTCTCCTGTGCTCTGAGTCCGAACCCAAGCTCTTACCTACCAATTACCAACTCCCAAGCCAGGTGTCTATGTGAACATGGTCTACAAGCTAAATCAGAATCCTCCTGGACATATAATTCTGCTATCAGCGTTTACACTTAATACATTATTTACATCTTTCAACACCATTTATTTCTTCTACAAATTTAATGGCCGCACAGAGTTTCATTATATTGGGTATGTTTTATTTATTTTTAAATGGCTCCTCCGTATCCAAACGCGAAATAAAACTGGCTGTAAAATATTCAAACAGCACAAAGGAATAGAAAGCAGAACATTTAAGTTCCCCTCTCCCTCCCCGGAGCAAACTGCCACTGCGGCTGGGGCGTGCCGGCCTGAGGTGGGATTTATTGGCTGCTCTTCACAAGAATGGGGGCGCACTGATTGAGAGGCTGCTTTTCACTCAGAGCGGATCAGCAACACCATTCTAAATCCGTGCATCCCCGTTAAGGCCCGAGAATCAAGAATTCATGTTTAAAGGAAATCACACTTAGCGCTTGGCTTGAACAAACCGGTGGGAGAGTTGGAACATTTTGGGGTCGAGGGAACTGAAAAATGAGGAAAGGAACAAGTTTTAGAGGCATCAAGGTCATCGTTTGATGGGAATGAAATCCTCAAGTGGCAATACCAAGTGGGCACACGGCTCCGGGGGAAGTGCAGTGTGTGTGTGTGTGTGTGTGTGAGATTTACATGGAGCAGAGGGTGTGACAAGGGTCCCAGCTGCCTTATAGAGGGCCTATGTTCACCCACTTTCCAGTCCCCTCTTGTCATCTGTCCTGGTTCCTATTCAGGCACCCGCTACCTTACAGAGGCCTCGCAGTCCTGGGCTACACGTGCTCTCTGAGAGTGCACACACCCTGCACAGGCTTCTGGGACAGCAGCACTGTGACTCACCCTGTGGCTGATGTCCCCAGGCCATCACCGGGCTCCATTTCTCCAGAGAATGAGGGCAGTCCCCTGCAGGAGATGGTGCAGTACTTTGAGGGCTATGCGGGTCCCGGCTTCGACTACAGGTATGTCTGCACTTGGGGGCTCCAACCTAAGCCTCTGGGAAGGACCTGGGCAAGCAAACCTTTGCCATCAGCTTCCAGTTGACAGTTAAGCAATTTTCTTATCTCCTTGGATCTCCTCCCACATTAATCTTGTCAGTACAGTGATGTTTGGGGAGGAAACAGATCACATGTGATCAAGAGTCTTCATTTAACTGTAAGACTTGTTTCTTAAAAAACAAAAAACCAAAAACCAAAAACAAACAAAAACCTTCCCGGTGGTGTATCAGTTTGTTTTTGTTTGTTTTCGTACCGTTTCTCATGATAGCCTAAACTGGGCCCTGGGTAGGCACTGTCTCAGTGTCGCCAAGGGTAGGTGACTTCTCAATTGCAATCTGACAGACAAGATCTGCTCTCACCAGGGTGAATGTTTGACGTGTCCTTGCTTATTAGAAGTCCTTAAAACCATCCAACTCCATTTCTTCTCTTTTTTTTTAGGGGTCTAGGAGTGTTTTTCTGTCAGTTTGCTCTGGGCTTGTGTGTTCTTGCCCTTGTAAAGTTGAACTCATGTCCAACCAGGGCTATCACACATCAAAAGACACGAACCCAAACACTGCCGGGGGCTGGCAAGCAGCTGGGAGGCAGGCACTCCCCCAGCGGGTCCAGCTTAAGTGCTTTCAGGAGTTCGTTTCCAGCTCAGGAAATTTGGCCCTGGAGAACCCAAGCTGGTCTTTCCGAGCACTGGATGCTGGGGACGGCCTTAGCCTCCCCTCCCTGGGAACCCCAGGCAGGGCTCGGCTCTTCTCTCCTCAAGGTGCAGATTAACAGGGTTGACCTCAGATTAACAGGTAGAACCTCTGCAGCAGGAAGCATGGCAGCTGTGAGCTCCCAGGAATCACTGGGGCTCCCAGGAATCACTGGGGCTCCCAGCCTGCGGAGGTCAGCTGTTCCACTCCCAAGTTCAGGGTTTCAGCAGGGGGGCGGGAATCCCAGGTCACCCAGTTAGGGATCATGACTAGAACAACAACAGTATTAGCTCAAGATCCAGTTACCTGTAGGAAACAGCCAGGGAAACAGCTAAAGAAAGGCGAGTCAGGCTTAAAATAGCTAAATAAATCTTTAATATTTCTAATTGCAAATGTACAGAAATTGCACAGCCACACGGAGTCTTCGAACACCAACAACTTCTCTGTACATTATTACATGGTTAAAAGTCTCGACTGGAGGGAAGGACGGGCTCCGGCCGACTCCCACGTTTGCATTTTTTCCTTTTCACATACTTACAAAAGGGGGAGCTGGGCACAGTGGGGGAGACGGGTAGCCTTGAGGCTGAGTATATAGAAAAGGGGCTGGTTCCCTGGACAGTCTGGCTCCCAGACATACGGGTATGAGGGAGGAGTGTCCCTCGGGCAGGTGCTGGGGTACATGTGGAGCTCTGGCCCTGGTCCCCACCCCCACTCCTGGGCAGTCAAGGTCTTCACTCAGAGGAAGTTTGGCAGTTTTCTTCACCCTAACATACAAGTTGAACAAAAAGGTCAGGTGTCTGTGTTGGCAGGGGTGGGGCCGCTCTATCCAGCAGATCCTGGGTGTCAGTGGCCGGGTCTTCCCAGAGCAGGGCCTCGGGCAACTCCAGCCCTTGCTGTAGCAGAGCTCAGCCACCCCAAGGCTGTGAGCAGGAGGATGCTGTACTGGCCCCACTGGGGCGTGTGCCCCCTCAACCTCCCACCCAAACAGCATGCTTGAAAGCCAACGAGTCAATGCCCCAGGCGGGAAACAGACACCTAGACTGCAAAGCTCTTCGCCCCGCCTGCCCAGCACCGTTCTCCAGGCTGTAACAGCAACCGTGAGAGCAGTGTCCTGCCAGCCCTCGCAGCACCAGGACTAAAGGACTATGTACATCCCTTGGGTGAAATAGTTCATTACAGTCAAACACCAAGAACATTTACAAAATTCGGCAGACTTGCAATTAAGATAAAAATCTGTTGAGAGTCTGTCCACTTTTACAGTTTTTGCACTAGGTAAATAAGGCTCTCGGCCTGAGAGCGAGCGAACAACCCCGCCAAAGGGGCCATTGCATCTGGCCCTGCGCTCTCCTGTCCAGGCCTGGGGACCTCCCCGTATTGCTAGGAGGCGCTCAGACAGAGGTCACTTTACGAGGCGTGGACGAGTGGAGGTGAGGAGGAGAGCAGGGCTCCCTGGGCAGTGGAAGGGCAAGACCCAGGCCAGGCCAGGCCCTGCCCAAGAGGCCACCCCTGCTGAAATGCACGGGCAGGGGCTGGACAGGAGTGGGGCAGGAAGAGGCAGAGGCAGGACCTCAGCCCCACCTCCTTCCTTCCTGAGGTGTCTGACCCTTGATGGCCACACCCTCTCCCAGCACTGGTCTGCAGCCTAACTGGGTTGTAGGTTACCGCTAAGAGCCCAGGGCATCTACCCTTTACCCTTGCCTGTCCGTGGCCTGAGGATGGGGTGCAGAATAGCTAGGCCACACCCCCAGGACGTCCGCCCTCTCTAGTGAGGACTCTAGGAGCATTAAGTGCAGCTTGCCTAGCCCCACTCTGCGGCCTGGGCACAGGCCCTAGCTCCTGCCCTAGACTTAACCAGGGCTTGGAATCAGATGGGGACCCAAGAGAGAGACCCAAGCTCCTGCCCTTCTCTGTCCCACAAGAGGAGGGACAGATATGCTACAGAACAGCCTAGAGCTGGGGGAAACCAGCCCCAGCCGTGGGCGCGCCTCTCCCTGCCTGCAGTGCCTGCGTCCTTGGCTGGGGCTGGGAGGGTGAGGAGAGGCGACTGCACACGGGGCCTGGTGCAGGCTGCTGCTGTCTTGGAGAGGGAGCAAGTCTAACATCCTCCAGGGCCGCTATTTCCCATGCAGTGCGCACGCTCAATTTAAAAGGCCCCTGTGTTCCAGCAAGCGAGCGAGCGGGCTTTTGTTTCTAATGCATACTGTGAAAGGAAAAAAAATCACAGTTATCCACTTCTCAGGGCCTGCAGGTTTCAGAATTTTTCTTTTAAACTATCAGAGAAAAGAGATCACCTCTGCAGGGCGAGCACCAGCTGGCCTCTCCCCCAGGGCCACTGTAGGGCCACACTGGGACCCTGGAGAAGGCAGCTACAAAGCACGGTGCAACCTGGCCAACCTGGCCGCCTCTGCCCAGCTCTCTGGCTTCTGGGAGTTCCAAGAGCATCAGGCAGGCCCACGTGCGAGTGTGGGCGCTGCGGCTCCTCCCCGGGAAGGAGGGCCCACAGAGAAAGTGCAGTGCGGGCTGTTTGGCAATGCGAGGAAGAGAGGGAGGAGGGAAGAGGGTGGAGGGTGGAGGGTGTCGCCTGGGACGGGCATAGGACCGAGGTTCTGTTCTTCAGTTCCTCACCACCAGGAAGGGTCCCTGACTGGCTTCATGCAGGGGCAGGGGCGTGGGCAGAGAGGAGCAGGGGCTGCTCTGCCTGCCATCAGGTCCCAGGGCCAAGGGGAACCCACGGCAGTGGCCCCGAGACCTTGCGAGAGCCCTTTGCAGGTAGCTCCGTCCATGGCAAGGGTAGGGGGACATGCACCTGGCTGGTCAGAGAGGAGAAGGTGCCACATACCAAATCCAATAACCAGAGACACGTCTGGCAGCCTCCTTGCAGGCCTGCCCCACTCCCCAGTGCAGGCTCCGCTGCCTCTACCCACACCCACTGTCCAGGCGGGCGAAGAGAAGGGGGGGCTGTGCCCTCAGTCTCACGCGCCATCAGTCTTGCGCCCCTCCACTGCAGGCTAGCCTGCGACTGTCAGGAGCCTCCTGACCGAGACCCCGTCCCGGGCCACCACAGTCCCCCTCTCCTCACGCAGGTTAACAATTGCTGCTGTTTCTGAACTCGCCGTTCTCAGTAATCTGCAATTTGGTGGGGTTGGTGGGGGAGACGCCGTTACGGGCTTGCATGCTGTACCTCTCTTTCAGCTGTGTGAGGGCACTCATGAGGCGGGCATTGGCAGCATCCAGCGAGGCGATGCGTTTCTCCTGTGGGCAAAGAGAACATTAGTGGGGCTTGGGATGCGCTCTGGCCAGCAGCGGCCGGCAGAGAGCGCCATGACAGGCAAGAGAAGCAGAAGACGTGGCTGTGTCACCGCCCGCCCGCCCGGCGTGAGCGGCCCCAGGCTGTGGAGTCTGGGCAGTGCTGTGCGATCAGACTGGGGCCTTGTAGTCTGCCTCTCACTGTATACGGAGTTAGGCGGAGGGGCGCCAGCGCCTGAAGCTTGAAGGCAGGAACCTTTACTGCCATGTGTGTCACACGCCCAGAGCCCCTTCCTAGGCCACGGAGGGAGCTTACAGTCTAAGCAAGCCTCCAATCTTGGGGCATTTGAGGAAGACACAGCCTTGAGTGAGGGCCGGGGCAGAGTCCCTCGGCCTAGCCCTCGGTCACCTTCCCAGTCCTGCCCACTCTACTCCCGTAAGTCCCTGTCAGCATCCTCAGAGCACAGAGACCTTGGCTCCAGGTCCACAGGTTTTTTGGTTTTTTTTTGTTTGTTTGTTTTTTCGAGACAGGGTTTCTCTGTGTAGCCCTGGCTGTCCTGGAACTCACAAATCCGCCTGCCTCTGCCTCCCAGAGTGCTGGGATTAAAGGCGTGCGCCACCACCGCCCGGCAGGTCCACAGTTTTTACACTGAGGTGTAAGCACGGATGAGAGGCCAGCCACACTCCCACCACCCCAAGCTCTGTAACACCGTGGCTAGAGCCCCAACCTGGGCATCGATGATCTTCTGTTTGGAATCTACAGCTGCTTGCATCTCTGCATGGTCCTTCTTCAGTTCCTCTTCTACAGACATCAACCTGTGACCAGAGACAAAGAGTCAGGGGCCCCAGTGGGAGGACGCGAGCGGTGGGGCCTGTGGAAAAGCTGTCTAGAGAGGACGTGCTAGGCAAGGGCGAGGCCCTCGACGGCCCCCAGCCCGGCATGGCTGGGCTCTCTGGGGCTAGCTCCACCCCAATGCACTTCCAAGAGCCAAGCGATGTCATGTTATAGGCTCTGCGGCAGGGGATGCGATGAAGACTCTAGAGCAGGCTCCAGACCCCTTCCAGCATGTGTACTGAGGGGGTGTGGGCGTTGTGAAGGCGCGGGGTTCAGAGGCGCAGCACTCTAGGCTGTAAGTACAGCCTGCTCGGCTGCTATGGTGGGGTGCTGGTATCAAAGTGACGCGGAGTTCAGCAGGGACCAGGTAGAGGCCGTGTAGGAGCTCCAGGCAGAGGTGGATCCTATAGGAATCCTAATTCTGCCGGGCAAAAATGCAGAAAGCTGGGAACATCCCACAAGCTAGAGGAGGGGTGGGGTGGGGGTGGGGAATGGGTCACAGGGAACCATGAAGAATTCTGGGAAGGCACCTGCACCATGGAACAGCCAGATGGGACCAAGTCTGAAGGCTTCAGGTCCCACCCGAGCAAAGCCCCAAAGTGCCTGGCACCCCACCAAAGCTGCCCAGGACAGAGATGTAAGGAAATAAAGTCCACAACCAGGAGACAAACTAGTGAGAACAGACAGTATGTCAGAGGAGAGAAGAAGCAGGCGTCGCTGTGAGGTAGCATCTACGGGGCGTTCTATACACCGGGGAGACAGCCTTAAGACTGAGGAAAACACAAGAGGGTTAAAAGCGCACTGGAACTCGAGACGAAGGAGAAAGGGCCGACTGGAGGCACCGGCACCGCAGAAACACTGGGACGCCAGTTCAGATCACATGTGAGCCAGGCCTACAGTCAGGCCTGTAACCCCAGCTACCTGGGAGTGATGCAGGAGGATGGCAGCAAGCTTAGGCCCTTTTGGGCTGTAGGCAAGTTGAGGGAGAGCTCCAGAAATTTACCAGGAGACTGTCCTAAGTACAAGGTTGGGGTGTAACACAGTGATACAAAACTGTCTAGCCTGTCCAAGGCCCTGGGCTCAGTTCTCACCCAGGAATATAAAAACATAAATAAAGTAAAACTCAGAGAACAATGAAAAAAGAAACCAACTGTGCGGGCTGAAGAGATGGCCCCGTGGTTATGAACACCTGCTGCTCTCACATTGGACCTGAATTCAGTTCCCAGCACCCACATGGCAGCCCAAGCACCTCCATGCAGCGAGGGAGACCGACACCTTCATCCGACCTCCCCGGCACAGCCTTGCAGGAAATCACCCATACAATAAAATAAGATAAAAGGGAGAAAGAGAAGGAAAAAGAAACCAAGTGACAATGAAACGGGCAGCCCAGAGCAGCCATGGAGGAGTAGGAAGCAGAGGCTGACACCTACAGATCTAAGGCTAGGCAAGCCAAGCAAGCCACAGCGGGCATGTTACAGTCACACTGCAAAGTGAAATTGTTGACAACACTTAATGAAAAACACATTGGGAGGATCAGATGGCTCAGTGAGCAGGAGCACTGTGCATAAGCTTAGTGAGCCGAGGATAACTCCAGAACCCACAGGAGATACGCCTCCTGGACGCTGTCCTCTGACCTACAATACACACCCACACACCCACACACACGCACACTCAGGAAGCTGTCCTATGGCCTATCTACACATACCTACATACCTAGCCCTCCTCGCACATACACATATGCCCCTCCCCAGTAGTAAACAAAATTAAAAAGTTTTTAGTGTTATGGATCCAACCCGGGGTCTGTGCATCCAGGAAGCATTCCCACAATGAGCAAAGTTCTAGCCCAAGAGAGGAACCTTAAAAACAGTGAGAGAAAAAGGAAATTATGTAAAAAATAAATAAATAAATAAATAAATAATAAAAAAGTGCCCCCTCTGTGAGCCTTCACGTCCCACAGCTCTGTGTGACAGCAGTTGAAAGGGGCAGCAAAATCGTGTGGCTTGGAAAGCCTGGCACGCTTACCATCTGCCCTTCGAGGAGGCCCTGCCCACTAACACCCAGAGCGTGGAAGCCAACAGAAAGATGCTCTGGGGTCCAGGTAAGTCCAAGGAGGGCGAGAAGCAAGGACGATGCTAATGCTACATTTCAACAGGAAAACAGTTATAAGGGTAACAGGCTTAAAAATAATCACATTAAATGCTCCAATTAAAAGGCAGAAGTTGTTAGACAATAAACAGATCTAACAATAGGAACCTGTAAAATAAACTCTGTGCACAGAGCTGGGTACTACAGTCTGAGTTTGTGTCCACACTCAAATGTGTGTACACTGATACTTAGTTTCTATGGTGCTACCAGCTGTCCTCTGGGAAGTGACTGGGTCACACGATATTTCTGCCTTCAAGAGCGGGGTTAGTGTCCTTACCAAGAAGCTGGAAGGAGTGGCACCAGGGCATGTCTAGGAAGGAGAGCTACACTAACTGCTGACACCCTGATCTCAGACATGGCAACCTCCAGACCTGTACAGAGCAGTACATCTCTCTTGTTTATAATCACCTACTGCTGATATTCTGTCATAGAAGTGGAAGTGGACCGAACAATGGTTTAAAAGTGTATAAGACAGAAAATGATACACCATGCTAACACCAGTCAGAGAAAGTCAGAGTATGTACAGTAGAAATAAGATGGAGAAAAGAGTTTAATTAAAAAGGCTAGTCTGTTAATGGTACATAATAATTCTGAAAGAACACCCACCCAGGGCTAGAAAGTGTCAATGAAGCAAAAACCACCAGAAATCAACCTGGAGGATCACGATCAGATGGCTCCGTATCGCTCTCTCAGAAGCCGATGGATGACACGAGCAGGCAGGCAAAGGGGCGGCAAGGACGGCTCAGACAGACCGAACTTTCCTGCGTCTACATTCCCGGACACAGGGAGGGGATGGCCAGCAGCGGGGGAGCCAGCAACAGAGTGGGAGCCCGGCCCGTGGCGGGTGCCCAGCCCCCCTGGGTTGTGCTCTGCTAATCTATGTAATGAACAGAAGCCCAGGATGGGACACAGCCACCAGCCGGGCAGAAGGGTTTGTGCTGTGGACAAAACAGAAGGCTGAGGGGGGGAGGGCTCCCTGTGCACCTCACACCTGCTCAGTCCCAGGTCTCGGCCAATGATCAACCGCCAACCTCCACACCTTTCACACTGCTGTAAGGTAGACGCTCTAGGACTGGGACACGGTGGGTGGCCTAGATACTGCACTGCCTGTGTGCAGACACCAAGGAAGCATAGCCACCACGCCCGGGGCAGAGATAAAGGGAAGAAAGCTAGTTACCAGAACCAACTAACCTCAGAAACTCTTCAGACAAACCAGACCCTGGAGACCCAAGAGACCCCACCCACCATCCTGGCATAGCCACGCCCCTCACTCCTCCCTACCCACAGTGGGCACCCCGACACACCCAGATGCACTGTCCTTCTCCCTGCCCTAAATGGCTTCCTTGTTGTCTTGCTTAGCATCTCAAATCCAGTTTTCCAAGCAGGGTGACCCAGCTTCCTGCAGGTGCTCCCGGCGGCCCACCGCCGGGCACTGGCTTTCCTCGCGTCCCTCAGAGGCCCCGTGGACCGACCAGTGGGCAGCCCGCTCACCTGCTGATGATGCCCTTCATCTGGATGTCCTTGTCTTCCTGCTGCCGCCGCAGCCGCTCCTCGCCCTCTTCCAGCCGAGCCTGGTATTCTAGCACCAGCTTCTGCGTCGTCTCCTCCTGGCACTTGAACAGGGTCTCATACTCCTCCAGCTTCTTGGTGGAGATCCGCAGCTTGTCTTGCAGCACTGCCAGATCCTGCCAGCACGGCAACGAGCCATGGGCCAGCACCCAGGACAGAGAGCATAGCCTCGTCAGCCTGAGCAGAGCGCAGGCTAGGTGTGAGCCAACAGGGGACAACCCCGTGACAAGACTCAGATCTGTGGCTGCCAGAGGCCTGTCCCCTCCTCGCCCAGTCCAACCTGTGCAGTCAGGAGCAGGGTGAAGACTCAACCCAGGGCTCAAAGACTGAGGGTTAACTTGAACTTTCTTTTTTAAAACTTTAGATTTCTTTTAGTGCGTGGCTGTGTTGTCTACATGCGGTCCATGCATGGCTATGTGCCTAAGTCCAAAAGAGGGTTTCAGGTCCCCTGGAACCGGAGTTTCAGATGGCTGTGAGCTGCCATGTGTGTGCTGGGAACTGAACCCTGGTCCTCTGTAAGAGCAGCCAGTGCTCTTAACTGCTGAGCCATCCGTAACCTTCAACTTTTTAGAGGATGCCCTGGATGTGTGGAGGACACTGGACAGGGCCTGAGAGCTGGGTGGCACTACAGGAAGGACGCGAGGCTCAGACGAGTCCCATGAGGAGCAACTGCCTGATGTGATGAGACCCCAGGCTCCCCAGGTGCTACCTGAGCGGAGCAGCACAGGAGTGGGGTGCAGTGTGGGCGGCAGTGGGGATGGGGTAGGGGGAAGGGGGGAGGGGAGAAACAAAACAAGATCTTGGGATCTCCAGATGGGAGTCAGCCTCTGGGGAGAGGGGAGGAGGAGGGAGTCTGCAGGAAGCTGGGCCTCCTTGCTCTCCTTCTCCTCCTCCTCCTCCTCCTCCTCCTCCTCCTCCTCCTCCTCCTCCTCCTCCTCCTCCCCCCCACGTGGCCCACGTCTCCAGGTCCCCTTCACACACTGGGAAAGCGGGCGGAAGCAGTGAGCGGGAATGGCGGCAGGTAGCAGATGCGGCATGGAGATGGGCTCCCTCCAAGTAGGGCAGCGGGGACATTGCCACCCTGGCCAAGGGGCTGCTTATGAGGCTGCAACAGCTGTCCTAGGACTCCAGGGCTGAGGGGAAAGTGTCTGCGGTGGGCTGCCATCTTCCTGGGCTTGGTATGCAGGGAAAGGTAAGGGCTGCCCGTGCATCTGGGGCAGCCGCCATGAGGACTCAGGGCTGGGCAGGGCAGCTGGAGCACACTATTGCCCCAGAACAGTAGAGTCGTGGCGGGTGAGGTCTGGGGCTGCAGGGACATCCATCCCACTGGCAATATGGCTTCACCCCGTATCGTGGTAACTGCTTTCCTCCCTAAGCCCTAGGTAGGCCTAAACCCAGGGGAAGGAGCTGTGTGGGTGGGACCCCTGCCTCTGGCTCCTTACTGCCAAGGCTCCCCAAGAGTCTCTAGTGACTCCCTGGCACCTTGTTTCCAAGCCTCAGCAGCAAGGGGACCCCGTAACCTGCGTCCGTCCCAAGGGAGCCTTGGGTCCATGCTAAGGTCTGCCGCTTTCCTTCTAGCTGTACTGACTGCAGTCGCCACATGGGCAGGGAGTGGCATTACAGGACAAACGGTGGTGTGGCTCCACTGAGGACTCTGGAGAGACCCCCCACCCCAGCTCTGGAGGCCCGCCCTGCCCGCCCGGTCCCGGCCAGGTCCAGGTCTAGGTCCGGCTTTACCTTTTCTGCTTGGCTGAGCTCCTCCTTACTCCTTAGCCTATCCCTGTGGGGGGGATCTGGGCCCAGACCCTCGTCTTCTAACAACTGCGCGTTCATGGTCAAGAGCCAAGCGGCTGTGCGGTCCAGGGCATTGGGACTGACAGGTGAAGGGCCCTGCGATGAAACACAGCTGTGAGGGCCGCGAAGAGGCAGATGGTAGGGCAGGGACGGCCACAGGCGGGAAGGGAGAGGCCCTCTGCTGTCAGAGCTCCTACTCAGGGACAGGAGCCTTGTAGACGGCAGCCAGAGCCAGATGAAAGCCCCGGTGGGCTCAGAGCTGTGGCATCTGCTTCCATCAGGTGCTGGGCAGCCTGGCTAAGAGGTGGGCACCCTACTGCACAGCAGCCTGTCTTGCTGAAGCCTGTGGGTGGCAGGGATGGGCTACCGTCCCGGCAGGTAGCTATGTCAGGAGTGTGCTCAGGCTATGTGAGTGCTTCAGGAAGTGAGGCCAGAGCAGGACAGGTGGCCTTGGGGTTTGGGGAGAATTTCACAAGCACGGACTAGAGATGACTAGAAACAGTCCGTGTCTCCTGCCTGGCCTATCCCTGGGGACCTGGGAAAGGAGCCTGGCTTTGCTTACGGCTTCAGGTCCCGAATCCAGAAAAAGGAGTTCGTATGGTGGGCCAGTGGATGGGGTGGGACACAGCCCCATTCAGCATGGGATGGGTGAAATGACCAAGGTAGAGCATGACAGACTGGGACTCCCGGCGGGCCCCGCCCATGGTGCTGACCTGCTTGTGTATGGCGCGGGGCTTCAGCTCTGGGCTGTCTCCCTTGGAGGAGGAGGACTGCTGCCGCAGCCGGGTGCCAGGCCCAGCCCAGTCAGGTGATGCTGAGGCCAGGGTTCCACTTGAGGGTCGTGGGTACTGCAGGGTGCTCAGCAGGGTGGGAGGTGTTCTGCCCCGAGGGGCAGGAGGTGGTGGCGGCGGTGGCGGCGGTGGCTGGTCAATCCTCCGCTGGGGACCGGCACTGTTTTGCCTCGGCACTGTGGGCTGCCCGCCCTTCTCAGTCAGTGACATCTGCCTCCGTGCCAGCTCCCCGGGCCGCCTTGGCAGCTCCTCTGCAGCAGTGCTGAAGCTTCCGAGCTTGGCAGCCGCTGCCAGCTCTTCGCTATTGCTGTGAGAGCTCAGGGAGCTGTGGCCCTCAGAGCCCGAGTCACCAAGGCCACGGGGTGACAGCGGCAGGCCGGCCGCCATCTGGTACACGGGATTCTGGAAGGAGAGTGGGGCCAACAACTGGGGCCGGCCTGGTGCACCCTCGGAGGTGCCCGGTGTGGTTGGTGTTGGCACTGCCCGCCGCACTGTGGCCAATCCTGCCAGGCTCACTGGGGCTGCCCGGGATGGCCACCCGGCCACCAGCTGAGTTGCGGGCACCTGCCCGTCAGCAGGCAGGGCATCGGGGCCCACTGGGGAACCGGCCTCCCCATCCAGTGTGCGGGCGTCCTGGAGGTCCACCATGGACAGGCTCTTGCTGCCGTTGGCCATCTGCAGGTCAGGCTCATTGGCTTCCGAGTAGCTTGAGCTGCGGGCAGGTGAAGGCTGGACCCCGGAGGACCTTGTGACAAAAAACAAGTCCTTGTTTTCGGGGGTTGGAGACGGTAACCGGGTGAAATCTATCAGACTGCAGGGAGACAAGCACACACAGGGAGAGAAGGGGAGAAGAAGGGTGAGTCCAGATAGTGGCCCGGCAGCACGGCCGCATGGTCGCCTGCAGGCAGCCTCAGGCAGGGCTGCATACATGGCTGGGCGGCAGAGGGGCGGAGTCCCAGGGTCACTGGTGAGGTGGCTGGCCCAACAGAACCGCTCTTTAGGGACCAGCCCTGCAGGTGCATCTTGGGACAATGACTGTCAGGGTCTAGAAGTGGCCCGTGGTTAAACCTAAGCCCATAGCTTGGTGTCTCTCTGTTAACCTGGGTTCTGAATTGTCTCATCATTTTCAGATACTGGAGCTCCCTCTGCCCCCCTTCTGTTGCTAGCCAGCCTGGTAACTCTAGTGAGGGCCTAGTAAAACCTCCCCTGCCCTGCCTCCTTATGGCACCCTTTTTGAGTGGCAGGCGGGGGCTGACATTCCTGGCAAAAACAGGGTGTCAGAGGAGTTGTCGAGGGTGTAAGACAAGCAGGCAGGTCTGAATCTGTGCTGCAGGCCATAGCTTCCCTCACTCACAGCAATCCACCTGCCTCTGCCTCCCAAGTACTGGCATTAAAGGCATGAGGCACCACGCACAGCAAGAAGGGGTATTTTAAGCAGCACAGGTCCCGAGGTAATGTCAGGGATTGGGCTCAGTAATTACCCCTAAACACAGGCTTTCTCAGCTCTGCTGGGGATCAACCTTGAACCCAAGAATGTCTTTCCTAGAAAGGCATCTTTTCCAAAAAGCATAAACAGTCCTCCTCCAGGAAGCCTGCCTGGTTTATCTCAAATGGCAGCTCATCCCTTAGGCTTGCTCTACACACTCTGGGTCTCATCAGGCTTCTGTGAGTGCTTGTATGGGCTTCATTTCCTTCCTGGAGCACAGCTGGGCTGCTTGCATGCCCTACCCCACCCACAACAGTTGGCAGCTCTTACCCAGAGAGATCATTCTCGATGACCATCTTCTGAAGCCCAGCTGAGACGCTGCTGCTGCCGGAGCCTGGTGTGGAGGCCAGGTCATTGGTGCCAGGGAGCTGCCCACTGCCTGGAGTGCTCAGTGCCGTGTGGACATCCCTCAGGATACGAGGCAGAGGTCCCAGCTTGGACACAATGCTCTGCAAAAATGCAAACAGGCAGTTGTCACCTATGTCACAGAAATGCAGAGCCCTGACTCCCACTGGTCAGACGCAGCAGGCCTGGGGAAGTACTGCACATCTGCCTATCACAGCCCCAACCTCTCAGCCTACACTCCCTAAACCAGAGGCATCTATGACAGCCCCTCAAGCCACCTACTGCAAGGGGTGGGCTTGCCCTGATGCCTGAGCCTGTGGATAGAGGCCAGATACAGAGCGGATGCAAGGCGCTGGCCCAAGAGGGGAAGGCCTGGCGCCTGCTGAGCTCCGTGCCACAGAACAGATGTGTAGAGGACTGCGGCTGAGCTGAAGGAGTGGACACTGCCATGCAGGGCAACGTCCTGGAAGAAAGAGCCGGCAATCTGCCGTGGGGACGGCAGTTCCATTTCATTCCTGTCACACCCTATGGCTTGCGTGACGACACTGATCATTTTCTGTACTTCCTGCCTGGTTCTGAGACCTATGTGACAGTGACCAGCATCCTGGCTCAGGAATGGAGGGAGGGCGGAAGCCATGAGCAAAACTGCATCCCTGAACTTTCAACAGCACGAGTGCCAGCACGAGGCTGGGCTCCAGGCCATCAGTGGGCGAGATCTGCACTGTTCCCACTACAGCAAATTCCACCGCTCTAAAAGGCCCGAGGTAGTGGTGGGTAAGGTGACACAGGAAGACACCTAAATGTGGACGAGGAGTACAACGACCGTGTACAGCTAAGTTCTCACTGGAAAACAAACTGAAAAACAGAGACCTGCGTGTACTCCTGCCTGAGTGTGAGGATGTGTCTACAAGACACATGGCGAAGCAATCACCTCCGGGATGGACAAGAGGCAGGGACCAGCCCAGCCCAGCGATCATACTTTTGTAAAGTGATCCCCTAGTGCCCTGGAAAGCAAGGCAAACTAAGTGGTTCCTGGCAAGGTACAGTGGGCTACAGCCACTAGAGACCAGCAGGACTGCAGCCTAGGGAAGGGGCTCTTGGGCCAGGTAACTGAAGCAACGTCAGGCACACAGGGACTAATTCTGTCCACTAACAGCTAATGGCAATTATGAAACATTTTCTTTTCTTTCCTGAATTTGGGACCAAACTCGGGGCCTTGTGCATGCCAGATCACCATGCTCCTGGGCTCTTGCTCTACAGAGGGAGGTTCCCAAGTCTGATCTGATGTGTGCAGGATCCTCAGTACCCTTTCCTTCTCAGTAAAGCAACTAGTCAGTGCCCCTTCCCCTCCCACTCAGGTAAGGAGAGCATCCACTTGCGTACTTGGGCTCAGGTGCAGACCTGGACCCAGGACCCAGAGCAAAGGGTTTTGCCCAGTGCTGGGGAAAGAACATGCAGAGAGAGCCCCACTATAAGCCAATCTGTCACGCAGATGAGCCCTCCAACCTAGCAGACACCCCATCTAACCCAGACAACAGGCACCTGATCAAGCTGGCTGACAGCTTCCCAGAGCAGGGCGTGCAAGCTGGAGAGCTCCCGGCCCAGGTCTATGTAGCCCTCGAAGCCTGCTGTGTTAGAAAGGGTCTCAGGGTTGGAGATCTCCAACAGGAAGCGCTGCATGTTGGTCCACTCGTGCTCCAGAAACTGGTTCATGAATGACATGTATTCCTCTTTGCTGCCAAACCTGGACAGAAAAGGGCAGCTGAGGTGAGGCCCTTCCTGAGTCAGACCTCATCCTCCTCACTATGGCTGCTGCCAAGCAAGATTCTGAGTCGATGGGGCCTTCTTCTCAAAGCCAAGACCAGACTACCCTTTCCAGAACTAAGGTCACTAGAGTTTTCTGTTCCCTCTAACCCTGCCCCTTATGGGCCCCACCTCTTTTCCTCCAGAATAGAAAGCCCAGTTCACAGGTCAATTTCAGATCTGCACTTGGTAGTTATCAGGGACACCCTTAAGCCTGGGCCCCTCCTCCAAATTTCCCTTTCTCAGATGAAGAGAACCTTGTCCACTGGACAAGTCAGAGGCTTGGCAGTGGTGTCGGCTTCCCTTCTTCATCTCCAGACGAAAGGGCCTGCTGACCTGGTCTTTAGTCACCTACTAGCTGCCCTGGACCACTGCCTGCTAGCCCCGGCGCCTATCGTTTTTAACTGAAGCCTGGCTATAGCCTCCCCCAGTCCCTCCTTACCAGTTATACCTTGTTCAATGGAGGTCCTTTCAGGACCCAGAAGAGGTAAGGGCCATGCTATGTGGTCCATCTCTGTACCATGTGGCCTTCAGATTCCTGCAGCCCTCATGAGGTGCTCCCTGTCTCTCCTAGTGAGTCTCCCCTCGTGAGGTGCTCCCTGTCTCTCCTAGTGAGTCTCCCCGTCTTTCCTAGTGAGTCTCCCCTTGTGAGGTGCTCCCTGTCTCTCCTAGTGAGTCTCCCCTTGTGAGGTGCTCCCTGTCTCTCCTAGTGAGTCTCCCCTCATGAGGTGCTCCCTGTCTTTCCTAGACTCCTTTGGTACCAGGCCCTTACCCTCAGGCCTGCTTCGGTTCCCTGTCTGAGCTAGATGACTGGCCTTCCTGTCTTTTCTCCTCACAAGCCTTTGCTCTCCTGAGACTCTGGCATTCACCGTGACCCCACCCGTCTCTCTCCTGGACTTGCCTCCTGCCTGACTCATATCTACAGTCAGGGCCCAGCTCAGACAGACCTGGGAAAGGGCTCAATCTATAACTGTGAATTAATGACAAGATTACCCAGCCCTGCCACCTTCTCTACACTAAGTCCAAGTCCAAGGGGCTTAGAGAGATGGCTCAGTGGCTGAGAGCACTGCTGCTCCTGCAGGTGACCCAGATTCAATTTCCAGCATCAACATGGTGCCTCCCAGCCATCCCTACTGTAGCTTCTGGGAGTCTGATGCCCTCTTCTGACCTCTGTGGGCACCAAGCACTCATGTGGTATACAGACATACATGCAGGCAAAAACTTGCACATAAAACAATTAAATCTTAAAAAAGAAAGAAAGAAAGAAAGAAAGAAAGAAAGAAAGAAAGAAAGAAAGAAAAGAACTTTACACAGCCCAAACCCCCAGAGGCGCTTTACAGGCCAGCATCTTGGCAGCATTGGCCCACGTGCCCAGCTACACAGGAAATCAGCCATTCGTTGCAAAGTGGAGCTTGGTGCTAAGACACACAAGAATCCTTATGGTGTGTTATGATAATATGCTGATTCAAAAAAGCAGAAGGGAAAAGTATCTTGTCTTCCCACTTCTGAAATCCGAAGAAGCATACCAAAACGGTACTGCCCGAAGGAGGGTGGCTGTGGGGAGGCTGTGTTCTGAAAGGGGACGTGGCGGTGGGAAGACTGAGGGGGCAGGGACAAGACCAAGGCCTACTGCACTAACCCACGCTTCTGTCCCTGTGTACGTGAACCCCACGGGGCACAACACTCACTTGGCGAAGTTGGCCAGGTTCTGGGTGACTTTGGCGATGAGCGTGAGGGTGCGAGCCGTGCGGTCGTCAGGGTACTCCTGGAGCAGGTTGAAGAGCGAGGGTGACATGATGGCCGGGCACAGGAAGCGAAGGAACAGGGAGGCGCTGATGAGCCGCTCGCTGATATCCGGCCGGCCTCGGCTGCTGCACTCCTGCCGCCACGAGGCGAACACCTCCTTCAGCTCCCGTGGGAAGACGCTGCACAGAACAGATGGGCCTGGGGCTTAGGATGCGGCCAGGTCTGTTTCTGAGTCCCACGGAACCCGGAGTTCCAACCCCAGCTCCACGCTGACGGTAGAAGGAGCTCAGGGCTCTGCAGCCAAGGTGGATGACCATCTACTAGGCAGAGAGGTCTGCCGGCCAGGGCTGCCACGCAATCTCAGACACTTAGGGAAACAGCCAGCACAGGGTGTGCTGCCCAACAGACAGGGTGGACTCAGGGAAGGTCCGAGTGCCGAGCATGGAGGCTGTGGAACTGGCTCCACGCCAAGATCAGTAGCAAGAATGACACTACAACAGTTTCTCCTTCCCCAGGGGAAGCGCATCTTTCTGCTCCAACAATAGGCTCCTGGGTCTAGAGGCATGAAGAAAACCACCGGGTAGACAGACTGCTGTTCCCTGGGCTCCCAGTTCTGGCTACCAAGCCTCCTCCATCCCTCTGCCTGAATGACGTCATAGGAATCTAGGATTTCCACAGAGCTCATGATGACTGAGCAGGGGAGTATCCCCAGCTAGTGAGAACAGCCTGTCATGGACTAGCTGCAGAGAGAAATGAGAACATTCCTGGGTGACAGTTAGGAAGGCACTAGCCCGGAGTTTTTTTGTTTTGTTTTTTGTTTTTTTTTTTTTGGTTTTTCGAGACAGGGTTTCTCTATGTAGCCCTGGCTGTCCTGGAACTCACTCTGTAGACCAGGCTGTCCTCGAACTCAGAAATCCACCTGCCTCTGCCTCCCAAGTGCTGGGATTACAGGCATGAGCCACCACGCCCGGCTAGCCCGGAGTTTTTGGCTCCACTGAGGACCACCTTTAGGCCGCTCTCCTGCCCTTCGCCCTGAGCAGACCAGATCCCATGCTCCTTGGACCTTGTCTACTGCTGCTCTGTCCTGAGCTGACAGGCAGCACGTGAGGCAGTAAGTGGCGGCGGAATCAGCAAGGCTGCCTACCGACAGGGGGCAGGCAGTCCTCGGGCCTGGTGCTCATGTTCAGGAGAAGTCTTTTCCAGATGACAGAAGGAAGAAACAGACTATCCATAGAAGGTCTTCCAATGGAATGGAGGGCAAAGGGAGATGACAGTGTGTTCTTAGGGTGCCTGAGGTCTGCAGTTGTCCCCTTACCCCAGAGGAGCAGCTCATGCAACACAAGCTGAGGGCCAGAACAAGTAGGCACTACCACAAGCTCTGGCCACCGGCCGCCTAGTAGGCATGCCTTTGGCTCTCCACTGGGAACAGCAAACACTTCCTAGGCCATCTCTGAGCTGGTGCTCCTGGCTGCAAGGGTATGGACGATTAGGTGACATGAAGGGCTCCACACAGGCAGGTATGAACCCTCAGGGCCAGACTATGTCCCACCAAAGGAGATGGTATGAGAGGAAGAACCAGACACAGGTGGAGATATGGCTTTGGAGTGGCTTGGGCAGGACGAGCATAGCTCTGAGCTGAGATGACGGTACAGGCACCTGGGTAGCTTTTCTCATGTGTTTTCACACATGAACCCAGCACTGTGGCTGGCAGCAAGGCCTACAGGGACAGGCCCATGAATGCTAACCACAACCTGGCCAGCACCAGGCCAGCAAGGTATCACAAATGCACCTCAGCAGCAAGCAGGTGCCTAAGAAACTGGCCTTAAGAGAAGTTTTCCAGGGATGGATCCCAGTCCCAACTGTGGCCCCAACATGAGTAGCTCATTCCTACTGTAATACCACCCCATTCTTTGTTCCCTGTTAGTCAGAGGACTAGCTAGTGCTCGCTTAGGCACTCCTCCTACACAGCCCTGCTCAACTGATTCAAGTGATCCCAGGACAGACAGGTAGGGAGCCGGGAGCAGGTGCCAGGACAACAGGGCACTCTCACTCGTTCTCTCTCTCTCTCTCTCTCTCTCTCTCTCTCTCTCTCTCTCACACACACACACACACACACACACACCTTACAGTTATTCTTGAGTGCTTTCCGATATTTAACAACTCAAAAAGGGTTGACAGGAACCTGACCGTCCAGCAACTCAGCGGAGTCAGATGCTAGCACCCAGGGCAGGAGTGGGGGCGTCTTGACAAAAAAGACAGTCAAGATGGGAAGGCTTAGGCCCCAAAAGGAGCGCACACCCCCCCAGGCGGCACTCACCAGTAGGAGTTGATGATCTTGCAGAAGGCCAGCTCGCAGCACATCTTGAGGTTGCCCTGGTGCTCAGGGAGGTCAGCAGCTGAGCACTTGCTGGGGTCCACTTCACAATTCTCGTCTGACTCATACAGAGCTTTGATGAACTCCCCTGCGGTCGGGCGAGCATGGAGAAGGCAGTGAGGGTCTGATGAGCACTGCCCAGCCCTTGCCACCTGCTGGCCCGATAATGTCCCCACTACCTAGTGCGTCCTGCAGGTACTTCTGGCCCACAAGTTTGAGGTATTCCTCGATGGCCTTGGTGGCCAATGTGTTCTCCCGGAAGATGAGGTGCTCGTTGTCCCCACAGCGGTCCACCTCTGACATCATCAGGTCTGTTAGAAAGTCCTAGGGAGGCAGAAAGGGAGTGGAGTGGGACCTGAGCTAAGACGGGGGGGGGGGGGGGCTGGCAGCACCGTCACTGTCCTTGGCCACTGGACATCGCGGACTGACTTAGCGGGCAGATTGCGAACAGCACCACACCATGGGAAAGCACTGGCAGAGGGGCTCAGCCGCACCTTCCCTCCGGCTGTGGTGCCTGACAGGATGGTAGGTAATTCCCTTCCTCTCAAGCCCAGAATCTGTACAGTAGGAGACGAGGCCCAGCAACCCAGCATGAGCCAGGGTTTCTGGAGCCCTCGAAACTCCTCACTTCAATGTGCCCAACTTCTGAGGATCCTTTGAAACACAGAATTAACACCCTGATCCAGGAGGCCAGACTGGCCAACAAAAGGAAGGACTGAGAGCTGGGTGGGTCTGAGAGGAAGCTGAGGTTGGACCCCTGGATCACACCCTGGAAATACAATGAGCAGAGGGAAGGACCCTGTCCTCGCTGAAGCGGCACCATGACTTCTCTTCCTCCTGAAGTTCTGGGACAGGCTCTGGACCTCAGCGCTGGGGCAAGAATGAATCCTAAGAGGTGGGCAGCAGAAGAGAGGAAACAAGGCAAAGGGCAGATGGACAACCTGCACAAGCCCACAGCTACATGGGGCCAGGGACGGCCTCCAAGATCACAGAAAGTTCACTGAGAAGGGAGTCCTAGGATGGGAACTGGAAAAGCGCCCAGCTTAGACAAGCAGGACCTGAAGAGAGGGCAGGGGGTGTCAGGACTCAGGTCTCGAACCTTAGAGTGTGGCTACATTGGGAGGGCAGAGGCTGTCACTGAACAAATCGTCTTCAGCATGAGTTCTATCTGGCTCAAGAATGCGCTGTAGCTCTAGATGGTTCCCGAGACAATAACCCGGAGACATCGGCTCCTTCCTGCCCTCTGTATGCCTCTGGCCACCTCACACGTCATCAGCTTCCCAAGCCACAGCGGCCCTTCGGACTAGGAGCTAAGAAGACCCAGCAGCAGGGAGGTTAGACCTCCCAGCTCACGCTCTCCAGACTCCCCAGAATCTCTAGCCCACAACACCAGCTAATCAAAGCCCGGCTGCGTGGGCTGGAGAGCTGGTTCAGCAACTGAGCACTGGCTGCTCTTCAGATCCAGCTTCGATTCCCAGCGCCACAGGGTGGCTCACAATCGCCTGTAACTCTAGTCCCTGGCCTCCAAAGCTCTCTTCTGACCTCTGTGGGAAGCAGGCATGTATGTGTGCAGACATACATGCAGACAAAGCAAAGCACCTGTGCATAGAGAATGAAAAAAAACCATGTCAAAACCAGACTACACCACCAACAGAAACCATGCAGTACTCAGGAGTCGGCCGGGCTGAAGGCAGGCACCTGGGGAAGAGGGGCTTGATGGCAGGGAGGAAGGCAGCGCTCTCCATAGGGAAGGCCTTTTCCCTCCCCGTCCTCCTGCAGGGCCAGTCAGTCCAGCAGGCAATGGAGGATACAGAGGACAAGGGGCTTCCAGCCATGGCCTCCCCTGCCAGGGCCTCTAGGAAGAGGGTAAGAACTGATCAAGGGTTCGTGGAGTCTTAGACACCGAGCTCTGCCCACTGAGTATCCAAACCCAGGTCCCTTCTTGGGCCTCTCTGACTACAACAGGCTGAGGGCTTAGGACATTACCTCAGGGTGACCCCCACTGCCATCCTCATACAGCCTGCTGTATGTTCTCAAGCTACATCATTCCCTGGCCTCACACCTCAAGACTACTACAATGCAGGGACTAGGACAGCTCACATACTTTCCCCTGACCCTTTGGGGACAGCAATCCCCAGGGGACTATGGTGGGAACTGGGAAACATCTCATCACACCAGCAAAGCCCATTAGAACCACGCGCTACTGAAACAGTGTGCCTCCTGGAGACATTCTGTTCTCTAAGCCAGTTAGGTGGAGCCGAGGTGTGTCCTTCCTGGACCATGTTCAAGAGTGTCAGGTCTTGAAAGGTGCTGGTAGCAGCAGGAACTGGGTCCCTCTGGCTCTGAAGCAGAGCCCAACCGCATGGCTCTCTGATCCCTATTTCTAAGGCCCTAGGGCCATGTCTGGGTGTGCACACTTAGGAAATGTGCGTGCACATGCACCTGTGTGTAAAAGCTCCATGTGAAGGCATGGGTTGAGGCCAGGGACGTGACGGTATATCTGTTGGGAATACCTGCCACCTGGCATCGCACTGGGTATGTGGGTTTGGGCTCACGCGTTGGAAGAGCCCAGGCACACGCCACGTTAGCACAGCAGGGAGCCACTCGCACTACTAGTTCTGGTCCATTCACTGCACAATATGTCTTCAGGGCTCGACACTGCTACTGGGAGAGAACAAAGGTGCCCCAGCTCATGGCACCGTGCTCAGTTTTAGGGAGTCCATGTGGCTGAAATGGGTATACCCAAACCCTCCAAAAGGAAGCAGCTTATAATAACAACACAGAGCCCTCGAGCGTCCTGCACCGGGGCGGGCGCCACACTCACCTTCACCTTGCCTGTGCTCTGCAGGATGTGCACCAGAGCCGACGCCATCTCCTCCTTGGTCTTGGCACTGAGAATGGGCTCAAGGGCCGCACACAGCCCCAAGTAGTGGTTGGTGATGTGCTCAGCAAACTCCTTGTACATCTCCATAGGCAGGATGGTGATGGTCTGGTAGCGGGCCTTGATTCGGATCATGGGCCCGGGGCCTTTGCCACCTTTGGGATTGGGTGTCACCACTGGGTACCACTTCTCCACAAACTGCCTCCCAGCCACAGAGGCGGCGGGCAGGCTCACCAGGCCCAGGTAGCTGTTGCGTTCCTTCTTCTTCTTCTTGTCCGTCTCCCGGTACAGGTGGACAGTGACTGTGCGCAGAGGTGGCAGGTTGTGGAACTCAAAGTGCTCTCCCCAGAAGACATTGTCCGTCTTGAGCTTGCCCGTGGTCCGGGCGTACAGTACATCGTCCAGGCACAGTTCACACAGATACTTCTTCTTGGCCGGCAGATCCTTGGCCTCAATCACCCATAGCTTCAGGATATGCTCCACACGCCGGCTGTTGTCCTGCATAGGAGGGGTCTGGGGTGGTCAGTTGGGGTTGTCACCTATCTACCTGGCCAGCCCCGAGCCTAGGATTCCTCCAAAATCCAGGAGGAACTGAGTGGTGAGGTGTGTGGGTAAGGGCAGGAGAGACGCCCTGGATATGGCTTCGACCAGTCTGCCCTGCTGAGCACTGGCTGGCTCACCAATGTAAGCCCCCTGGGCGCAGGCTTGCTCTCCCAGGAAGAGTACTAGAGCAGCCCCGCCTCCGTGAGAGGAGGGAAGGAAGGCAGCACAGCGCTCCGCCGTACAGGCTGTGGCACCAGTTCCTCAGCCTCCTGGTCTACGGGGCAACTTTAGAGATGACTGCTGCTAAGACCCCTTCTTTAGTGGTGTCACGGTAACCAGGACTTAACTTAGACCCACAGGCCATCTGGGGAGATAAGACACAGGAGCCCCAAGCAGACAGGGGCAGTAGAATGCAAGAGGACACAAGGGGCACCATGGGAAGAAGGGCGTGAAAGCCGTTTGGCTGGGAGGAAGTGGTTCCGAGGACTTGACCTCTAAAGAGGAACCCAGCCGTGGAAGAAGCACTAACCGCTGTCATAGCTCAGCAACTCCAGTCTGTCCCACTTGCCCCGCCCCTACTCAGGAGTCGTGTGTGCCCCTGGCATCTGGGTCCAACCTCATCGTTCATGCTCCACAGGAGCGGGCACAGGCCTACCTTGTTGGGGTGCACTGCTCGCCTCAGGTTCTCCATCCACTTATCTCTCTCAGCAGCTGACCGGCAGGAAAAACACTTGCTTCCTGATGATGTTGTCACCTGTCAAACAAGATGGTGTTGGAGGAGAAGGGACCACACCCAGGCTGGACAGCTACGGGAAGCACGAGGCCACCATGACTGCATAGCAGCGCGGGAAGAGGCAAGGAGGAGCTGCCAGAAATGTCATGAAGCACAGAGGGCACACTGGGCCCTATGGTGTCCCAGCAGGTCAGCAGTGGGAAAGTCGTGAGGCTTCTGCCATGGGCTTGGGCCTGCTTCCTCACCTGGGAGACAGAAAGGGTGCCTGCCAGAGTCAGAGCGCACACGTGCCCAAGCCGTCTCCCAAGGCGGACCACAGGTTCCCCGGAGATCAGCAAGGGTCAGGTTTGTCCTAAACGGACCCCTCCTGGGGTTTCCTTCTCTCCATCAACAGTGACAACAATATCACAGAAAATTAATAAGTGCTAGTCTAGAGAAGAGAGGGCTGACCGTCACCCTCCCTGCCGGTGTGAATCCTGCTCACGTCCTAGTTGTAATCCCAATGTTTTCCTGGTGGGAGGAATTTGGCCAGAATTGCCCCCACTGACCAGGCTGCTCCCAGCAAAATGAAGGCAAACCCACATCCAGGCACTAGAAGGTGTGATCATTCTGTAGTAGCCTTTGCTGAGACAAGAAGTTAGACCCCAACCCTCTCGGCCTGTCCCAGATATGGAATCCAGAGCCAGTCTGACTTGGCCAGAGTCACTACAGCAGTCTTGAGACACACACCAGAAGATTGAATCCCATCACAGATGATTGTGAGCCACCACGTGGTTGCTGGGAACTGAACTCAGGACCTCTGGAAGAGCAGTCAGTGCTCTTAACTGCTGAGACATTTCTCCAGCCCTTGGCCTGAGTCTTAACCCCATAAGTATACAGGGGCACAAAATATGGTAGATGCCAAGAGGATGCCAAATTAGACCCCACTGGGTTGTCATTACTAGGCTCATTCCTCTACCAGAAGGTCCCCTCAAAGTATGACTATTGGGGGTGAGGACAGTATGTAACTTGGAGCAAATTCTAGACTAGTCCCCAAAACCGGTCCCTGCCAGGGTCCTAGAGCACTCCAGGAGTCTGCAGAGCAAGCCTGGCCAAGTTGAGCAGCGCGGAGCTGTGGCCGACACCCACCTCGAAGCAGTAGTCCTGCCCCAGGATGCTGCTGTGAACGGGCTTGATAACCACCTCCTCCTCCATGCTGAGGTCCAGGGCCTCCACTGCGCTGCTGGGGCTGAGCAGGGACTCGTGTGATCGAGACTCCTTCAGCCTTGGCATCAGATGGGACCTGAGGAGGCAGACATCAGGGATGTCACACAGGCCTGCGGACACTGCATCAAACAAGCTTTCGTCTGTCCCTCTGTCTTGCCTTTGCCTCCAGTGCTCTCAGAAAAACCCTTCCTCCCAACCCCCACACGCGGTTTTGCAACAGACAGGTCCAGAGGTCCTTTACCCTCCACACTGCAGTCTGAGTAAGGCATTCCTTTGCCAGAGAGCAAGCTGTTGAGGATTCTGTCTACTTGGGTTGGGGCAGGCTCCGGCCAGGCTCTAAAGTGGCCCCACAAAACCTTTGGCCCCACAGCAAGAGCTGTGACCTTGCAATCTTCCTGGGCCTTTCGTGCCCTGCCCTCTGCCCCGGCCTGTCACTGCCAGCAAAGCCCTTTCTCACACACTGCCCCAGCCTGCCAGCCCCACACCAGGCGAGGGGAGCTTCCATTGCCTCTGGTAGCAAGGACCTCAGTGCTCTATGCAGCACCAGAAACACTGACTCTAGGGTGAGGTCTGTATAGCATGGGTTTTGAGATCTAAGTTACGGTCAGTGAGTCCCAAGACAAGCCTTGACACCAGACACAATAGCACCTGGTAACAGATAAAGCCAGGCTAGACTGGCTCTGCCAAGCTTGGGCCTAGAAATGCTGTCCATCTCGCATGCAGCCCCAAGTGAGCCATCGCCACTTCCCCAGACCCTCGCATCAAGAGCCATCCAGGCAACCCCAGGAGACCCACTCAGCCTTTCCAGAGCCTCTCCAACCAGTAAAACGGTGGCCTCCTGAGGGCGCTGAAGAGATGGGCAGACCCAGAAGGGAGCTGAGGCAGGTTAAAGTTGGCCAGAAGCCCACTCCATGCCCCGTCAGTACTCCCCCTGGGGTGTGTGACCTGGCCAGGCCCACTGGCTGCACAGTGAGTCTGCCTGGGTTAGTCCGCTATGCCCACCACCCAGGACCAGAGGGTGCCGGGCTCCTGCAGCCCAGCAGCATGCGTCTGAGAAGGCAACTGGAGCTCCGAAAGGAAATGGGCATTTGTTCTGCCCTGGACCTAATGGCTCCATCTGTCATCCTCTCCTGGGATGTTCCATATTACAAAGGTGAACCACGATCCACCCGCCTTGCCGTACAGCCCTCACTGTTTAGACCTGAATCCTGCCTCCAGCCCCACCCCAGCACTCACCACTGCTGTGAGTGAGCAGCCAACCTCACACACCACCTGCCCTTGTAACTCCTAACTGAGGAAGATACTCCGTCTCAGATGCCGGGGAGGGGGTTGTGGGGAGGGTGACTTGGCCTAAGACAGAGCCAAGACCCAAGGGTTAGTTAGGGTTAGGGTTTAACAGCCCCGTTGGTTTGAGAGACGGGTTGTAAAGCAGCAGGTGCTTTCTGACCCAGCTGGGAGCCAGATATGATGATGAGGAGCCCAGTCAAGAAAAGGGAGGAGCGAGGGCTGGAGACATGGCTCAGCAGTTAAGAGCATCAACTGCTCTTCTGAAGGTCCTGAGTTCAAATCCCAGCAGTCACATGGTGGCTCATTACCATCTGTAACAAGATCTGACACCCTCTTCCGGAGTGTCTAAAGACAGCTACAGTATAATACATATAATAAATAAATAAATAAATCTTTAAAAGTGGGGGGTGGTGGTGGAGAGCTGGGATCACCCTCTGGGGCTGGACAGGAGCCGGAGCCATGACTTAGCACCCTGTGCCTGCTCACATGAACCTAGAACGGGAGGAGCCCAAACAACCAGGGCTAGACTCAGTGGCTGTAGAACCTTTTCCTCCCTCTCTCTCTTCTTCCCTGTGCTGTCCCAGACATACTCCAGCCGACTCAGGCCTCCCTGGGACGATCCCTGGGGAAGCAGAACGGAAGGGGCGCTCAGGGCCCTTAGGGCTTCTAACCTAGTGCAGCCCAACTGGCTATGGCTGAGCAGTCCTGGCTTGCCTGTCTCCCCACAGGCTGGGGCTACTCCATGAGGGAAACCTGGAGCAGAGGCCACATCTCCACGGCCTCCCTGGCCGCCTGCCCCTGGGTAGCAGGGCCCTGGTTGGTGCTGGCACGACTCAAAGGTCCATCCATCTGTACTTCCTTCCCTCTGAGCTGGGAGTCAGTCTGCCGTCCTCTGCCCTCCAAGTTTCTGACACATACTAATCTCAGGTCTTATTCCACGCAGGCCTAGAAAAGGCTATCTGTTGCAACCCACTAGAGTATACCTGCGGGAACAGCTGGTAAGATGAATAGAAACTTAGTGAGAGAAATGGTCATTCGACCATGTGCAGATCCAGCAGGACCATCTCATGGCTCCAGGCAGCCAGCCCAGCCCCATGTCTGCAGCACCCCTGGGCACCTGTCCCAGCAGTCCACGCCAGGTCTATTACCCCACCATGCCTTCCACTCACACACACAGTGGAGCCAATTCTCTCACCTCCAGCTTCTGACATGCCAGGCTGATCAAGAAATTGATCTGAGTCAGGAAGGAAATTTGCACCCCAAATTACCCTGGCTCTAAGGGGTCAGTCAGCGAGTGGTCACAGCTGCCCGCTGGAATGCTCAGGTGAAAGGAGACACACAGGCACTGGCCTGCTTGGCTCCCAGTCTACTCCCGGGTGAAAGGCGTTCTTAACTCTGCCCCACTAGCACAGGCTGGACAGACACCTAGCTGGTTCAGCTGCACACACCCACCAAGAGCTTCACCCACCCACCTACTTTACAGGAGAAGGTGGGCTCAGGAAGCTGTCTGATCCGTTAGAGGCTTCCTGCTCACTCCGGTTCTCGGCCTCCAGCACTCCCCGCTCCTGGCTGACCAGGCTGGCTGAAGCCCGAGAGCAGCCAGTTGCGTGGCCACCGAGCTCAGGCTATTGGTGACCTCCTTCCCTGACCTCTGTAGCTGATGGAGATCCAGGCCTGAGCAGTCCTTTTGGCAAAGTGACACTAGGGAGGCAAAATGCCTCCAACTGGGAAGTCTACTGGGCATCAAGTGCAGCCCCCGCTGCACCTGCACCTGAGGACCAGCCCCACAGCCCAGGTCTGAACATCTCACAACAGGAATACTGTGTGTGGTAGTTTGAATATGCTTGGCCCATAGGAAGTGGTATTGGTAAGAGGTGTGGTCTGGTTGGAGGAAGTGTGTCACGGTGGGGGTGGACTTTGAAATCCTCCTCCTAGCTGCCTGAGGAAATCAGTCTTCTGTTTGCCTTCAGAATAAGATGTAGATCTCTCACCTCCCTCCAGCACCATGCCTGCCCAGACGCTGCTATGCTTCCCCCCCATGATAATAATAGACTGAACCTGTGAACCTGTAAGTCAGCCCCACTTAAATGTTGTCCTTTATAAGAGTTGCCTTGGTCATGGTGTCTCTTCACAGCAATAGAAACCCTAACTAAGACACTGTGCAACTATACTGTATTCAAAAAAACTTAGGGGTCTATAACAGGCCCAGGTCTCAGGCCACATGCCTGCGCTCACCAGAGAAGAGCCAGCACCCTAGGAAAAGCCTTTAACCCTGGGCTACCAGCCACATCACATACATCACCTCAAAGACACTTCAAAAGCCCAAGAGACAATGCTGACCTCAGCCTACCAAGAAACAGAAGCCAAGATTCCCACCCTTGTAGTGTTCTCTGGTCCAGTTCCTTATCTGAGAAAGGAGGGACTCTTGCCCCAAGAGGAGAACAACAGGCCTGGGCACACACGGAGGAAGAACTCACTTCCTACGTCTCTGAGTTGTGATGGAGGTTAAGGTATATCCCTAAAGACCACAAGAGTCCGTTCCAGCCCTGGCCCCACCCTCTGCCTGTCCCGCCTGTCCCACCTGTCCAGGCCACTGCTCACTGGCTTGCCTGCTGGGCTGCCCCACCCCAGGGGACTCTGGCTGTGTCCCCATTAGGCTTCCAACACTTGACTTCTCTGGCTTGGTTCAACCAAGTTCAACATCCCCAGCTTCAAGTCCTTTATTCCATGAACTTTCCCCCACAGCCCCTGAGTAAGTAGGGACATTTGCCAGGCCATGTTGGAAAATTTATCACACTGTAGTTCCTTTGACAGGTAGGGGACTTCCTGTAGGTAGGCTGTGTTTGTCTTAGCTCCAGTGTTCAATGCCTCAGAGTTCTTGGGCCAAAGTCCCTAAGGCCCCAGCAGCCAAGTTCAACCCCATCTGATGGCGGAGCCAAGAGCAGCCCTCCTCTGCTCAGACACTGGTGAAGGCCATCCACGGGAAGTGTTAAATATGATGTAAAAGTGGGTGAGTGAGCAAGATACTCCACCTGGTCAAGGCTAGTTCCTAAAACTGCCCTGAAGCCCCCCCGCCCGCACACTTTATCAAAGAGCGGACCCTAGGGGCTCCCTGGGTCTTCTGTGGCAGTATTGCGGTCCGTCCGCCTGGTCCTTCGGAGACCTTTTGGAACTTGGCAATCCAGTAGCCCCACAGTAAGTAGCTCTCTAAGAACAGACGCCTGGTCAACCTCTACTCCATGGAACGGAGTCACATGCCTTCTGGGAAGTAGATCCTCAGTCACTCACGGGCCAGCCACACCACTGACATCTGCACTGAACTCTGCTGCTAAGCAGGTCTGACCAGGGCCTCCGAGCCTGCAGGGGGGAAGGGAGTGACTCAGCGGCCATCCCCACCGGAGCATCCCCTGAATGCTCTTCTACACAGTGTGGTTCAGTCGCTTCCTCCTCTCCCCTCACAGCCCCACAGGTCCCACGCTGGTGGCCACACACACATCCAAAATCACTTTGGCAAGTGACCACTCTTCCTTCACTACTAACAAAATCCTATCATTTAACAACGCCCGGCCCGTGTTGTCCCTGGTCGCTCCAGGCAGACAGCCCACATCCATGCTGCCTGTGGCCTATCCACGCCACACTGCCCTCCTGTCTCCGTAATTCTCACCACGGCCAGGTCAGGACTAAGGCACAGCACCCTATACAAGAGAAGTAACATGCCTAACTTCTGTGGAGCAGGCAGCTGTGGCAGATCCCACTGCAGCTCAGGGGCCCACGGCTGACTGTTAGTACACGCTCCGACCCCAGCCTGGCCTTTCACTCACCCACAGAAGCCATCGGGCACTAGGGAGGGCAAGGGCCAGAGCGGGGCTCACCACTATCTGTGAGCCACGCATTCCACAGCCCAGGAAGCGTGGGCACAGGCGGGGGGGTGGGGGGTGGGGAGACTGCTGGAGGCAGAGCCACCCCAACAGCAGCTCACTGTAAGGCCCAGAGGCAGGAACAAGGGAGCATTGTCTGGCTCCTGGGGCACAGCCTTATCGGATAGCCTTCCCGCCAGCCCACAAGCTGTTTTCCAACTCTGATCTTTTTCTCTTAAAAGGTTAAAGACACAGAAGTTTCTCATTATTTCAATGAAGGAGGGGGTCCCCAAAAATGAAAAACAAAATTGTAACAACTGAGAAGTCCACTTGACTAGGGGTAGGATCACTAGCTATGGAATGGGTGAGTTTACAGTAAGACTGTTGAGTAAAGGGGGCTCAAGGTCACCCTCCAAACCTCAAAGGGACAGAGGAAGCAGTTGTGTGTGTGGCCCAGGGCATGGCTGGGCTGGGGAGAAGCCAGCGCAGTGCAGGCAGGCTGTCTGCAAATGGAACAGTGAGGACAGGAGCAGGCCGGAGACCCTTTAAGACACTGATCGGAGCGGGAGAGATGCCTCGGCGGTGAAGAGCACGGCTGCTCTTCAGAGGACCTGGGCTCAGTTCCCAGCAACCACATGGCCGCTCACAACCATCTGTCACTTCAGTTTCAGGAAATCCAGTGCCCTCTTCTGACCTCCGCTGGCACCAGGCACACACGTGGTGTCCACATATGCATGCACATGGAATACCCATTCACACAAAATACTTTGGAACGCCATATGGTGGAGGAGCGCCTGCACTCCTGGTAACGGGCAGACAGGCAGAGAGGACCCGGAGGAAACATACCCACCTGAAGGAGCTCTACCTGCCAGTGGCCAGCAAAACCGAGGGCTGAGTATCAGCGGCCAGCTGTAGCAGCAAGCCACGTCTACACTTAATAAAAACAGCTCTAAGTGCCTAAGTCATTCAGCCTGCTGGACCTGCTGCCCATCTATCAGTAGGGGACAGATACAACACTCATGAGGTCACGCCAGTGCCAGGATCCGCCATCGGTCACTTGCGGCCATCCCCTCTCTTTACCCACCTCTCAACCGTGCAGGCTTCAGGAAATGAGTGAACACGGTTCCAGGCTGGGCTACCCTTCTGGCATTTCCCAAGCCGTTGCCTATTCATTCCCTAACCACTCAACTTACTTCCTCATCTGAGGAAATGTGACAATTTTAGGTGCCTAAACTCCATGGATGCCTCAATAAATTTTTTTAAAACCATAAATTTCCTTCAGTGAATTGAAGGGGAAAGAAAGTATACATGGGAATTCCATATTAGGCCTGGGACAGAGAAAAACAAAAAACAAAAACATGAACAAAATTATGTCTCCAGAGTTGATGCCCACCCAAAGATGAAGCCTGACCAGTTCTGGAGTGAGAGCCCAGCAGACTCTCTTGGCCTTAGGCAGGCCCAGCTACAGTCCCGGAGCATGTCAGGACAAGGGCACTGACCTCCTGGGAATCAAGGGCTGGACATAAGCTGAGCCGTGCCTTGCTGGGAACATCTCTTCTCAGCCCTGTCAGGCCTGAGAACTAGCTAGCTGCTGAGGTCTAATCCAGCAGGAATCCCAGGCTGAGGAAGGAGAATTCAGCTGCCTGGTGGTTCCCTAGGCCCTGGGATAACAAACAACATCCTAAAAAGGCAGAGGGGCTGGCCAGTCAGCCTGGGGAATTTCCTGGGAAGAAAGCCTGGAGGAATTTGTCTCTCTCAGGCCTGGACTTGAAGGAATCACCAGGAACCAGGATGACACTTCCCTTCACATACAGACTGGGCCCTGGCCTGCGGCTTCCGCACTACCCGCTGGATCTCCACACCACAGACAGGGCTGAGAGTATAAAGAGAACACAACCAAATCAGGACAGCCCGTGACTGGCTACAAAGCAACCCAAGGCTGGGCACCAGCAGTGTCCAAAGGACGCTGACGTGCTAATCCCAGACACATATCACCTCACAACCTCCAACAGCCACACGCAGAAGGTAGCATGCTAAGCAGACAGTACAGCAGGGGTCAAACAGGCCACTGAGCCCAAGCTCAGTGGTAACTGCCACACGCCAAAACTCGGAGAAGGCGTGGCTTCACAAGTCCAAACAGAAAGCTGTGGAAATGGTGGCCTGGTCACCATGTCAGCCTAGTGCCCAGCAAGGGTCTGTGCCTCCCATCCCACACAGCAAGGCCAAGGAGCTCTGGGTTCCCATTCTAACTCCATCCTTAATTGACCTGCGACCTTGGGTCAGTTTTCCCTCAGGACCCACAAACCCTAAACAAATCCCCTCTCTTCTCTGGGTTGTTTCCTCCTGTGCTGAGCTACCAGAAAAGTCCTACATCACTCCCCAAAGTGATGGTCCCCACTTCCAGGGCCACATTCTTGCTCCTATCAGCAACAGTGCCCAGCAGTGCCCCGCTGCTGCCTGGCTGATCTCATTCCTGTTCAAAAGGTAGCTTCCAGGAAGCCAGCAGACTCCATCCTCGCATCCCAGGACTCAGCATACCCGCGGGAGGCTGCAGACCACTGAGATCACATTCGCCCTCCCAGCTGACTTCCCTGAGTCCCGGGGATGGGGCAAAGACAGAAGCCTTTCCGCCTAATGCCCCCCACCACCACACTGCAGCCTGAATAATTTTGCGTTTTTAATCAATAGCTGTCAGACTTGTCAAATTACTTTGGGGACCACAAAGCAGTTTTTAAACATTCATAAACCTCAGTAGAACAGCGAAGTGCCCTGAATTTTAAGAGAATCCAAGAACACTCACGAACAGGAGGAGCCGAGCAATCCCAGGGAGAGCCGAGGCCCAGTGGCCCTGCTGCGTAAGCTCTACCCTGGCTCCCAGGAGAACTCAGGCTTAGTCTGCCACTCAGAGAGACCAACGAGTAGGCATTTCCAACCTCTCACCCTGCCTCCATCTCCCCAGGGAAAGTGTCTCCACCTGTGTCCCCAGGCAGAGTCCGTATCCCTGCCTGGCACAGTAGACACTTAGAGCTGTGGCCCCAGCCACCTAGCTTGTCATCCTGACGCCATCATCTTTTCAAACTGTCTAGGGAAGTTTCAAGGCCCTGGCCAAGGTGTTCTCAACTCTGTAAGTGAGCTCAGTAGACCACAGGTGTATGCCTAGGGACATGCCTAGGCGTCCCTTTAGTCTGGTGTGAGATAGTTCCTGATTGCCTCCCAAGCCTGCTACAAATGGAAATAAGAACTCTCGTAGAGAATGATCATAAAATAAACAAGAATCGGCTAAGAAGGGAGTATTCCCATTCCATAGAAAGCAGCTTACCACCTTGACTAATCCAACCTGCAGCCCTCAGCTCTGGGAGGCCTGCCCTCCCTGATGATGGAATTTGGGTGCAAACAGCACCCTCTGCCTCGTCTTCTCTACCCAGGACCCAGGGGTTATTCCATGTGGCAAGCTGTTTGCATTAGAGTGACAGTGACCTGAGGACGGCTGCTCTCTCCAAACCACTGGGCCATACTTCTGATAACTGGTTAAAGGTATTGATCTCGTGCAAATCAGACTTGGGCATGCAAGCACGGGCAATCCTAGAACTTGGGAGGCGGTGGCATAGGCAAGGAGACCAAGGCCAGGCTCTACCACATAGAAAGTTCAACAACAAAAACCAATAAGCAAAACCCTGGGCCAAGCTAATAAGACAGGTTTTGGCATTCGGGCCCTGCTGTTGTTGGACAAGCTCCCCAGCAGTGTTCTGGTCTGTGGGCCTGTGGTCAGCCTCGTGGCCTCCATGCCCTGCCTCACTCTAGGCCTCCTGTCCATTCTCCAGCACTTCTCGGATGCTCCTGGTTTCCCCTGGCCCGCTGACATGTCCAAAGGCCTTTCTCTACTTGATCCAGATCTTTCCTCCCTGTTCCTACGGCAAGGCTCCTAAAAAAAGCTTCTTTGCCAAACGATCCCAGACAACGTCACCAGCTCTGACCTCCCCCATCCAGATAGGCTCAGAAGGACAGGTCACCTTGGACAGACATCGTAAAGATTTCTATTTAAGGAGGACACATCTTGGAATAGGCATGTACACTGAGACTCCAGCCACCAGCTCAAAGCAGGCACCTCTTCAAGTCTAGCCGCCACCAGGGATGGAAGGCTTTGTGGCCACACAAGTTCTGTCAGCAGCCTCTAGGAGACAGAAGCAACAGACATAATGGGGAGGTTGCAGAATGAAGGAAATGTGGGCCAGCCTTCTCACCTATCAAATGGGCTATCCTGTGGTTACACTGCACTGGTACCTACCTGTTCTGAGCAGAGACTATAATAGCTGAATGCCTTCCTTATATCATCCTTGAGCCTGCAGCCTCCCAGAGGGCAACAGAGCTCACCTCAGACTACAGGAGGAGCCAGCAGCACTCACTCCGGGCAAGCCGTGCTCCGACCGACACTGCAAGACTAGAACCTCAGGGGAAACCGTGTCAAAGAAAAGCAGGGCTGTGTGCTCTCGGTCCCCACGCAGCCACCTGCTGCTAGGCCACACACCTGAAGCACACGGAGGCAATGGCTTCACATGCCTTTCTGATTCTTATATACCTGACCATGGGTAAGGAACCGGAGGCTTGGAGAAGGCTGTCACAGTCCCTCTTTTTCCCACACTAGGGACGGGATATACTTGCATGGCCATTTGCCACCTGGTCCAAGGGATCCCGGCAGATCAAGCCAATCACCTTAGAGTAGGTAGGTGTATACCAGGCCAGCAGCTGGGCCAGCTCAACCCTTCCAGTAACCACTCTGTGGGGTAGCCCACCTTTGCTCATGGGGAGCCACTCTGGGTGGGTACACTCACTTCCTATCTGAGCCCTGTTCAGTGGGCACTTGTAATCCCAGCACTCAGAAGGCTGAGGCAGGAGAATTACATTTCAGACCAGCCTAGAATACAGGCTACAAAGCAAGATGCTTTTGCGATAACAGAAAAGGAAAAAATGAAAAAAGGAAGAAAGGGAGGGAGGGAAGGAAGGAGGGAAGGAAGGAAGGAGGGAGGGAGGGAGGGAGGGAGAGAAGCAAACAAATGGACCCTATCATTTCCACAGGCCTCTCCAATTCACAATGAAAACTGGCTTTAGCCGGTGTCACAATTCGTAGGCACCACCAGGGCAGGGGGGGCTTGGGCATATGAGCTCCAATCCCAAACTCTTCCTGCTTGTCTGCTGACGCTTCAGGTTTTCACCAACCCTACGGAAACTGCGTGCTGAAATGTACCAACTCAAGTAACTGAAGGTACTCCAGGTGATAACAGGGCCCTGCCTGTCCCCTGGTGCTCCTATCTGGGTGACAGTGAGAAGGGCATCTTGCAGGCAGTCTTACCTGGCCCTAGCATGGTAACAAGTGAGAGACAAGAAGGCTCCTACCACAGCAACAGGATCTGGTTTCTGACCACCTCTCCAGCACAGGCACACTCAGCACCAGACAACCGCAGGAGCCAGGCAGAGGGAGGCGAGCGAGGCGGGTGAGCTGGAGGGGAGATGGTAAGGCCCGAGTGTGGGCACGCCCAGCTCCACCCGGCCCAGCTGGACAAGCAGAGCAAAGGCCAGGCTCCTCAGAGATCAGAATGCCCCAAGCAGTCCCTGCCATTTCCCTGTTCACAGGCCATGCAGCACTGCCACCCTCACCCCTCAACCAAGAGCAGCAGCAGCAGCAGCAGCAGCAATACCACCCCCACCCACACCACCCCCTGTTGGTCTCCTGCTTAAGCCAGACCTATCCTAACTACTTCCAAGCTCTGGGCTAGTAGTACCTATCTGGGTAGAGCTGCCATTACTGGAAACTGTGTCCCTCCCAGGCCGGGCACCTGTGACAGTCACTCCATCTAATACTGGTAGGAGCCCTAACCCATCCAGGCCTCTCTGGGCCAGAGGGATTAAGTGGCTCTTCTGCTCAGCCTCTTCTAAGGCCACTCGCCATGCCTAAACAGAACAGGGTTTTACCAAGCTGGGGACAGAAGCTGGAGTAGACACCTAGCCAGAGGCTGTTCCCCACCAACCTCAGTCAGTCCAGCTCTGTGCTCTCGTTCCAGACACAGCACTCTAGTCCTACCCACTGGGACCAATCATGGCTAGTTAAACAAAAAGCCCTGTTCCAACTCTCTGTAATGTTCTCTTAAAGGGCCAGTGTCCCAATCAGGCCTGGGGGGACTTAAAGGTACAGATCCCTTTGTCTTTACAGGAAGCAGGAAAGTGAAATACTAGCCCATGAGTCATGATCAGATTAGCAGCCTTAGGCTTAGTCTCTAACAGAGACGTCAGACAACATTTTTAAGAGTCACAATCTAAATTTCACTTAAAGGTTCCAAAGCATGTGAAACAGAAACAGTAAAACTAATTCTCATGTAGAGACTATAAATGGGAGGGAACACTGCCAGTTCTGAAAAATCTCTACTTAGCAGGCACAAGACTTAGCACAGCCAGCGTTCCTGCTTCACTCCCCAGGAAGGCAGCACCATCACCCCAACTTCCCCATGAACAAGCCGAGGTCAAGAGGAAGCTTCTCCAGGAGCCCACAGCAGACTCTGCTCACAGGACAGCGTAAGCAAAGGACCCCCACCCTGCAGCAGCGCTCCCTTCCAAAAGACCAACTCGCTCCTGTCCCGACCTTAGGTCCCACAAGATCGCATCCTGCAGTACCTTTCTCCTCTACTAAGAAAGGATGGCACTAAGTCCTGTTTCTAAAGTGCCGGGGGCCGCCACTGGGCTTTCAGGTTAAACCATAAAACCCTGAAGTCTCTTCTGCTACTTGCTCTGCCTTACATCAGACCCAAAGGGAGACACATAGCAGGCACTTGAAAGGGAAGAGGACGGGCTGCAGCTCTGCAGGGGCACAGGCATCCTCAGAGACCCCAGTTCCTCCACACAGGCTGTGCACAGAGGTGAGGGCCAAGACTCAGACAGTCTGCCCATAGGGATGGAGAAGAGCCACAGAATGGGGGGGGGGGCTTTTCTGCCTCCCCCAAGCCGGGGCAAGGGAAGAGGGAAAGCTGCCTGGCTGTCTGGACCCTGGGAAGGCATTAAGAAGGGGGAGCCATTCTGGCCCTGAGTGTCTGGGTTTAATGGCAGCCGTGTGGCCCACCTGCGCGGGGCGCAGTCCTGAGGACCCGGCTTCCTGTTTCTACAGTATGGATGTAAGCCCGAGGGGCTGCAGCTGTCTGCACCCGAACCCGAGCTGTGCCTCTTGCTCCCACATGTTCTTCAACAGGCGGCACCTCTGAGTCTCCCTCAGTTTTCTCCTTTGCAAAATGAACTGTTTCAAAACAGCATCTACTTCCCAGGACACAGAACAAGCCTGGCACTCAGAGGACACCTAGCATAGGCCGGTCTCCAGCTTGCCTGAAGGAGCTGGGCATGCTGGGAGGCAGATCAGGGACATGCTTCCAGGTGGTGACTGAGGCAAGCCATTTTCCCCCCTCTGGGAAAGAGTTTTCAGGGATCCCTGGCAATATGACTACGATGACTGCCTTTCCCTGGAGACAAGAAAGCCCGAGGAAGGATGGGAGCTAGCCAAATCCTTTGAGGCAGCAACCAGCCTGCTTGGTGTCCAGCCCAACTGAGGCCCAGTGTGTAGGCAGAGGGAGAAGGCGCTCTGGGCTGGGGGTTTGGGGGTGGGGAGCCAAGGACTCACCTCCCCAGGTGGAGCCTGTCTCATGCCTGACTTCTGGTCTTGGATCGACTAACTCTTTTGTACATATAAAGTGCTGCGGAAGCCATAGGAGCAACCTGGAGCCATTGGGCATAGAGCCTCCCTTGCAGCCGGGGGTCCCTTCAACACAGACACCCCAAGGCCTGCCATGCTTGAGGTCTGCAGCTCCTTGGAGCCTGATGCCTCTGGTTTTTGTGTAGGGCAGGTCCAAGGCAGCGGGAGACCCGGCGTTTGACTAGCTGGTAGAGCCTTTAAGCCTCTGCCACAATTCTGGCCATGTTTCTTACTTAGTAACTGCAAGCCAGTGACTCAGTTTCCTCCTGTATAAAATTAAGAAATACAGCCCCACCTGGAGGGACAGCACAGGTAAAAGCAATGGCCAAGCAATGCAGAAAGGCACTTAAGCAAATGGGATCCCCAAAGCCTCCGACATCTCAGCCATTCCCTCTGCAGGCACTGAGAACTTACCCGGCCTGTCGCCCTCAGGCTGCAGTGCCCCTCACCCTGCACAACCAAGCAAACACATTCTAAACTCTTCAAGGAGCTAGCAGTCAAAGTCTGTAACGACCTCACATTCAGCTGGGCATTCCTAGGGAAAGAAGTCTACATCTCTCTGAGAAAGAGGCCACAGACCCAGCAGGCCCAGATCCAGGAGGAAGCATGGAAGTAAAGAATGGGGGTGAGGGGCAGGGTGTAGGGTCCTTGCAGCTAGAGAACCAGCTGGAGAGCAATGCGGGGGAGGGGAGGGAAAGGGAGGGCAGGGCCATTTGTTGTTGACACTTGGGGGATGGGGACAGTGCTTCTCTGGAGAGTCTGCAGGTCAGACCACCGAGTGGAGCTAGGTCACCTGAAGGACACAGGTGAGATCACTTAAGACAGCCACCAAGCTTCCCGCTTCCTCCTTCTGTTCAACACATCGGACTTCTGATCACCAAGGGTCTTTGGATTGCTGCAGCCAACGGCAGGCCCTTGCCCACAGCAGGGACCCTCATTCTCCACAGGTCCCTCTGTCCTAACTGTCCGCCAGTCTCTCCAGGGCTGCCAGTCTCTCCAGGGCTGCGGGTCTGGAAGCAGGAAGCTTCCCTGTGGTGATGTCACCCACACAGGCCTTTACTCCAGTGTGCTCCTCTTGCCAGCCAGCTGGGCACCATGTCCTCCCTGACTCCCACCTCCCGGGGAGGAATATGCATGCCCCAGAGAACCTCAGGCCTAAGAGGTCCTGTATGGGAGCCCAGAGGGCCAGCAGCCTCTCTGTACCAGACTTCCCCATTCCACAAGGACATTAGAAAGCTCACTAGGAAGGCAAAAACAAAAACAAAACAAAACAAAACAAAACAAAACAAAACAAAAACCTTCCAGTGGGGGCGAGAGAGCTGGCTCAGAGGTTAAGAGCTCTGGTCCAGTGCTCTTGCAGAGGACCAGAGTCGATGCCCAGGACCCACATGGTTGCTCACAACCATCTGTAACCATAGTTCCAAGGGATCGGACCGCTGTGTACACCAGGCACATGGTGCACAGACAGTCACTCACATACTGTGTGATAAAACACTCACACACAGTAAGTAAAATCAAACTAAAACAACAACACAAACCTTCTGGTGATTCCTGGATAACTGCAGTGGGACCAGGCAGGCTCTGACCCTCCCCAAGCGGAGAGACTGAAGTCTGCTCTAAACCCCTTTACTTTTTAAGTGTGGGCCTATGCTGGCCCTACCCAGCAAGGTCCCTACGGGTCTTGGGGATGCTGTGCCTGTGACAAGAGTTCTTCCTCTTCCCATTTCAGAATAGACTGTTCCTGTCCTGCTGGACTCACTCTCTTTCCTGGACGCGGCCCCTGCCGGGTCCTGCCCCGCCTCCGTCGCCCCTCAGCAGACAGCTGGCTCAGGTCAGAGCATCTGTGCATTGGCCAAGGAGTATTTCCTAGGTCCTAACTGTGTGCCGGGCCCTGTTTTAGGCCCTGGGGTACAGGTGCTAAACAAGGGCGGTCGGTCCCGGCTCGCAGCCAGGCATGGCTTACTGATTTTTACCTATGTCTTCTATAAGGGAAGCTGGTGTGGCCATGGGTCATGGCTGTCGCATCTGTCCTAAGACAGTGTTTAATATGATGTAAACTCTATTTATGAACCACCATATGCTTACCAGAGTGGCCAAGGAAACAAACTCAGAAAGCCAAGAAAGCCAGAGCCCACCCCACCTCAGGTGAGAAGGCACACCTCAGAACTGCCCAAGAAAAGGGCGATGCAGGCCAGAGTGCTCAGAGAGAGCCAGTCCTAACCCTCAGCCTACAGAAAAGGAGACACGCAACCTTCTGCCTTGGGTTCTGACGCTCTTAGCTCAAGTAGGAAGAGGAGCGTCTGCTCTGAAAGCCTTTAGCTGTCTGTTAGTGTCTGAATCAGAGCAAGTTTCACAGTGAAGCCCCTCTCCTCCAACAGCGACCGCAAGAGACAGACTAAGACTGACTCCCAGGCGCTGTGGCAGGGCGAGCCGGGGGCGCTGGGGTGGGTGTGGACCTTTGCTGGGAGGCTTGAGGAAGCAGGTCAAACCCCTTTCTAGAGGCTGCCTTCCCAACCTGCCGCTTCTCTGGGCCAGGATCAAGAGCCAGGGCATGGGACACACAACTTGCAGGTGCCCCAAGCTTTACCTGCTGGTTTCCTGGTCCTTGTTCCCCAAGGGCAGGGCTGGGCTCTTAAAGCACGAGAACCATCTGTCCAGCGACCCAGCCCCACGCCTATATTCCAGCCTCTCTAGAAGCAGGCAGTAGACGGAGACCTGGGTTAGGCCTCAGTTCACCTTTGCAGTAGCTGCCGACCATTCTTTTACTGCCACACCTCCAAGGAGAAGGAGCCCTCCCCTCCAGCCCCGCCCACACCCCACGCCTGGCTGAAAGCACAGGACAGGGGCAGGAGCCCATGTCCTCTCCCTCCTTCCCTACACATCCGAGCACAGACCTTGGCAAGGGCAGGAGTGCAGGCCTCTCTGCTGACCTGGGCACCCGAGGCCCAGGAGTCAGAGGAGGCTTCTGAGGATGGCTGGGCCTCCAGACGGCGGCACCTCCAGACCAGCACAGGATCTTGCCAAGGTTGTCACCGAGGAGTCCAAGGCCACAGAGGCCCATTCCCAAGGGTGGTGCAGACCCAGGTGGCCAGGATGGACATTTAAGAAGTGAACCCAAAAGGTTCCCCCTTACCACACAGCACACACTATATCCGTGTCCACCATCTTGAAACTCTCAAAATGTCTTAAACACACAGAGGCGACAACATCTAGAGATTTCCAGGTTCTCCAGAGAACAAGGAAAATTACAGTCTTCCATACAGTAGCCTCCAGGTCCAAGAATTCGGAAGGGCTCTTGAAAGTAAACAGCTTCTCCTAGCCAGCAGCAGGAACCTTCCAGGGCCTGTGGTAGGTGCAGGAGTAGCAGGAGCAACTCCAGGAAGCCAGGAACATTGTCCCAGAGGCCCCACAAGCACCTCCCCTGAAGTGCTGGCTCTGCCCTCTGGAGCCCCGCCCCCGGGCCTTTGCTGGCCAATGCCTGGCAGCTCCAGCTGGATGCTGGTCTCAGATCAAAAGCTCAGGCTGGGAGGGGCGGGCTCTCCCACCTCCTCCGGCCCACTATCACCCTGCTTCATTTTCTTCATAGCAGGGATCTGAGGTCATCCTGCCTTTTTGCTGGAGACCTACCCCAGCCCCGCCCCCTCCTCAAGAACCTTACCAGTTCAGGCCAGTAAGCCCAGAACACCTTGCTGGGCAGCTGCCAAAAAGCAGGAGTTTGATAGGCATTTGGAATCTATGACTGTATTTCCCTAGCTGGTCTGAGCCCGACCAGCCAGAGCTAGATTAAGGAGGAGCTGGAGCAATCAGAGATTTGAGGGAAGCCCTGGTACCTCTCATTCTCTCACCCCACTCTCAGGAAGTCCAACTTCCACCAGGCTACACTGACCCAGGAACTTTCTGCTAGCCCCGCCTTCTCTTCGCCCAAGCCTGGAGTGGGCCGGTCCCCTCTCTTCCCAGACCCACTGTCTTCTGTTGCAATTGGCTTTAGACATGTGGCTGCGCTCTGGAGCAGGCTGGAGCAGGGGGAGATGAGGCTGTGTGGATGGGGACAATTTGAAGGGAATGGGAGGGCCTGGGAACTGGGGCTTGGTTCCCACGTGTCCTTGCAACCCCCCCCCCCCCAGGTTCCATTCCAACAGCACCTTTCAACTACGACACAGCTCCAAAGCCAGTCTGAACTCTAGACACCGCAGAGGGAGATGAGACAGACCCAGGCCTATCCTGTGCTCACACCACACAGCCGGAACAGCCGGGCAAACACCCCCTCTCTCTTAGCAACACCACTGCTTCCAGTTAGACATTTTAAAAAAGCAATACAAAGCTAGAGAAGGACAGGGGATGGAGGTTGGGGACTACAATTGCTGGGACAGAAGTACAGAGGGGAAGCCATGGGGTTAGCCAGGAGCCCTGCAGCTGAGAAGGCTACTGAGCCCCAGACAACTGTCTTAGACACAAATTCTCCCTTTGGGGTGGTGTCTCTACTGCAGAAAGAATCTGGCTGGGCCCACAGGGCAGGGAGAGCATTAAAGGCAGGCGGGCAAGCTGGAAGCTGGGGCCAACTGCCACCATTTGGAGGTGTATGCTCAGGCATACATACCCTGGCCTCACTGCAACAGGTGCCTCTGGGAAGGTTCCCCATAGCTCAAAGGCAAGCCCAGACCAGGCTCTATCTACTAAACCAACAGTGCCAATCGGTCCACCGCCCCCCCCCCCCAGAACCACCAGGCGAGGGCTTACCCAGAGCTCTCTCTAGTTTGTGCTTACAGCTCAAGACTTTAAAAGCTTCAGAGACAAAAAGGAAGCCCGGGGCCATGACTCCTGTAATCAGCACCATCACAGTCCCGTCCAGGACAGAGTCGGCCTAGACTGTGTCCAGCACCTACTGTGCGCAGCTTCTGCAGGCCCAAGTGCAGGACTAATGAAGAGGCTGTGCTAGGGGCCTTCCTCCATCAGGTCCCCAGATCTGGCCATGTTCTGGACATGCTGGCCCCACAGCGCCCCATGTGGCCATACAGGCACCTGCCCATCCCTCAGAGCACAGGCAGGAAAGGCTCCTGTCCAGCTGCGGCCTTCCTCTGCGGCCTAGGTCCGCTCTCTCTCAGTTTCCAATTCTTAGTAACATTTCCTTGTGGGGAGAGGTGATAAATTACTCACACAGGACATGGGACCAGAAAAGGGCTCCTGGTTTCACTGTGGCCAAGCCAACAGGAAATGAGCAAACAGAGTCCATGGAGTCCATCCTCTAAGCAGAAGGGTGTGGAACCAAGCCGGGCTGGCCCCATCCTCTAAGCAGAAGGGTGTGGAACCAAGCCGGGCTGGCCTTCTATCACCAGTTTCATGGTCCTGCATGGGACAGGCAAGACAGCCACTTCCAAACTACAACTGAAAGCAGATGTGCCTCATTCGAATACTCCTCCAACTGGAAGCCCTCCTAGATTTCTTCCAGGCAGGAAGCCATTCCCTGACAGTGGACTTGCATTTTTGTTCTGAGAGCTCAAGCTGGCCTTAAGTTTAAGATGCCACTGCCCCAGGCTCCCAAGCACGGCTTACTGTGACACGATGAGCGCAGGCCGCCACTTGGGCTTCTCCTAGCTCTACTATCTTCTTGTAGCAAACAGGGACTGTCTGCTCTGTGTGGCAGCAGTCACGGGATGGGGTCCCAGCAAACAAAAACAGAGGCCGGACTATGTCCTAAGCTGGGCTCCCATACTCCCCAGCTAGCTGGCCTCGGAGAAGCTGAACCTTCCACACACACACACCCAACCCAAACTAGAGGTGGACATAGCCTTAAAACCAAAAGTCCGGGAGTGCACAGCCTTCCTGACTAAGCCTTCTCTACCTCAGTACACTCTCATCTTCCTAACCAAGGGAAGCCATTCAAGACTCTTCCCTTCCTACGGCAACACCCTCCTGTCGGATCACTCTACCCCTCCACCTGCCTTGAATTCTTATGGGCCTGTGTGTTAGTGACTTCTTGATCTTCCGCGTCCTCACCAAGGGCCTATCCATCCCTGGTTCAAGACCAAGGACTCCATAATACGCAGTGAGCACCCCACACCCCCTCTAGGCCAGGCATCTCACTGGGCTCGAGGCCTGGCATCATCTGACAATGGCCTTGCCAACCAGGTAAGGGTCTCTGTAGGACTCTGGAAACCACCTGCGAGAGCTTCCTTTCCTTGTGTGACAGACATGGAAGGCCCTTCGAGGTCTGGCCGCACAGCCCTGCCTTACTCTGTCACCGTGAGCAGACTGAGACTGGTGAGGAGGCACACCTGTGGCAGGTGGAGACGTCCAAAGAGGAGACAGAGAGGGAGAGGATGTCCCACTGGCAGCCTACAGAAAGAAGCAGCAGCCACGTGTCCCTGCGTGCACCTGCCCTCTGCTGTCCAGCCGGCCATGAAGCTAACAGCACTCCCTTGCCTGACTATCCCTAAGTCGATCTTGTCAAGAACCAGAGGGCTGGACTGGAAAGATGGCTCAGCAGTTAAGAGCACTGACTGCTCTTCTGAAGGTCCTGAGTTCAAACCCCAGCAACCACATGGTGGCTCACAACCATCCATAATGAGATCTGACCCCCTCTTCTGGGGTGTCTGAAGACAGCTACAGTGTACTCACATATAATAAATAAAGCTTAAAAAAAAAAAAAAAAAAAAGAATCAAAGGGCCAATGCCCAGGAACAGACATAATACATAACGCATGAGCCCTTCTTCCTCTGCTGTGCCAAGCCTTTGGTCACAGCAACAGTACGCAGCCCAGTTCCCCATCCCGCTCTCTTCCCACGGGCTGCTCTCTAAGACAGATCCCCCTCCGGAGGAGTCACTGCTACAACCGGGGCCACCTCAGGTGAGTATGCAAGCCATGCAGGGCAGCACCAGTGAGGCCCTGCAGGAGCCAGGCAGCCCTGGCTGCTCCAGGACACGGGCCTCCTAGGACGCTCTCCATCTATACCAGCTGCTGGCAGGACGCGAGCCTGATGTCAGACTGAGGGCCAACTCCAGGAAGCAGTTTCCACACACCGCAGCGGTTACTATATGCAAGCACATCCATGCATTTATCATCACCAACAAACAACAAATGTGCCAAGCCCAGAGTGAGGTATTTTATGTACCTCCTTCCACTTCCAAGGGTCCTAAGCATGGGACCCCACACAACATCTGCCTAAAATGAAGCTGACGCCCAGCGGGCGTAGGCATGACCCAGGGGCACACAGATAGGTAGTAGCGGGAGCAGCAGCTCCGGGCTCCCGACACTCAGTACTGCAGGGCCCACTGTCTGTCTCCAGACTCCCCTACCACCAACTGTGGCTGCTTAAGGACAGGGCTTAGCGGCTGTCAGCCCACAGCCCTGAAGTCTCTCCTCTCCTCTACCTGCTCGGTAGCCCCGTCTCCCCCAGAGAAGCCCAGCAAGCTCAGAGCCTCTGGCTGCCTTTGCCCCTCATCGCCAGCCTCCATGCAGGGCTCCGTGGTGATCCCTGTGGCTGGCACAGAAGCCTGGAACCTTTTCCTCCACTGAGATCTCAACACATGCTGGCTCCCGAAATGTAATGTCTCCATTAAAGCCTTTCGCGGGAGTAAATTCCCACCCATGTGACACCTCTCTGAAAATACAGAGTAAATGCAGTGGAACAAGCCATGAACATGGTCAGTACTTCCCTTCCTTGGCTGTCACATCGCCATGAGCTAGGCTGCAACGCATAGTGTGCCAAGGATCTGATGTTTTCACGAAGCAAAGGACAGGGTGACCATAATCTATTCCTAACGACCGTGCCAGCCCCATGTTCAATGCTCCTAAGTCAGCTGTTACACAGTCCCCAAATCCTGTCCCTAACTCCACTACCATGAATCCAACCATCACTTTACACTAGGCTACAAGTCAAAGTCCAAACATGCTTACTGAAATCCCAATCCCTCAAGCTGCCCTTACCCCCAAGCCTGGGACCACTAGTAACAATACCATGGGGTGCCATGGGGGATCCCGCCACTCTTTCAGGTCTGGTGGCTGCCGTAAAAAGCCCTTCACCCTGACATCACTGCCTGGGTCCATGAAAGCCAACGCTCTGCTACAACACTGGCCAAAACCAGAGCAGATGTGTGCTGTGTGGCCAGCAGACGAGGGCAGGGCCACAGCCACAGCTCTCCTTGCTGCTACATGTGACCAAACAGCTGGTCTGCAACAACCTGGCATTCAGTCTCTCCCAGGACTCCAAAGAGGCTGCACCATTGTCCAGTGTGGGTCTGACCCCATGAAGGCTATCAAAAGTACCGGGATACTGCAGTGCTGGGAACTGGGAACTGGAACAGGTCATATGGGAGTGGGTGGCCCAGCTCACTATGACTCCCTCCAAACTCTGTGCCTGGGACACAGGACACTTCTCAATCCCAGCCAATTAGCCCAGAGCTGGCCACTGACATGGCACATCCTGTTTACACCAGGGTAGCCCAGTCACTGAGACAGGTGCTCTGAATGATGCTTGCAGGGCCGGCCCCAGAGAGTCCTAAGCCTTAGTTTCCCCAGCTGCACAAATTGCTGTTGGAAGCATGGCACCTGTGTCCTGGAGGTCATGTGGTTTGGGAACCTGATGACTCCGGTTCAGGGGTTTACCATTTCTCTCTGCCAGAGCCCTGCTTGCTAAGGACTGCCAAAGTTATGGAGGCCACGATCAGCGAGCCTGGTGGCGCAGAGCCAGCAGCAGAGCCAGGAGTGATGGTGTTGCAGCGGAAACAGCTGAGCACAGCAAATAGAGCCACTGACCCAATTCAGCTCCAGTCTGTCTTCAAGAGAACGATCGAGTTGAAATGAATAGGTCCCCATGTCCCCAGTGGCCTTGGAGGGATGGAATGGAGAAGGGGAGGCCAAAAATGGCTCCTGGGCCTACTGTTGGTTATTTTTGAGTCATTAGACTAGGGAAAAGCTGCTTGCTTTCTTTAGTGGCCAGAGGGGGTTGGACACAACTGGAGAGCAATGACAGGGGCTAGACAACAGGATGGATGCCAGCTTCACCAGCAGCCTTGTGGGTGGCCCTGCAGGCCTCCTCTGAGGCCTGGGTTCCTTATCTCTGGAACGGGAATCCTACAACCCCCACCTTCCAGCACTGCCAGCACAGATAAGGAAAAGCACGGCGGGAGAAAGGGTTAGGGGACCGGGACGCAGGCCCATCGCTGCCCAATGTTATTCCAAAGGAATCCACAACCAGAAAGAATGCTGCTTCGGGTGAACCGTCCAGGGATGTGGGCGTGCTTGCTGGGAACCTCTGAAGAAGACACCATCAAGTGAGACCCAGCCTGTCTATGGGCTACTGCTGGTCATGAGCCACTGGGGGCCACCTCTAGTTTAATGACAACATGTGTAAATTAATTTATGCTGTGACAGTGTCCTCCCACTGGCCTACTGCCTTATGGTAAGCTCAGAGGCCAGGCTAGCCCTGTCAGCAGGAAAGATAACCTCCTTCTCCTCTTTCTCCTGCTAAAGGTAGTCTCCTTCAGGACCTGGGGGGAGGGGCTTCCGAGAGGCTGACCCCCACCCTCACCTCACCTCCAGACTGTAGGGTGGAGGGCTTCTGCCTGGCCTGGTTTTACTTTAGAAGATAAAGGGCCTACTTCCCTCCTAAAGCAAATCTCAGCTTCCTCTACTAAAATGTGGGCTTCTGAGAGGGCCGAGAAAGAGAAAGGCTTAGAGATGACAGAGGAGATCATTACCAAGTGTCCTCTAAGAAGGAGTACTCAGAGCACAGGCACCTGCCTGGGAGGCAGCATTACCCTCTGGGCTCTCACCTGTGTGAGCCCAGAAGTCGCCTCACCACTCAGCCTCAGCAAGCAGGAGACTGTGGGACCCAGTGTTCCACACATTACCCGAGCGGACCCCTGCCAAGAGCTGGGTAGGATATCTGGCACATAGCAAGGGATCAAAAACCGATAGGTATTATTATTCCTGTTGTGTTATCTTTAGTGAAAGGCATGCCAGAGAATTCTGAGTGGGTGACTACACTAAGGGAGCGCAACCAGGAGAGCTTGTTAGCCGCCGAGGCCACCTATAATTAGCAGTCATTACATATGCAAATGTGCTGCTCCGCAGCTAGCAGCAGCATTGTTTGAAGTCTGTGTAAATAACCCTTTCCCCTGGCTGCCCACCCTCCGCAGATCTTGCTTATACTATTAATCTCATTAACAAACATTTACTTCATAAAGGCAGACAGACACTCAGACATATCTGAATCACAGGTTTAAGGAGCGGGAATGCGGCTCAGTGAAGGAACACTTGCAGACATGCTCCAAAGCTTGTTCGCTCAGAAACAAAACAAAACACTCCAAGGTTTTAAAGGCTGAGCGCCCGCTTGCCCTCACTGCAGTGTTTGGAGCTGGTTCTGAGTCCCACGGCTGCCACAGCCCAGGCTGACACTGACACCGTCCACAGCCTAGACGGCTCTACCCAACACCTATGGGTTCCGCCTCGGCCCTCAGGGAGGAGCTTGGGCTGGGGACAAGTCCTAATCACCGCTGACTAGAAGAGTAGACCAGCTGCTGCAGGTCAATGGGCCAGATCTAAGGACGACCCCAGAGAGCAGAGCATCTGGAGGTAGCAGGTCAAGGTAGGGCCACCAACTACTCTCTCCACCACGCCCATTCGGGAATGTGGTCGGTGCCAGGCCCAGCCTTCCCAAGGATGCCTGACAATGGCTGTGTGGGGAGTCACAGGAGATGAAGTCATTGCTCCCAGAAATAGACTGATTAAGAAGACGTGAGGGCAGTGCAAGCAGCAAGGCTGGAGACAGACAGACACACACACACACACACACACACACACACACACACACACAGACACCCCACGTATTTCTCTGCCCTGAGAAGCCTGGCTAGGCCTGAGCTCCTCTGGGAGACAGAAAATGTGTCAGGAGGCAGAGCCAGCCCCAGGAGCCTGAGATGGGTGGGCAATACAGCTACAGCTTTGTGTTTTTAAAGAGCAGCTGGCACCCAGGGGAGATTTCGGGGAGCACTCTGCTGGGTTTCTCAGTCCTAAGCCTCAATAAGTCCCTAACATGCAACCTGTTGGCATACTCGGAACCCCACTTTTTATCACTTCCTCCTTCCCCTCAACCTCGTGTTCCCAAGGTAAAAACCCCACCCACCTCTTCTAGGACCCTCCCATTTCTATCTGTTCAAGAGGCAGGTCTGACCAGCTGGTGGCTGGGGCAGGCTAGCTTAAAGAGAGCTTGGAAAGCAGAACACTCCGCTCATACCCTACTGTATCCAGTGACCCCACTTCCCTGCGATCAGTTTCTTAGTCTGTAAAATAGAGAGCATGTCTGCCTCAGGGGTGAATTAGATGAACTGTCGCTCACTGACACCTCACCAGCCCCTCTCCTAGTACCAGAGGCGCATGAAGGACCAGGATGCATACAGTCTGTTCTCTCGGGCTCCGGGTCAAACGCGGGTCAGACACAAATGCACAGGGAGTAAGAGGAGTGAGTCTAGGATCAGCACACAGCTGAGATGAAGCACAAGGCGGGAGGACAGCACTGGAGGAGGGGGAACAGCGGAGACAGATGCAGCTGCTCCTGCAGGGCCCAGGACCAGTGCATCTGAGAGCACAGAAAGGCATTTAAAGACTCATCTAGTGTCTAGTCCCACCCTTGGAGGCAGCCAGGAGAGTAGAGAGCTTGAGGCCCTGGGATAGAGGAGAGACTTTAGTCAAAAATAAGCAACAACAAACATAATCAAACAGAAACGTTCTCCTGGAGACAGAGAAGAGGGGGAGTGGGGAGAGCAGCCTAGGGTCATGTACAGGCACAAGGAGAGTCTTCTCTGAATACCTCTTCTTATCTGTCACCCGTCACCACCTGACATCCTCAGCACCCCAACACTCACCCCTCCCCAAAGCTGTGAGGCTGACCCTCAGAGAGCTCTGGGAATGGGCTGGGCTCCAGGCCACTTTTCATATGACAGGGAACTTTGCTTAAGCTCCAGTCAGGACAGGCAGGCAGGACCACAGAGCCTCAGGCTGGCACTCACCCACACTGGGCTGTCTAGCCTAAGTGTGACCCCCCACCCACCCACCCAGAGCCCAGTGCTCCACCTCCTATCCAGCTGGTCTTAATCCACACAAGTTTCAGAACTCCAGCTGGGTACTCCTGGGAACCTCAATCTGTGACTCTTCCTCCGTGGCCCACCTCCTGCCTGGGCCTGGCCTCCTTCTGGAGCAGCAAAGACTGCCCGGGGAAAGCTGGGTTGAGACAAACCTCCTAAGAGCAGCAGGCACTGCTCCCACAGCAACATGGGGCGGGACCACAGCTGATTCCTGCCCTTGTCCCCAGGGCACAGCACAGGTGAACAAAACAGGAATAATTCAATCCTAAGGATCCCCGAGGGAGGGAGTTCTGTCTGCACCCGCAAATGAGTCATGCAACCTGCCTGCCTCGGACTCTGGGAAACTGCTCCAAAGCCGCGCTCCAGATCCCCCACCACCACCACCACTCGTCCAAGGACTGGAATACTTAGAGAACTCCCCAGCTCCAGCCCAGCAGTTGTGGGCGAGGCGGGAGTGCTCCCTGGAAGGGCGCACAAACTGCATTGTCTTCCAACCACGTAAGCTGCGGACAGGAGTATGGCACCTGGTCCAGGCACAGGGACAGTGTTTTCCGTAGGGTGGGAATCTGCTGAGTGCTTCTGGTTTTAATTATCTCTGCAATGAAAAAAGGCTAGGCGAAGATAGAGAGCGGGAAGGCAGAGATGAGCGCTCTGATAAGGGCTGGCTAATATGGCTCCCAGCACCCCTGACCTCTGCCTGACCTCAGGTCAGCACCCAGAGGGCAGGGCTGGCAAACTCTCAGGAGCCCACCTCAGACACAGGCATTTGGGGGTGGCAGACCCTTCAAGGCCATACAGGGGCAGTGGTGGGGTGCTCTCCGTTTTCCTCATGTTTCTGCACACTAAGGCAGTTCCACCAATCTTATGCCTTGAGGGTCAGCTGCCTCTGGCTCTGGCCCTAAGGCTTCGCATACAATACAGGAATAATTAAAGTTTCTTAAGCCCGGAGGACAGACAGAAGGACCAGGCACCAGGTGATCTTCTATCAAGTCAAACACAGATTACAGAAGGTGTGACAGCCAATGGAGAAAGAAAAAAGGGAAAGTTATGCCCACAGGACTGGATAGCCCTGAGCCAGGCCAGAGGTGACCCAGGCTCTGAGAAGCAGGAACCTACAATGGAAGGTGGGAGGACAGGGCACAAGGTCCCTGCTCCTTAGCAGCACAGGAAGGACCTGCCCTGCTGGCAGGAGAGCAGCAAGGTCACGCGTGTAGACAGTACCATCCCACGGCTGAATAGCTGCACCACTGCCTGAGAGTGGGAGACGGGGTCACCGGGGTCTCTTAAGCCACTTTTGCTCCCCGGGCTCTTACAAGGCTGGGAAAGTACCCAGGGGTCAGGGAACATGGCTGGGACACTCTCGGGCACCACACACCACCGGGACAGAGCCAGCCACAGCCAGGCAAGCATGCTCTATTAAATGGGAGTGGGTTCCACTGTCTCTGCCCTGTCCCTCTACAAGAAGGCCTGGCCGAATGCCTTCCAGCCTCCTGGACTTCGGCCAACCATACCATAAAGGGCTCTTACTGGAGGGCAGGCTGTATTTGGTCAACATTCATGTTTTGTTTAACCACACAGTACATGACATTTTTAAATTTTGAATCAATTGCCAACATTTAAAGATGTGAAATTTTCAAATGTCACAAAAAACAAGTTTAGAGCTTTCTCTTCCAAACCCAAAGTTCTGCTACCAAAGCCCAGCAGCCATCTCTGACCCAGAAGGACATAGCCCTACACACTGCTGAAATTGTCACCATAGCAGTGAAGTGTCTCAGCTAGGGTTCCTATGTCACATGGGCAAAGCAGGGCCCACAACATACCACACCTCTCCTAGGATCACAGCCGCTCCTGACACACAACAAAGACTTGCCAATGTGTGTGGATAAAGACTAAAACAGCAGATAAATAAGATAAGCCCTGGCTTCCCCACGCCCAGGATGTCCCGACTGCCACACAGCTTCCGTGCAAAAGCCCTGTCCCCATCCAGTACAAACTGATTCACTTCACTGCCAGGCCCCTCCCACAGGTGGGGGACTATGACAGCAGTTGGTAATCTTCAGTCTTTTGTACGATCTTTGTTTAAAGGCTAAGCCTTTGAGTGTCCAGGCACCTCTGCACCTCTGGCCAACCCAGACTGAGCTCCCTAGGACTTCTGCCAAACTGAAAAGGAGAAACTCAGCAGCAAAACTCACAAAGTCAAGGCTTCCACGATGATGCCTGCAGGAGGCCTGCCCCTCTTTGAAGCTGGTAACCAATTCTTCCCTCTTTCTTTCCAATAACTGAAACTCCACAGGGCTTCCAAGGTCAGAGCTGCATTGGCAGGGACAGTTCCCTTTGTTCTTCTCCCTCAGACTTGCCCCAAACACAGACAATTGTCCCCAACAACCAATTCCTGCTGGGTGGAGACAAGGACCAGGCAGGTGCTTCCTGTGGCCCCCAGGAGCCCTGCTCTCCTGGATACGGATTCTCTGTGGGCCTGGCTTCCTGAAACTCCATCTCAGCATGTAGTTTTGGGAAGAAACAGCTGCCAGTCCCCGGAGTATACCCAAGCCTGGGGAGAGGTCAGGCTCAGGAAGGGCTCAGCCCCTGCTGGTGCTGAGGACCGTTCCCTCAAAGCCACCCTTCTCTCCCTGCCAGGCCCCTCACTTGGGAAACAAGAAAATAAATATCCAATTGGAGAGATTCGACCTCCTAGTGAGATCCAGGGGAGCCGTGGGAGCCAGAGAGTGCCATGCCGAAGTTAATTCTTGCAGCACCTGGCACGCTGCATGGCATGCAGTTGGTGCTCAATGGATGTTTTATTCTGTACTTGGGCTGTCCATGGGAGGTCTGCCCTTCAGGAGCTACAGAGACAATGGTCATGGGTCTTCCGACCTCTGCCTCTGGCCTAGTTCAGCAGGCCAGGCTCCCATGAAGGCCTCACCTGCCCATCTGTGCCATCTGTGCCTGGGGCCTGGAAATGCTGCAGGACTCTATGTGCCACGCTTTCCTGGACACTCAGTAGTTCTTACACATGGTTAAGAGAACAGACTACCACCCAGCTGAGAGGAGAGGCCAGTCCTCAACAGGCCGTGTCCACCAGAGGATTAAGCTGTGAGGCTGGCAGCTCATCCTGGGTCTTCTGTACTACCTCAAGGCAAGTTCAGCAAGCCCCTCTACACCTTTACCCAGCACGGACGTAAGCTTGCCTCATAGATTTCTGACTCCAAACACAAAGTGCCTGGCACAAAGAGGCCTGCCCGTGGGCCCCTCCTCTTCCTGCCTCAGTCGCTCCGTCACCTCTCCTTACCCTTTAGAGCTGGTTCCACTCTCCCAGTGCTGAGCTCCCTCTGCACCTCCCACGGCCTGTTCAAGAGGACAAAAGAGCTCTAGAACCCTGAAGCCTTCTGTCCACCCATGGGATTCCCTGTCGGTCTCAGTGAACTGTCCCGGCTTTGCCACCTAAGACTTATTTCTTTCAAATCTTAAATGCTATCAGCGCCCCACACCTGATTCTGGAGAGCTGGCCGACGCGGGTCACTGTGCCACAGACAGCAGTAGGAAGGAGCAGGCCAGGTGCTCTAGCCCACTGGGCACACCCCTTCCTCACTAGCTCTGGCGCCCCTCTTGATGCTAATCTCCACAGCCTACAACCCGCCTTAGCTACCCGGACTGGGGCAGTGCTTTCTGCCGGGCTGGGGAGGAGGCCCCACTAGGACTCAACTGAACAGCTAAGAGGCTGGGCAAGGGGTGTCAAGGGGCACGCTCTAAGCAAAGGCTCAGACTTGAAGGACTTGAAGGACGGGGAGAGCAAAGGCATCTGGATAGAAGGGACACAGGGAGCAGGCACAGCATGCTGCTGTCCCGCCGGCCTCAAGCGCCTGGCGCCCTGCTGTAAACCTCAGCTATTCCTCTCAAGAGGCACTAGAGAGCTGCCATTATCCTCATCCAACAGGCAAATGGTAGAGCTGGGTTTGACAGCGACCCTCATCGGCATGAGTAAACAGGGGAGCCCAAGGGACACGGTGGGGGCAGCAAGGACACGAAAGTCCTGAGGCTCCTGAGGCCTGTTAAGCCCTTGAAGCCAGCTCTGTTGTCTCTGCAGACCCACCCTGCTGTATACAGAAGAAAGCCCAGGGGGTCCTGGCCAGGGACTGAGGGTTGTCGGCAGTCACACAGTCTGAGGACCCCAGCCCCTCAGCTTTCTTTCACCATCTGCCTGAAGAGGCCGCAGCTGAGAAGCTGCGAACGAGCCAGTCAGGAGGCACGCTCAGCGGCCACAGCACAGGCTGGCGTGGCGCTGTTGCCAGGGCGGCTGAAGAGTCTGCCTTTAGAGGCAGCGCAGCTTAGCACAAGCTCCCTGAGCTCCCAGCACAGTGTCCAGCAGCGGCAAGCTCAGCCACGGTCCTCAAGCCCTGAGCTACAGGAGCTAGTGATCAGGACATCGACCATGGGGTGCCTGCCCCTCTGCTGGGGTGAGGGGGGGCGAGGTACAGAGGAAGCAGAGCAGAGAGGAGACAGTGGAGGGAAAACAGGCTCCCACCTGCATCCTACCAGGGAGGCAAGACTGGCCCGGGGTGGTTACAGTCCAGAGCAGCGCTGCTAAGGACTCTGCATACAGTGTAACCGGACACAGAAGATGAATTCCAAGTGCTGTGGGAAGCACGTGCACCTGGACTGACTCCACCCAAGGGCAGACTCACAAACCCCCTCAAAAGCAGGGCGAGCATCCCGAGAGTACAGCAGTGTTCTCTAAAAGTGCACTAGAAAGGAGGCAGTGCTCCTGAGAAGCCTCACAGTGGCCACACAGGCGCCGCTGCCCTGCCTGAACCTGGCCCCAAATTCAGGCAAGTCAGGAAAGGAGTGCTGCCAATGGCATTCAGGTCCTGTCTGGAGAACTGTCGCTTAAACGGAACCTCTTGACCCCTGAGCCGGCAAGGGAGCTTCTGGTCCCTGCTATGAACACACTGCAGCATGCTGAGAATGAACTAACACTCGGTGCTTCTCTGAAGACCAGAGCACAGGCAGCAGTCTGCCCGACAGCACCGCACCAACCCCGGACTCCCCGGGTGAAGGACTCCACGCTCCCTACTCACGGCATCTGCACAGCCAGAACTTCAGCCACTCTCACCTACCAATGAGACTGCCCGACAGCTGCTCAGGCGGGCACCCTGAGACCAGACTCCCAGGATAGCCCACTGCCTACCGGGACTTAACTGGGGACCTATTTACACTAACATGGTGTCTGGATGCCTAGCTGGGACAGAAATAGAGAAGAAAGAATCTCAGATCCATGGTCCAGGAGAATCCACATAGATGCATGTGGCTGGGTGAAGCCTTGACCACGCCACATCTTCCTGGGTTCTGGCAGGCTCAGGCCTGTCTGTCGCAATGGAAAGCCAGAACAAGCCTATGAAGAGACTCGAGATTGATACCGAGTCAGAGCTGCTATGTGATCTTAAAACAGCACACCGAGACCCCAAGCTGGCTGTGCTGCTTAGTTTTTGTCAACTTGACACCCTAGAATCATCTCAGAAGAGGGAACCCCACTGAAGATGACGCTTCCCTCCTTCAGTCTGCTCTGTGGGCAGCAACACCCCTGGGCAGGGGTGGTCCTTGGTTATATTAAAACAAGCTGAGCGAACCAGAAAGCAAGGCAGTAAGCACCAACTAATTCTCCATGGCCTCTGCTTCAGTTCCCACTTCCAGGCTCCTGCCATGACTTCCTCCCAAAGCTGCTTTTGGTCAGTGTTTATCAGGAGAGGGAAAGGTCTGGCTCCACAGAGGCCCCTCGTGGCTGCGCACACAGTCCCTCCAGCAGCACACAGGGTACTGGGCGGGGCTGGGCAGTCCCGCAGGGAACGCCTTGCTGTTTACTCAAAGAACTAAGCAGAGGTTGGAGGAAATGAAATGAGAGTAGGACAGAACCCTGGCTAGGCTCTTTAACCAAGACATAAACACTTGCCCTCCGGCCATGGAGGGCTGCAGTTCATGGTTGGCAAGCGGCAAAGAATAGCTAATCTGACCCAAGTTTGGGCTGAAACTTGGCATCTAGCCAGCAGCAAGAGCCAGCATGCCCAGCAAGTGCCTGCATCTTCCGAGGCTCAGGGACCCACCCACCTGGCTGTCCTATCCCCTGCACCCACAGGGGCACAGAGGCCTGGCTCCCAGCGGCAAGCAGGCCCCACGTGCCCAGCAGCCGCCTAGTCTGCAGACTGGTAATCCGGCATCTAGGCAGAGCGGCATACCCCACCATCATTCCCATCCCCCAGAAGCCTGGACTGTGGGGGAGGAGGAACGCAGGGGTACTCTCTGGGATCTTGATGCTCAAGCAGATCCCCGAGGTACTTAGACCTTGAGGGGGACACACCCACACCAGAGCGGATCTCAGACATGAGGATCTGGCCCTCCCAGGCTAGGGTTCTTTGCACAGTTTCACCAGCATGAAGACACTCAACTATCTCAGGAAGGCAGGGCAGGCAGCATGGCCTCTGGTTCCCTCAATGCCTCTTAATAGGCCTCCCAGGAAAGGTCAATTCTCCCCCATCTGCTGCTGCCACTTCTGAAACCCTGGGGAGTCCAGGGATTTCCAACCATGATCAACTGACCATACCTCCTCCACCACCTCTGCAGACAGACAGCCGGCCCCAGGTGAGCTGGTAAACAATAGGCCTCATGGGAGGGGGAGGCATGTTATTTACAGAGCCTTTCCAGGACTCCCTAATACACTCTGCATTTATAACACCACAAAACTACCAGGCTGCCATTAAAAAGGAAGTGAAGACTAGTAAGGAAGGGAAGTCTGGCTTGGGGAAATGGAGGCCACACTTGGCCGGCACATCCTACAGACCCCCAGTCCAACAGTCTTAGGCTGCTAGGCGCTAGTCCTATTGCAGGAATGGAGTTCTCGACTCTGGCTGCAGGGGTGCCTGCAGGTGCCAGCCTCCGGCAGCAGAGGAGCATCCCTTCAGACGCGGGGATATCTAGGCCCAGGTCTAAAGCCAGCCTGTCCTTAAGGGCTATCTGACTTTTAGCAAGTCCTTGTCTGTCATGGTTTGCACACTTGTAAGAAGCATGGTTCTTAGGCTGTCAGACCATGGGAGAGGCATAAGCACCTGTCCAGGGAGCTTTCCAACTCCCTCCCTGCCTCTACCCCACTCCCACTCCCACAGGATCGAACTCTGCGGGGCTGGACTCACTGCCTAGGAGACACGTTTACCCCAGCATGCCTCCTGAGGCTGCAGCTAGTTTACCATTACATCCTCCAGTCTTGCCTGACAAGTGACTGGACCTCAACAGTGCCCCTCCCTCACGACCAGGCCAACAAAGAGCCTGCACTGTCGTACAGGCCCCAGCCCCTGCGGTGTCCTCCCTAGCAGGGACCTCAGACCTGTCTAAGGCACCTCTAACACCTCACCACTGCTGTCTCCCGACAGCCTGAGACTCAGCCTTGCACGCCTCTCCAGAGTTCTCATAGTAACACCTTCGCAGAGGTTCGGAAGCAAACCAAAGTCATTTGCCAACTATTTTCTCCCATTAATCTCACAATGCATTTGCTATTTTCCTTCCATAATGACTCATTTAGCAGCAACAGAGCAATTAGGCAGACCACAGAATATTGATTTTCTAAGTGGAAGAAATGTCAGCACAAACATCATTTCCTGCTTGTCTTGGGCCATCTCTTCCTACATGATGGGGTAAACTCTGGGGGTACTGACGTAGATCTGCTGTCAGGATTCTGGGGTCTCAAACACGACCCACTGCGTAATGAGATGACAGAATGATCACATATGAAATCTCAGGGAGAACTTAAAATCCTAGGGGACTGGTCTCATCACACAAGAAAATGGGGTCTGGTCCAGACACAGGTCCACGTGTCAAAGCAGACTTCTGCTCATCAGTAAGGCCTGGTATGGCTCGTTTTCAATGGCGTGAGGATGAAAATTCCATTCCAGTTCCAGATCTACGAAGCAGCTGGGCCAAATCCTGACTCATATCTCCACCTCTGTACAATCCCCACACCTAGCCAAGAGCAAGTCACTCCAGGCTGCCTGTCTCTAGGTTCAGAAAGGGCAGAAGGAAGGCAAGCTGGCCACTCCTCCTTTCCTTCCCATCACATAGTCTAAGACAAACTCCTCATAGTTTTAGGACTCTTCAAAACACCTGACCCATCCAAAACAGAAGGCCAGGGGAGGAAAAAGGTAGACTGTCAGGAACAGCCGCATAAGCAGGGCATCTGGTAGCCTTGTGCTCACACTGACACAAGGTGCCAAAGCCAACCCCACAGTGGGAAAACTATTAAACAGAGATTTTGCTAATCTCCCACCCCTAGATACTCCAAACAAGTGGAGAAGACAGCTGGAGAAGCAACAGGTCCCCACCCTGGCCAACAGACTGACATTTATCCAGGGAGCAAATGGTTCTTGGTAGCTACAAGGGAAATGAGCCCAAGGCCCAGGGGGTGAATGTAAATTTGAAGTGCAAACTCTGTGGTAATTATTCTCTCTGGGCCTCTCTAGTTCATCTGTAAAATGGGATGATTCCTGCTCTGCCATAGCCCTAGGGGGTATGAAAGTCAAGCAGTAAATGATCCAATATGCACACATACTCTCTTCCACACCCCAACACACACACACACACACACACACACACACACACACACACGGCAAGCTCAGAAAAAGAGTAGGGAGAGCAGGGGTATGCCAGGGCTGGCACATTCAGCTACAGCATGATAGCATGGCCTGTTCCCTATGAACAGGGTGTCGGGTTCTAGGGATACTGTGCAGTCATGTGGGCGGGAGGCCAAGCAGCCTGTACTCTGTCTTGCAGAGTCAGAGGCACATTAGCACTTCAAGGTGACGGAGTCATGCCTTAAGAACCTTACTTCCTCTGGTTCACTGGATGCTGCCCAGCCTGCTTGCACAATGGGATTCCCTCAACCCCAGCACACTTTAACCCCTGTAAGATGGGGAGTCAGGGAAATGTACCCAGGCTGGAGAAAAGAGGATGTTCCCCGATTCCAGCAGCATGCCAGGGCAGGTTCCAAGCCTCAACTTCCTTTTCCAGGGGAGAAATGGGAAGAAGCAAGAATCACATACCAGAAGGAACATTCACTTCAACAAGAGGCAATAAAAAGGACTGGAGATCTCAAAAGGAATCTGCTCCAGGCTACTTTGGAAGTCCAGACACTGGGAGACTGGAATTCAGGGCTCCAGCACACAGCTCCGCCTCCCTGGCTTCAAGCTCAGTCCTAGCAGCAGGTAAGCATCATGACCTTCCAGCTTCCGGAAAGGGGGCTGGAGCCCCACCACAGTAGGCCCCACGTCTGAGAAGACTGTATAGAAACAGAAAGCAGACAGACAGACACGACCCATGCACGCCAGGGCTCTCATCTGTGGATCCCAGATGCAGCAAGGCCAGCCTGAGGCATGTGGGTACAACACTGGCAACTCCCCGTTTTTCTCTTAGAGAGGGGGCTCCTTGAAAGGTCAAGGACTCCAAGAACCACAGGATCCTCTGCAAGAGCTCCTGAAAAGCCGTTCATGGCGGACCCATCCATAATGGCGCAGATTTTGCTCCCAGCAAGGACAGTGCTTTATTAATTATTCAGAGGACAGTACAATTATGCAAATCTGTGGACAGCCTCTGCCCAACTACTTCCTTCCACAGAGAGTGCCTGAGGGGGATGGTAGACCCAGAGCCAGAGCAGTTTGGGGAGCCACTCATCCCACAAAGGGACAACAACTCCCAATATCCTAACTAAGATTAGAACTGGTTAAGCCACTAAAGAAGACAGACACAGCCAGCCAGCCAGCCAGCCAGGCAGACACAGACACAGACAAAGAGACACAGACACACACAGACACAGACACAGACACACACACACACACACACACACACACACGAAGAGAGATTTGGAAAGTGCTTTGAAGAACAACTCTGAGGACCCTATAATAACTTTTTCCGACACGTCACCCCGCCACTTGAGCCAGCAACGCCATTATGCAAGGCTCACTCCTGCAGGTCCTGAAGGCAGGGAATGCATCCAAAGTTCTGTCTTGAAAACATGCTTCTGATGAGAGGGAACACCTCAAGCTAATGTTTACCAAATGATGTTCTGCAGAACACTCCTGCAGATGTCTCCAGCTGCTTCTGGGGTTGGGGTGGAGGCAGGAAGCCCAGGATTAAATAAAGCAGAGCTGCTGTTTTTACTGTAGGAACTCTCAAAGGCTTGAGGTAAGGAAACAAATGTCCCCTACAGAAGACAACGTATATTCTCATATTTAGGAATCTCTGGAACCAATTTTGAAGTCACACCCCCCCAAACCCCAGATAGCTTTAGGCTAGGAAATCCCCCATTCCCAACCCATTCCCACCAGCAAGAATGTGGTACTCTCTGGAACTTAGTTGGGGAGACATTTCTATGGGCTCAGAGTATGGCAGACAGGAGAGCAGGTCCATCTCCTAGTCTGAATATGTCAGTATATGTCACCAAGTTCCCTACAGGCAGCTAGCCACAGGCTCTGAAATACCTTGGAATAGGTTTTCACGTCTCCTATGCAGAGCACCAAAGCTGAATCTGAACATCCTAAACTCTAGGGCAAAGATGAGATCACTTCAGGTAACCTGGACCAGGCCTGTGACCTGCGGTCCACGAGGCAAGCCCTCAGCTTTTCACCCCTCTCACAGACCCAGAGTGAAACGAGCAAGAGGTTAACTATCTACCATCACCATGTTCTCTGCCCTGGTCTTCCAAGACAGTAACCAAAGTCACATCCACTTGGGGAGTCAGGCACTGTGAAAGCCGACTACCCAGCACCCCCAACAGCTACTGTTAATCAATGCCATCCCAAAAAGACAAGACCAGGAAGTTACAGACCGGGCAGGGCTGTGAGGTGGGAATAGTAGTGGCTCCTATCCATGAAACAGTTATTCTTAACAGACCAAGCATAGCCAATCTTGCATAGCTACTCAATGGAAGTGGGCGGGGCCATCCCAGCACCAAGAAAAGCCTGCTGTGTAGACAGCAAGGTCACAGACATCTGCATCCTGCCCAGATACAATAGTCCATCAGGCTCTAGGGGCTTGAATGCAACGAACAGAATGCAAGAGAAGAGAATGCAACAGAGACCTGAATGCAATGAACAGAAGCCTAAGGAAGACTTCACCTGCTGGCCCTGCCAGGGTGCTTTCCCTCCAGGACTCTGGCCTGCATTACTAAACAAGGAATCTGAGCCTCAGAGGGAAACAGCAGGTGGCCCTGGGGCCTCAGACAGGCCCAAGACTCCTTAGCATGTGGTAGTGTGGGAACTATAGGGGCTAGAGCCTGAGGTAGGCGGCCAGGGAACAAATTCCAAGATCCTCCGCCTCTCCCTCACCCACCATTCGTGGGTGAGCTGGCACAGTCTGCCCACTCGCGGCCACACTCCCCATATTGGCTATGCTAAAAGAGCTCTCTGGAGAGGGCAGGACACCCCTCCAGCCCTAAACGCTGGCTCATCCTGCCCCAGGAGCTTCTGACTTAAGGAACTAGGTTGGGATTACATGGCTGCCGCTTATCTGGGGAAGTGAAGTCACCACTCACTTGACACCTAGACCCAGAGCTGGGGTAAGGACTGACCCCGGGGACTGGCAAGGGCTCAACACTGGACAGCTCCAGGTTTGCTCTCCCCTCTGGGCGTACTCACCAGCTGCCCAGGGTCTCAATGCCTGGCCTCATCTAAGCACCTCCAGACAGCCCAGAGCACTGGTACAACTCTGCTTTCCAAACGGGGGTGGGGGGGTGGGGTGGGGGTGGGGGCTCCAATAGCAAACAGCAGTGTGAGAAAGTCACACAGCAGAAGAGCAAGAGCTCTCTTGGCAACAGCCACAGCCACGGTCCCTTGTGGAGACACTTGCATGAATGCTGGTCTCCTTTTTTGACCCTGAGCTTAATTTCTAACAAGAGGGCTCCTGGTTTGGGATATTCTTTCAAAAAGCATTATAGCCTTAAAGTAAATGGCAAGACCAGATGCCAATAAAATCTCAGTTCTGTCTGGGCTCTGGCCAGGGAATGAACTGCGTGAGCAGGGTGCCCCCTCAGGAGTGATGTAAGGCCACTCACACGCTGGACTTTAGTTTTACACATCTGTGAAATGGGAATCAACCTCCCACCCCCTTGCTGTGAGGAATCAAAAACAGCACCAGGCATGTCAGATGAGCCATCAGCTGGGTCACAATCACTGCCCCTCTACAGTGGTTCTTAAGCTTGGCAACAGTTCTCAGACTTTGAGGAAATACACTTACCCACGAGAACCTGGGTCAGATGGCTCTTCCTCTGCACGGAGCATCTGTGACAAACCATCCCAGCCACTTTTGGGACTGAGCTTCCTGACGACCTTCTGGGGTGGGGAATGGAGTAGGGATGGGGCTGCAAAGAAGGCATCAAGGGACCAGGCACAGGGAGGGGATGGGACCAGGCACAGCCCATTAATAAATCTCCTCCCCAGCCAGAAACAGTAATTGTTGAGGCTTGGCCATTCTTCACGTGCTAACAATCTGCAGCTGCAATACAACGCTCTGATTATGAATGTCAAAAAGACAGAGCATGAAATTAACTTCCCCTTAGTCAGTGGGCACAGGGAGATGCCACACTAATTCACTGCCCTCAGCATGAAGACTCCCTACAACAACGTCGCATCGTATTAGGGTGTGTGCTACCCTGGTATCATCTCTATCTCTGCCCAGTGTGTTCTTTCACAATCAGGCTGGGCTGACTGTACAATCGAGCAGGACCCTGCTTGTTCAAGACAAGTCAGAAGAGGAGCTAACAGAGAAGGGGGAGTTGCCAGGGCAGCTGAGAGGGCAGAAGAGTACCCCAGGTCCCTAGACTGGATAAGAGGAGGAGGGAGACTGAGGCACTACAACAACTCTCCTTGCAGGTAACAGAGTGGAAGATGTCCGATACTACACCATGGGCCCCAAGAGATGAGAAAGCGGAACTCACAGCCAATGCCTGTGAGCTTGCAGCCCCTGCTCCAGCCCGCCCACAAGTCCCAAGGTGCGAGTGCCAGCAGGGGGCTAGCAAAGCCTCCCAGGTTACCTTTCTGGGGGACACTCCACGGAGCAGGACCTTGAGGCTGTCCACTGGCCCATCTCTCAGCATATGCAAAGTTACCCACTGGCAATAGTAAATATTTCCATTCAGACTGCAGCACTGTCAGCTGCTTCACATCAGCACCCCGCCCCCACCCCTCAGAAGCACTGTCAGAAGCCAGCGGCATGCAGGCCTCCTGAGCAGGCAAAAGCATTCTTGGCATATTGCCAGAATCAGGATTCACCTCCAGTTTTGGGATCACTTGGCCTAACAATATCCAGAGTCCCCAGGAAGGGAGTCAGGTTGGACACTCTCCTCCTCCTCCTCTCTTGGGACTTACACTCCACTACTTGCCTAGCATTGACAGGACTTGTAGTGCTTAAGTGATGGCTTTCACAAGTACCTGCACCCAAGTTCCAAGTAAAGTGTTTAGTGTACACGCAGAAGAGCACATGGGGTGGCAGCCACACGCCCACACAGCTCAGACACTCTGACACAGGAGGGGACGGGAAAGCAGGCCCAGCAGGGCTGGGAGGGGAGCGTCCATGCCGTGTGCAGCACAGGGTAAAGGGGCTACGGAGGAAGACAGCCCATCTACGACATCCGAGGGACAGACAACAGCACGTGAACAAGACCAGGCTCACCTTACTGAGGGCCCACAGGTGACTCCACAGCGCATACTGAAGGGGTGTAAGGGTGAGAAGCTAGGCTCCTGATGGGGTTTGGCCTGGCAGCTACCTAGGCTCTGCCTGGGGCAAGGGGACGTACACCTTACACGGGATGAACCGGAAACGAGCCAGCATCGGCGCAGAAACTCCAGTGAATACACAGAGGGCAGGGCTTGGGCATGTCACCTGGGGGCTCTGAGGACGGGATAGCTTAGTTCAACCCAGGCCTGCTGCTCACACCCACTCACAAGGCTATCACTCAGTGGATGCTGTTCAGGGGCTCCTTCCCGACTCACGGGCAGCAGAAGTCTGCAAACCCAGGTCTCCTCTGGGGAAGGGGCATTTTGTCTTTCACATTCTCAGAGAGAATAGGGCTGACAATTCAGAGTGGGGAGACGCTCTGGCTGCCACCCTGGAAGGCACCATGCCAGCCAGGGAGGTACATGGTTTTCCTTCTTCCCTTTTCACTCTCTATGATCTCTAGTTTGCTTCTGTGGTCTTCAGAAATAGCCGTTAATTAGAGTCTGGTAATTAACTTTCTGGTTCAAATAATATTTTGCAAAGGAATTCCATTAAAGAGTCGATTTGCATAGCCTCTGATATGGGGCCTAGAAATAGGCAAGGCTACTTGGGGGAGAGCAGTCCCATGGTACCCATGAGGCTGGCTGTCACCAGGACCTGGGCTCTACTTAGGAAGTGAGGTTGAGAGGGAGTCAAAGGGCTGGGGCTGGGTAAGTTCCCCAGAAAGTCAGGCAGCTTCTTTACAAGTTGAGCCAGCATGTCCACATGCCCAGACAGAACTGCATGTGCATGGGAATGTGCACTTGGACACAGACAATACACACACACACATATATACAGAACACACACACACATACATATATACAGAACATACACACACACACACACACACACACACACAGAATACACATACACACCTGGACAAGAAAACACACTATAAAAGTAGCTAGCACTTACTGAGTATTTAGATTGAATCATTTGCCTATATTTGACCTATAAAATCTTAAAACTTTAGATGGTCTAATCCAACAGGATGGCAAACTGATCTGTTGCAAATGTTTACGTGTGTGTGTGTGTGTGTGTGTGTGTGTGTGTATGTATATATGTGTGTATATATATATGCTTACTTAAAATACATATACAAAAATACTTACATGTCATGCACAAACACCTTCCTGAGGACAAATGCACTCTTGGAAAATAGAAAGTATGCAGATGTAGGGTTGCTTGCTCAAAGAAAGGCTTACCCAGCCTCTGAAACTTCAGCTGGGCAGCCTGGGGCTGATCACTAGCTAATTTCCACCATTCCTTAAAATATTACCCAGCTCAGATCTCTGGAAGGCACACAAGGGAGCTGCGGATATAAAAGGAAGGCAATAAAAATGAGAAAGCAAAACTCAATCGGCTGTTCCATGCATCCAGGTTGCATTCTCTGGCTCCCTCTCCTCTGGAGATGAGGCGCAGAATCGTGCACATGGCTCTGGTTAGGCCTGTCTGTGCTCACCAGGCCCCAAGTAAAGTGGTGCCCAGGGAGGCAATCTGATTACAAATGCCTGTCTGGCTGTTGTTACGTGGCCTCAGTTTCCCTGGACCTTTCAGCCTCTTCTCTGCCTGCCTACCCTGAAGGGCAGATGCCCTAAATATAAGCTTCTTCATAATGATTATTGGTTTAAGAATTAAATCTGATTCCCTTATGTTGAGGGAGGGAAGAGGGGAGGAGGAAAGAGATGAGAACCGGGCGAGCCTTCCTCACCGGGAGTTAATGAATTTCCCGTTATAGCTCAGAGAGCATGGAGAGCCCACCCACACAAGGCCTCCCAGGGCTAAGGAAGGCCTGACAGGGCAACTGAACGACTGCAAAGCCCTGTGGGAAGATTCAGAGCACAGGGCAGAAGGGGTGAGTCTCCAGGAAACAGCACCACTGGCCACTTGACTCAGAGAGCAGCCAGCACTCAGCCACAAACAGGCGAATTCATGCAAAGAAAGAAACGTTTTTCTGCCCAAAATGAGAGACCATTTTAAGGACAGACAACTCATCTCTTAGAGGGTATGAAGAAATGCCAACAGGTGGTCACTCTCAAAGCTCATTGGCAGGAAATAAGCCATTAGAGGATTTTGATATGGTGTGTGTGTGTGTGTGTGTGTGTGTGTGTGTCAAAAACTTCAAACTTCATATTCTTTGGCTTAGTAATTCTAAAACATTATCGCATGAGAAGATGAGAGAGATGTAGACAAAAATGAATGCACAAAGCTTTAAGTTAATAAAGAAAAAGTAAAGCCGGGCAGTGGTGGCGCACGCCTGTAATCCCAGCACTTGGGAGGCAGAGGCAGGCGGATTTCTGAGTTCGAGGCCAGCCTGGTCTACAGAGTGAGTTCCAGGATAGCCAGGGCTACACAGAGAAACCCTGTCTTGAAAAAAAAACCAAAAAGAAAAAAGAAAAGAAAAGAAAAAGTAGCCCTAAAGACTAGATGATCTAAAGGAAGGATGGCTCAGAGGGAGCCGGAGCAATGTGCATTTAGACTAGCTCCGCAGCACGCAGAGCTGCCCTCCCAGGCACGGCCGGGAGGAAGGGCCCCTGCCCAGGCCTCTTGCTTTGCTCTGCTCTGCTCAAGGTCAGCATGCCTCCCCACTTCCACTCAGTTCCTCCTACCAGGAGCGGCAGCACCTACACGCTCTCTAGAACTCTGGAATGATACCACGCGAGTGACTGTTAGTCCAGTCTACTGATGAGAAAACTGAGGCCTACCACACAAAATGGTTTCCTTCTACTGACACTTGCTGAAATACAACAGTTAGGCTAACTTCTTTCATACATTATGTTTTAACTTCATCTAATTTTAGAAACATTTAAGAAATGTGAGACCCAGTATTAAATGCTAAGGAAACAGCATGAAATGAGACAAGATTAAATACTGACTGTATGATACCATATCTCCATCATAATTTTCACCATCTCACTTTGTAGATGTATAAAATGAGACTTCCCAAGCCTAAGTGACTTGCTCCAGCGATGGCTGCGAGGCCAAAGCTCACACACATACTCCCACTATATGTAGCAGCTGTCTGAACTGCAGCTCGCAGGCCCGATTCCTCACTGACCAGTGCAAAAGGAATGCAGACCAGGAGCTGAGCCCATCCCTGTGCGCAGTAGGACAGGACCCAGCACAAGCCCTGGCCTGGGTCCCAGCCCCGAGACCTCAGGCACAGCAGCACAGGCTCTGCTTCCACCTGTTCTTCACCCGGCTTCCTGTTTCTTCCTCCAAGGATGACCTCACCCCTGGAAACAGAACTCAGATCTGCCTACTCGGGGCCAGGAGGACCCCGGTAACAACCTCCACCCCAACTTCCAATTACTGCCCCTCCCTGGCTCTACACACCTGGAATCCCCCAGGAGTAACTCTCAGGTGTGGAAACTGCGTTCTGCACATCCCCTGGACTGGCCAGCGCAGCTCTAACTGCACACACACCAGCTTGCCTAGCTGCACCTGACAGCCCACACTTCCAAGGTAAGTGCTGCACCAGGCCGACTGGCAAAATGAGGAGGGGTCTGCCACTTCCAGAGTCCAGACAGAAGATTGGGGGAGGGGCACGGGCATGCTCACTGAATGTGTAGGGACCAGAGTCCCCTAAAAATGGTGTCAGGAGAAAAGGGAATAAGGATGTCAGCTGACCTCCTAGCTCAGAAGCATCAGTAAATGAGCGAGCGCCTCGATTCTGGGAAGACAGCGCCACCATATCTTTTATTGCTTTTACCAACATTCAAACCACCCTGTAAATGAAGCAGCCGCACTTCCAGCCTGCAAGAGGAAGAGCTATCCAGGAGAAATGATTCCCTGTCCCTGGTGTTTACTGCCAAAGCCCAGAGGAGAAATGGGTGTCTGAGAGGCCCGGAGAGCATGGAGACTGGTTAGAGACCTCCCCTGAAGCCGTTTTCATAGAACAAGTAGAAAGGCTCAAATCTGTCCTGCAGCCCTGAGCCCTCAAGTCCCTGCTGGCCTGACCCAAGCCTCACAACCTAACAGTAGCAGCCCACACCTAAGGCAGACTTCCTTCCCAAGATTCCCAGAGAGCCTAGCGCAGAACCACCTGGTTTCCAGACTCTGGGTGGAGAATTCCAGAACAAAAAAACTACCTGTCCAACACAGCAGTCACAGAGCACACAGACTAACATGCAACAATACCTCTTTAGCAGTCATACACACCAGAGTCACCAGTTACACTCAAGGGACTGACCAGATAGTCCTAACTGTTCATCTACATGGGAGGGTCACCGGCATCAGGGCTCATACCTGCCACCCTCTCTTTCCCTTCCCATCCTCTCCCTCCACCCACTCCCTGCTTGGAGTCTCTGCGTTTACCCCAGGAGAGGCACGCCAGTCAGGGGAGAGCCTGGAGAGGGAATTCAGCCTCTCCTTGCTCTGTTCCTTCTAGTGCACTTGGGCAGCACAACACCCACAAGAATGAAGAGGCACTGTCCACTCACCCAGGTCTGATGGTGAAATTAGGGGGTGCGAGTGGGTTCACCACGGTTAAATGTTACTCAATTCCCAAGAACGGTGACTCGGGGACCGGCCTAGAGAAACGTCTGCCCATTCACCCAACAGCAGCCAGCAGATCTATTCCTGAACAAAGCAACAAATCAAGACCCCAGTCCTGGCAAAGCCGATTTCAGCATCTAGACTGGGTAAAGGGCTTCAAACCCAGTCTCCCTGAGTGTTTGAGGGAAATCTGGGCTCCCTTCCGGAACCAGAGGCCACTAGGACAGATTGTTTACAGAAGATTTTAAAAAGACAATTCCACACCACCACCAATGACATTCAGCTCCTCTCTCAAACCCGACTCCCCCTCCCGCTCCCCCTCCACGTAACACGGCTAACCTGAGACCAGGCTGCACAGGATGTTTCCGAGGTCATCTGAGCGAAGCCCCGACTCTGGCTAGGGTTGCTAGCCAAGCGCCTGCTGGCTTTTTGGTGCCGGCTTCCCAGCGGTGGAAGGTAAACACGACATGCATGCCGCTTGCTCTCAAGAGGGCAGACACACTCAGAGACCCAGGCTGCCTGCTCGCTCTCCTGCTCCCGGAAAACCGCCACATGCACACAAAATGGGGTACGTACACAAGCCCCCGCATGCGAGAACAGAGGGTCCGGACCCCTGCCAGCGAAAGTGCAGAGAAGGGCATGTTCTTGGGGGAGACAGCCGGAGGTGGGGGCCGGAGGAGAGAGGAAGGCAGCAAACCGGGTGGCCTGCCACCCAGACAGACAATAATAACAAAGATGGGAATGGAGATTTTCAAAGACGCAGTGGCTGCACCCAACACCGAGCTCTGGCCTGGATGCATCTTCCTGCCAGGGAACGCCTGGTCCCCTGGGGCGCCATAGCCATCAGTGAAAGGCTGGGGGTGGGGGTCCTGCCTTAGGCTGGGCTTGGCGGCGGCCGGGGCGGGAAGCCAGGTGCAGACAGTGGTGGGGATGTACAGAAGAACAGCCCTGGGCTGATGGACTCGGAAGGTCTAATTGGGATGTGGGAGGGGTGCCCTGGGGAAGATGTTAGGTGTCAGTTAAACGTCACACCACCTTGGGCAGGAGTTAGGATAACTTGGGCTCCTTTCTTACTGGAGCCGAGGAGGAAAGGAAAAACATTATCATTCTACCTGTGCCTCCCGCACAAGAAGTGCCAACTCGCCAATGGTAAAACGGACACAGACCTAGGAAGGCAGATGCCAGGAGCCTAAAAATGTTGGGGCTGAATGCTGAAAAGGCTCCCTGGAGCCTAGTGGCTCCTTCACCTCCACGACACGTTCTAACTGGCACAGGAATCCATCACCGCTTGTGCCTAAGTGGAAAGGTGCCTGTGGCTGACACGACTCAAGGAGGCGAACCAGAGCCCCCAGAGGCTGTGCCCGCCCAGTGCCCCCGCACGGACAGGATGGCTTGCCCTTGCGAGCTGAAGCCTGCACGTTGCCAGTGACTCCAGAGCAGGCTCAACAACCTCCTCCCCTCCCCTCCGCCCCACAAGCCACCTCCCCCTGGAATTTCCACACCTGCTCCCGGCTTGCCCAGAAGGAAGCAGAGAATAGGAGACACCCCTGGGAGCGGGAGGTAAAGAAGGGGAGCAGCTGCCCAGACTGTAGGGGGAAGGCCCATCTTCCCGGGTCTTAGGTTATGCCCATCAACCCAGCAACTGGGCACTGCCTGCTCGGTTCGCCCCAGCCCCCAGCGGAGCACGTGCCCTACTTAGCGCAGATGTGCCCCCTAAGCGGCCCAGCCCCCTGCTCCTCCCCTCCAGATGTTCACCCTTTTCCGCGCCACGAGCGCTGCCGGGTCTGGGCAAAACCCAGCCGAAAATGCCTTTTGTATCGGACACCGAGGGACTCCGTAGGCCGGGAATGGGTCCTGAGGGTGGAGGCGCCACTTCCGTCCCTACCTCCAGGCACAGCACCACCCGGGAAACAATGCCCACCTCGGCCAGACGAGGCAGGACCCCACATGCCCGAGAGGGTACTTGCCGCCGGGCTTCACCCCGGACCTCAGGCACCCTCCTAGCTGCAGCCGGTGGAGGCAACGAAGGGTGCAGCCCGGTCCCCCAGCCCGACGGGGACCCCGTTCCTGGAGTTCCCGGAGGCCGGCGAGGCGTCACTCCCGCGGGAGCCTGCCCTGCCCGGCTCCGGCTTTGTCCCCGCGCCCTCGGGGCGCAGCCGGGGCGGCGGCGGGCTCACCTCTCATTGTCCGCGGTGGTGGCGGCTGCGCTCCGGAACCCCGGCAGGATGTGGCGGAAGCTGTGGTTGCGGTCCAGTTTGGGCTGGCTCTTGGTGCGCTTGATGGAGCCCTTGAGGCGGCGGCTGAGGAAGCCCTGCGCGCGGGGCGACAAGAGGGGGAAGGGGAGGCGGGGTTAGCGCGGCGGCGGCGGGCCGGGACCCGCACCCTCGCGGCCCACGGCGGGCCGGGCTCGGCCCCAGCAGCTCGCGGCCCGCGCCGCCGCCCGCCCGCCGACCGAGCGCCGACGGCCCGGCCCGCGCAGCGCGGCCCAGCCCACCCCGCGCCGCCCGCCGGCCGGCCCAGCCCGCCACGTCGCCCCCGCCCCTAAGCCGCCGTTGCCATGGCGACACTGAGCCGAGTGCCTCCGACCGTGGCCGAGGATGCCCGAGTCCCCCTACCCATCCCCTGGCGCCGAGAGGGCGGGGCGGCACGGCTTCGGAGGGGCGGGGAACGGAGGGGAGGGGGACGGGTTGAGTGGCTAGCGCCACCAGCAGCCCCTCACCTCACCTTCCTTTGCAACCAGGCCACACCCCCAACCTCCAGGAGGATTCCACACACCCCGCCCCGTCGGGGATTGACAGGGGAGGTTACTCAGATGAAGGAAACTAAGGCTGGGAGAGCAGATCCTCCAACCGGCCTGCGCACCTACTAGCACCCTGGCCATCCAGACCCCTAAGGCGGACAGATGTCAGGATGGAGGCTGAAATATTTGGACCCCTCAAAAAAATAAAATTCCCTTCAGGATCCTTCAGTGGGCCCCTTAAGGAGGGACCCAAGGTGTTGGAGGGTTTGTTGAGTGCCTACAATGTTGGAACACCTGACTCAGGCCATGCAAGGATTCACCAGCCAGTGTTGAGCTGAGACTCCAGCTTAAAGCACCATGGCCAACCCACCACATCCCACCACACCCCACCCAGAGCTTCTGGACTAATGAAGAGGCAGGTAAGGAGCCAGGTCTCAGCAGGTTAGACCAGAATGCCCTTGACAGATGACGAGATGTGGGGGCTCAACGGGCCACAGCTGAGTCTTACTGGGAGAGCTGGCTAGTTTTATGTAAAATTGACACAGGTCAGTCATTTGAGAGGAAAAACTCCCAATAAAGAAAATGCCTCCATAAGATTCAGCTGTAGGGCCTTTTCTTACTTAAGGATTGGTGTGTAAGGACACAGCTTTTGGGGGTGGGCCACCCCTGGGCTGGTGGTCCCGAGTTCTATAAGAAAGCAGGCTGAGCAAGCCCCCGGGAGCAAGCCGGTAAGCAGCACCCCTCCATGGCCCCTGCATCCGCTCCTGCCAGGTTCCAGTCCTGCTTCCTTCCTATCCTGACTTCCTCCAATAAAGGACTTCGCTCTGGAAGTATGAACTGAATAAGCCCTTTCCTCATCACGTTCCTTCGTCGTGGTTTCTCATCCTAGCATTAGGATGACACTGGGCTCAGACTGCAGGCACCTTAAGGGAAAAGAACTGGGAACGAGAACTCCCTGAGGAAGGCTTGTACGGAAGGGGTGCTGGAACCCAGCTTCTCGGCCTTGTTTCTGGGTGACCCGAGGACAGACATAAAGGGGTGTTAACCCCTCGGCTTGCTCAGCCTGCTTTCTTACAGAACTCAGGACCACCAGCCCAGGGATGCCCCACACACAATAGCTGTGCCCTTACACATCGACCTTTAATTTTGATCCTTATTTTGAAGTAGGCGTTGTCATTGTGATCTGCATTTTGAAGTTTTTTTCCATCGTAGAAGGGGTGGGGCTGATAGATTTCTGAGTTCAGAAGGTCAGGTGACCATTTGCTGAGGCCCCACCTCTTGGACGTGATGACCTCTAACACTGGCTGAATAAATAAATCCTCTTATGTCACCAGTACACAGAGAAAACGCCCGAAAACCCTTATCTGCAAACTTTATTTGTAGAGAGATGAGATTATCCTCCAAGGACACCCAGCTCAAAGAGCTACTGTCAGCTGTTCTCACAGGACACACCCTCTTTTACACCGCCCCAAGCTATCCCTCCTCCTGCCCTTTCCCCTCTTCATTTCCTTCCTCCTCCACCTCTCCCAAGCCTAGCAGACCTCTTCCTGTTGTCACCTGTCAGCTTTCCACATGTCCTTCTAAGCCAACTAAAATGCCACCTCATCCAAAGACCTTCCCAGGTAGTAGTGTCCAAATACACCTGACCCCTGTACCCACATCGAGGATTTCAAACGCTGTGCAGCTCAGTGACTACCCCTGACTTAAGGGGTAGATTGGAGGGCCCTCTCCGAACACAGGCAAGGCAGGGCAGGCTAAGGGAGGTCGCAGCCCCCAGGAGACGGCAGGCAGGCAAGGGCCTACACCTCCGTGTAAACCCTGGGCTCTCCCAGCTCAGCCCTTCCTGAGGAGTCTTCCCCAGCAGGCTTGGATTTTTTTTTTCTTGGTTTTCATTTTCTGCACCAATGAAAACTTCACAGAGTGCACTCTTATGGTACAAAGAGCCACAGAGCCCACTTCACAGGCCGTGGAGCCCACCCTATAGCAATATCGCCTGTTTGATCTTATTTCTGAGTAAAGGAGGAAGAGGAGGATTATTTGCCCTCTGGAAGAATGGGGTGCATCTTGCCACTCTCCAGCATTTCCCCCCACCAGGCTCAAAGACGAGATGACAGACATCTGTAACTTCCTTTTGAAAATCAGTGCTACCCGCTACTTCCCCTGACCCAAGCTGCAGTGACCTCGGAGATCGGGACTCCAAGAGCCTGGTACACTAGACAGTGGGGCCACAACAGCCGTGGGCACTACGGGGTGACAGGACAGGACGACTAGTGTTGTCTACATTTCCAAGAGGTCCAGACAGCCAGACCATGGGGAGGTTCTTCAGGGAGCCATTGATAACCCCTGTTAATCCCCACCGTTACTGCAATGGGCCTATAGACTTTGCGTCCCAGCTCAGAGTCTCACATATGATAACTGCCCCTCTTCCTAGGAAGATGAGGCCATGGCCTCGTGGCCAACAAGCTGCATTACTGAGGGTGACAAAGGGGTTTTCCCCAAGATCAAAGACCCCGAGCTGCATTCCTGTGCTCTGCCCAGAGCCCCAGTTTACCATCCTTCACAGGGCTGGGGAGTCAGGTGGGTGGGCCCTGGCCCTGGATGAAAGGAGACAAGCCTTTTCTCTTGTCCCTCCGTGGGATCAACTACAGCCAAATTCATGAGGAGTGGCCGACAGGTCTTCAAGCCAGGAAGTTATGCTAGACCCAAAGGGCGGGAGGTGGCTCGGTGACACAGAGCTAGCTGCAGGGTTTGATGCCAGCACTGAGGGAAAAAAGAACAAGACCCAAGCCGGCCTTTAACCAAGAGGCACCAGACAAGGTTCCTGTGCCTTCTAGCTACGAGTTGTGGCACACATCCCTGATCCCAGCTCTTCAGAGGCAGAAGTCAGAGATCTTTGTAAGTTTCAGGTCAGCCTCATCTACACAGTGAGTCCCTGGCCAGCGGGGCTGTGGAGTGAAACCCTGCCTCAGAAAACAAACGGTTCCTTCCTTCAGTAGAACGGAGTCCCGGACGGCCGTGCTGGACATGCTGACAGCCAGTGGCTAAGGACCGAGAGGTCCAAGTAGGCACACAGGCCTCAGACCGAGCTGTGCCAGGCCCCAGCTTGTCTCAGAGAGCTGGTGGGCAAGGCCTGTCACCTCACTGAGAAAGGAGTTGGGGAGGGACATGCAGAGAGTATTAAACAGGACACATAAAGCTGATCAGAGTTTAGGTTTGGGGGTGTAGAACAGAATATCCAACAAAAGCCAAATTTATCCGCACAAGGAACCCACTCAAATACAAAGGTTTCATTTAAAAATCTGCAGCTTGTAATAGCATATGCCAGGGCTAGCTCATCTGTGAGGGCTAGACATGCTTTCAATAACCACTCCATAATCTCTCCTTTGTCTGCTCTCTCTCTCTCTCTCTCTCTCTCTCTCTCTCTCTCTCTCTCTCTCACACACACACACACACACACACACACACACACACACACACAGACTGTGCTTTCTCACGTGTTCTTTCTCCCTAAACACAGGGATTTGTTCTTGCTAATCCTCCCCTGGGGCACCTGAGGCTTTTTCTAAGTGCCAGGGTTCAAATCTCTTTGTTCATTTGTTTCCTGAGAAGGGTCTCAGCATATAGCCCAAGCTGGCCCTGGACTCATGTGGAGGCCCTCAGCCTCCTGAACTGTAGGATTACAGGAATAGCACCTTCACACTTACTTTCTGGGATCAAATTTTTTTTTTTTTTTTTTTTTTTTTTTTTTTTTTTTGCCAGGGGAGGGGGACGGGGGTTTATGAGACACGGTTTCATGTAGCCTAGGCTAGCCTCAAAACTCCTAATCCGTTTATCTCCTTCCATGTGCTGGGATTATAGGCATCGGACAAGCTGTGTACACACTACACACCCTTTATGAACCTTGGTATCCTCTCTGTAAAACAGGCTAACGACGGAACCTACTTTACAAGGTGAAGGGGAGGATTACTGTTAGTTATTAGCAGGAAGTCAGCAAATACTTAAGCAACCACATGCTTTACCGTTACTATCACTGAGCCTGGCTCAAGTCCACAGCCAACTTTCCCAAGGTGTGGGTGACCAATAGAGGAAGGAGTCTACTGGGCCTCTGAGGAGTCTGCAGGCTGCCGGGCAGTGGGGACAGGGCCATGAATGAAGCTGCTTGCAACGTGACCCTGGAGCCGCCGAGTAACATCCAGTTTAGACGGTTTGGACCCTTTTAGTGCTTTCTTCTGAAGCAACCTCAGAGACTCCCCGTGTGCACAGTGTGCGGTCACAGGGCTGCTAGGCCGCCCGGGTGAGGTCGGAGCTTTCATCCAGGGAGCCGGGACTGAAGTGCAAAGCGCAGCGGGCAGCCTGACGGTCTACCATCCGCTGGGACGGAGTCTGCGCCACCCCTGTGGGGCACTGGCCTCCATTAACTCAGCAGGCAGCTGTGCCTGGACCCTGGGTTCAACCAAGGGCCCAGGGCTTTCATCCAAGGCTGCTTGTTACAAGTTCTTGCCTCTGCCTTCTTTGTGAAAGCCCCCACCTAAAAGGAAATAACCACTCCCAGCTGGTCCCCACTTGACCACTGGCCAAGACCCAGGGCAGACCAGAGTGGTCTGGCTGTAAGGATGCGTTGTCAGGCACCCCCACACCCACCCCTACACCTCAGTGGCAGCCACTCTGTCTTAACCTCTGGCCCGCCCCTGCTCTTCTCTGGAAGGCTCCCCAGCAGCACTCACACCCGTGCAGAATTCCAGATGCGTGACTTCTTCATTCACCCATTTCAATCAATTCCAATGAGGAGGAGGAGGATAAATGAGGGGTTATTGAGCAAGCTCCCGGCTCGCCAACTTGCTGTGTCCATGAAAATGCAGAGTGCATCTCTCAGCAGGGAAGGAGCCGGCCTAGGAGGCTCAAGGCCTCAGCCGAGAGTCCTTGGGGGACCATGGGCTTCAGTTTCAGAGCGTTAGGTTTTCAGAATGGGAAGTGGAAGCGAGGAGAGATTAAGATACTTGCTGCAAGTGGCTAGGTTGTTATGTGGCAGAGCTAGGACGAGGAGAGTTCTGGAATGTGGGGTGGACAGACTGGGGCCCTCCTTTCTTTCTTTCTTTCTTTCTTTCTTTCTTTCTTTTTTTCTTTTTTTCTTTTTTTAGACAGGGTTTCTCTGTGTAGTCCTGGCTGTCCTGGAACACACTCTGTAGACCAGGCTGGCCTCGAACTCAGAAATCCGCCTGCCTCTGCCTCCCAAGTGCTGGGATTAAAGGCGTGCGCCACCACGCCCGGCCCCTCCTTTCTTAAAGAGACAGCTTATACTGTCCTCTGCATGCAGGATTCACAAGTGACTTGAAGGCTCAGAGAGCCTTGACCAATCGGATCCTCCCATGCATTGTATGCACTGTACTCTGGAGACCCTGTGTGGGCATGCCACACCGCCCTGGGAGCCCCTTGTCACCAAGGGGCTCCAACCTGCTGTATCTCCTACAGTGTGAAGTTCTGGGCCCAGCCTAGTGATCGCAAGTCCTCAGTCAAGGGCAACCTTCCCCTAGCCTCAGCATCCAGCCAGTCATACACCCTCCACCCAGCCCAGCCTCCGTGGCCTTCTCCCCTTCCTGCAGACTGGCCCCGGACCACTGGAGACGCGCAAATGGCCTGGTCTACCTCTGCCTCCCTTTATCTGCTCACCCTGAGGGGACGCTGAGACAGTGCCCAGAACCCCATGTGTCCACACTGGGTGGACCCACACCCTACCCAGGCCAGTTTTAAAAGTTCAAACTCAAACAGGGAAGCTTCAGGGAGAGAGGCTGTTTACACAGACATCTCTCCCAATACCATTTTTGGGCTCTGTCTGAATGCCAAGAACACATCTAAGTAAGCCAGACAGATAAGGCAGGGGAAGATCCCAGACAGATACTGCTACCTCTCGGCCCCAGGAGAGGAGCGGAGCGATGCTGGCCACAGGCAGGCAGGCTGGGGCAGGAGCTGGGGGAACAATAGACCCACACATTACAAAGGCCGCTCCAGGCCCAGCAGGTGACCAGACTTGTCTCATAACCAAGCTTCAGCACCAAGCTTAACCAAGCTTCAGCACCTTGGCGGCTGCACTTCCTTTTCTCAAGCCTCAGTCTTCCCACGAGGAACATGGGGAGCTGGGAGAATGGGTATGAGCATTTCCCAGGGCTGGCGCCTGCCCAGTCTGTGAAGTTAAGATCAGTGACCAGCTGGGTCGCCTGGCTCTCCCAGGCTTGGCTCTAAGTACCAAAGAATGCTCTGGCTTTGCCCATGTCCTTCAGATGTGCCACTCCTCCGGCCCTCCTCCACTCAAAAGTGATCCAAACTAGGGAGGGACTCACTAATGAAATGACGGCGTGGTGGCAGGTGACAAGGAAGGGCATTCTAAGCTGGGATCAACAGCTGGTGTCTTTCTGATGGCCACCCACTTGTGGGCCACCTTATGCCACAGATCCTCCTCTGACACATGACGGTATTCCCTTAGACATGAATGACCTTCAAAGCCCACACAGGAACAAGACCATAGGTCATGAGGCTGAGACATTCAAGGATAAATTCTTGTCTTGAAATACTGAGTGTCGAAGATTACTGGCACACTCATAGTCCCAGCATAGAAGAGGAAGCGCAGGACGGCCCTGAGGTGGAGGCCAGCCTCGGCTACTGAATGAGACCCTGTCTCAGACAAGCATGCTGGTCAGAAAATCGCACAGATTGCATATTCCTCCCCATTCTCACATGGAGAAATATACGAGGCTGAAACCATATTCACGGTCAAGGACAGACATGCCAACAATGCCCACACAAAAGGTACACCCACAAAAGACGGCAAGCAAAACACACATCTCAGTACCACCATGCTCAAAGATGCACATGGATATACACATGTGTGTTAACCAGCACACACATTCACAGACATACGCACACACATTCACACATACACACACACACACACACACACACACACACTCATACACAGACATACACACAGATACACATTCACATACACACACATACTCACACACAGACACACATTCACACACACACACTCACACAGACACACTCACACACAGAGATACACACAGAAGTGAGCGTGTACACACACATGCTCCATTGTTAACAGACAGCCACAAACGGGCACCAACGCCAATCACAGCGGAGAAAGACAACAGTCCTGAAGAGCGAGCTGAGGTCTGCCAGCGCCGTCTTCCTCCTGCCCTGTGGGAAGCCCCACTTTGGAGGTGTCTCTGTGAACACCCCGTTTATTCCTCACATCCCCAGACACATGGCTCTCACGTCTCGCCTCTTCGTCAAGAGCAACAACCCCCTGCCCCAAACATGTCTTTCTGTCCAAAAATTTAGGACACTTGGAAGTACCCACGTGGCACAGTCACAAGTACATCCGACATTCACCCGCCATCTCCCTGAAGAAGCAGGAGAGTCGAGGACGATGCCCTGAAGAGCTGTGCTGTCCCAGCCGGTGGCCAGCTGGCCATGGCGCCCCCCTCCTCAGTAAAGGGGGAAAGTAACTGCGGCCTACGGTCTTCACCGCCAATACCACTCCCTCACTCTGTTCTTACTGCCTCCTCTGACCAGCAAAGACTTCAAAAGGCTTCCTGAAATCAAAGTCCCCTGTTGCTTGGGGGATCCAATTTCTCCTTCTAGGTCCCTCCACCCAGGCTGGGCCTCCCCAGTGCCCTAAGTCATCGTCTGGTCCCTCTGTAGACATGTCCACCACAAATGAATGTGTTTAATGCCTCTTACCCACACGGGGCTGCAAAGCCCCAGAGCAGGGCGCTGCAGCAGCCTGGCAAGTGGATTAATATCTGATACAAAAGAAGACCTTTTAGGGTTTTTTTTTTGTTTTTTGTTTTTTGTTTTTCGAGACAGGGTTTCTCTGAGTAGCCCTGGCTATCCTGGAACTCACTCTGTAGACCAGGCTGGCCTCGAACTCAGAAATCCTCCTGCCTCTGCCTCCCAAGTGCTGGGATAAAAGGCGTGCGCCACCACGCCCAGCAAGAAGACCTTTTAAAGAATCCTGCTTAGGAGTTATCCTGGCGGGCTTCCCAGAGGAGACAGCTTTTGAGGCATTTTAGAAGTACTGAGGATGAGATACAGGCGGGCCCACTGAGAGCAGCCACGAAGGCTGTGCAGGCAGACTCTAGCTCACAGAAGTGAGGCTGCCTCGTCCTGTCGACCCTGCCAAGGCTGCGGGGCCTCCTGGCCTCCAAGTTCCATACCACCGACCCACCCTGGGCTTGTGACACGTCATGAGGACATGCATGGCAAGGGTCCCTTAAGAAACCTAAGAGCCCGGAGAAGGGGTGGGGATGACACAGGACTCGGAAAGACTACACCAGCATGACCCTCTGACACTCCCCCCAGGCCTGAGGAAGCACCCATGTACAGAAGCCAGACATGCCTCTCTCCGATCTCAGGCGTGGATGTGACAACAGGAGCAGCCAGGGAGTGACTCACTGTCCCATCAGCCTCAGGCCTGAGGACACTGACTTTACAAAATTCAAGTGGCTCCGCAGCCCGGAAGCCACATTTCTAGGCAGGCCCTCGGCTGGAGTCTCAGGAACGCCCTCCTACCCCCCTTGCTCTAGCCTCGAATCCTGGTCCCCCAGCCTCAGGGCTACGGCCCCACGGTCAGGATGGTCTCCTAGTGAATCACCCCACGCCACCCACCCCGTGAGCAAATGCTCTTGGCAGGGGTTGCTCAGGAGAGTGACGGGGACCCCATTCTCCCCACCCCTGTTAACAACACACAGGAGCTGACAGCACATGCAACTCCCAGCTTCCACCGGGTCCACGGCTCAAGCTTTTCACTACTCCTTTGACCCACTACACAGATGGGAAATTAGAGGCTCAGAAAGGATAAAACCCTGCATAGGGTCACACGGCCAAGAAGCAGCAGTGTTGAGTTCAGCCTGTGTAGACTACCCCACAACCAAGCATGAGGTCCCGAACGAGTACCTTAGCCATTCTGTGACTCAGTTTCCTCATTCCTGCAATGAAAAGGTTGTTCTAGAAGCTAGCTAACCTCTAAACCCTGTTTCTTGAGCACGCTCCCCCACCATACCAGTGGGAATTCATTTGCTGTGATAACAAATGAAAAAGACCTTTTGGGAACAGTGGCTAACCCAAAGTGGGTCAGCTAACCCTAGCCTCCCAGACACCCAACAGTCTGGGCTAGCCTTGGAGCAAGGCAGGGAAAGGTGCTAATCAATGGGGAACAGCCCAGGGGACCTCCGACTTGAACAGCCAGAAGGTCAAACTGCAAGGGAAGTGACACCCTGAGCCTCGTGCGTGGCTAACTGCTTTGCACTGGGAAAGCAGACACAGTCGGAGATGCACCACAGACCATCGGCCTCCCATAGTCTGGCAGTTGCAGGTTGCACTGACCTGGGAGTCGTGGCCTCAGATCAGAGGCAGAACCACAGTCTAGGCAAGGGCTGATGTCCCACTGGGGCTCCTAGGAGCTGGCTGGCCAGCCAGACCATTCATCTCAGAGTTGGGTCACAATAGCCTCGGATTTGAGGAGGTAGCTGCCCCCACCTCATCCCATCTAATTAATTTGCTCCCTACTGCCCCCCTCCCCCTCGCTCCACCAGCCCCAGCAAGTGCACCGAGAATTCCAAGGAATCAGAAGCCAGTCCTGCCCTTGAGAAGGTCACGATCAGCTCGATCAGCTCGTGGAAGAGAGAGGTGTGGAGCAGATCGTTAGTGACAGAGTGAAGGAGAAGGACACGAGGACATATCCTGAAGCTGGGAAGGAAGTGTCTGCCCAGAAAGACCAAAGCAAGGGGTGAGAGGGTGGCAAAAAGACCAACCAGTCTGAAGACAGAGGCTGAAGCAGGCCTGCAAGGCCCTGGACGCGCCCGCTCCCACCAGAGGCCATGTAAGGCACTCGGGCAGGGGAGGGGCACGGTTCCTCTACGATGTTCTCTAAGCAGTCCCACAGGCAGTTATTCATTGAGACATTCGACTTGTGTAAGAAACGGATGTCAGAATCTGCCACCTCCACAGCCGGCCTCCTGGCTTCAGAAACAATTCCTGCCCAAGAACTCACATGTAATTACATCTGTAATCCAACCTCAGTGCCACGTGATCGCTTTGTATTCCCAGCTGGAAAAAGTGAGGGAATCATGGGTGGGGGAGTGGGGGGTTCCGTGGTACAGGGCTTGCCCAGCCACAGAGCCTAGAGTTTGATCCCCAGCACTGTGGAAGCCAGGCATGAAGGTGTATGCCTGTCCTCTTAGCACTAAAGAGGTGAGCAGAAGACCAAGAGTCCAAGGCCTGTCTAAAAAAGGGGCATGGGGCTTGGGAGATGCCTGTCAGTGAAGTCTTACCACACAAGAATGAGAACCTAAGTTTAATTCCCTAGAAGCCACGGGAGAAAGGAAAAAAAAAAAAAAAAAAAAGAAAGCCAGGCTCAGTGGCACGTGCTGAAAAAGTAGAGACAGACAGATCCCCAGAGCTCACTGGCCAGTCAGCCTCAACACCAGTGAACTCTAGGCTAATAATGAGAGAGCCTGTGTCTCGGGGAGAGGAAGTGAGGGGAGAAAGGGAGAGGGGGAGAAGCTGAGAAGGGATCTCAAAGTCAACACACATGTGCACATACATACACTAATGGATACACACATGTCCACACACACGCAAACACTAATGGATACACACATGAGCACACACACAAACACTAATGGATACATACATGTGCACATGCACACACAAATGCTAATGGATATACACACATGTCCACATATACACACTAATGTTAATGGATACACACGTGCACACACACACTAATGGATACACACATGTACACACACAAATGCTAATAGATACACACATGTGCACACACACAAACACTAATGGATACACACATGTACACACACAAATGCTAATAGATACACACATGTGCACACACACAAACACTAATGGATACACACATGTGCACACACACAAACACTAATGGATACACACATGTGCACACACACAAATGCTAGTGCAGTCTGCCTCGCAGACCTGCCAAAAACAGGTGTATGATCCTCTACCGTACAGTCAGCACAGCCAGCCATGCTGAGCTTGGAACCCAGGGCAGAGGTCCTGACCCACACCGGCCTCCCCTGGAGTGCCCTCCTATGCCCTCCCAAAGTAGTGGAGACGCTAACAAGGGGCCCAGGGAACCTCTAGGGAGCTCAGTATGGCAGGGTCTAAGCATTTAGTAGCCCCAGCCTGGTGACTGCAGGGCCCTAACCCTTCCTGCCAGCTCACACACTAGCCTGTCACCCTGAGCCTCTCCTGATACAAGCCCACTGTGGCCTCAAACCTTGGTCCTTCAATGACCCCAAAGGTCACGACAGAGATCCAGCTGTCTGAAGAACCCAGGCCAAGCCAGCTCAGTCAGCCCCAGCTGTCCTTAGTCAACCAGATGCTCCCTGACCAGTGTTACTGTCACCACAGATCATCCTGAAGCCTTCATAACTCAATGGCTCCCTGTGGCCAGGGGTACAAACTAGGACCTCAGCTCTAAGAGCCACCCGGATGTCCACTCGCTGCCCTCTGCTGCCCCCTGCTGGTAAGAAAACACCCTGCAGACTGGCCCGCTCTGACCACGTCGCTTAGAACACGTGCTCTGGTTCCCTAAGCCTCACTCTCTCACCTCTCTCCAACTCTTGGTCCCAGCTGCACCTCAGAGCTCTGTCAAGGACACTGCTGCTTTGGGGCAGTGAGGGACAGTGTGAAGGGGAGAGACAGGCCCCGCTTCCTGGGGTTCTGGGGAAAGAATGGAAAGGGTGTACCCCGAAACACAAGCAGCAGGGTTAGACACCGGCTCGGTGCCTACCTGCAGGCTTTGGAGCCCTCGCTGCTGCCCTGTTTGGAGATGAAGAAAAAGGTCTGGGGACGGTGACTTACCCACAGAGGGGAGCAGTGGCCAAGATTCAAATGGGCTCCCTCCCAGGTGCTCTGTGGGAAGAGGTCAGCGCGGTCCCCCTCCCTGGAGCACAGGTGGGGAGGAAAGCCACTGAACCCAGCATGCCAAGCCAAACGAGAAAACCTGTAGGCAGTCTGCGACAGCCCGAGAAGCAGTCTTCACACCTCAGGGGTCACACTGGCAGAGATCAAGGGATGCCCTAGAAGGTTCTAGAGCTGCCCAGAAGGAGTACAGAGCTATGTCCTTCCCTCCCCTCCCCATGCTCCTATCCAGGCTGCTCAGGCTGGATCAGTGCTACTGTACCTGAGCAAGCAGACCCCCACAAGCACACCTCAGCTCAGGGACCAAGGGTCAGCCAAGAATAGTAGTTGGCTTGATCCTTTAACCCATCCCGAATCCCTGACCTGTCCCGATCTCCATGTACTGAGGGCACCCTGACTCCCTGCCTGAGCACAAGTCTCAACAGTGCCTCATGGTTCTGGGCTCCCTGTTCATTCAGACGAGCCTGCTACTGGCCCCTAGCCCTACCCCATCCTGAGAGACTCCTGTGTCTGGTGCTCTGACCAAACTCCCTCCCTCTCTAGAAAAGGGCCTCCTCTGCAGAAGGTACACATGGCAGACTGACCCACCTCCTGCAAATCTGTCCACACATGGGAAGACGACAGGAGGGAGAGGACAAAGCAGCCGAAAACCTCAAGTGGGTACCCCAGAGACCGCCACCCTTAGCGGCCATCCCCTGAGCTCCTGCACCCTATAGGAAAACGTCTGAAAGCTTCCGTGCGCCCACTGAAGCCCCTCGGGGATCTCCCGCAGTTTCTCCGTCCTGCTTCCAGCACTCCAGTCAGGACCATTGGTTTGTTCCTGTTTCGTTTTATCTTCCTTTAACTATGTTATCTCTTCACTGAGAAACTCCTGCATGCCCCTTAGAAGCCCCACTAAGAATTCTCCCATCTTCTTCAGCCAGGGAGCCTTTATTCTGGGTTCCAGAATAAAGCACCCCAGACAAACCATCACTGAATCACAAACACATGGTTTATGCACATCCCAGCACTAGTAAAAGTGAACCACGAAGACCTGCTTCTCGAAGCATCTGCGCTCAACACTGTGCCACATTTATCTGCAGCTTCTGCATCTCAACCCCACCGAGTCTTCCGCTGGCTGATACTTCTCCATCTCACCAAAGAAAAGAAAAAAAAAAAAAATAGCCCTGAGACCTAATTTCATCCGAACCTTCAAATGTCTCCACTTGCAGCTTCCCAAGGAGGGATCAAGTGGCTGCCAAGCTTCCCAGAGCCTCTGGCCCCCTCCCACCCGACTCTGCTAGACCTTCAAGGTCAATGCCCAGGCGGGCAGAGGAAGCAGGAAGGGCTGAGCCCACACCTAGAGATGGCAAAGGGCAACAGGCCGTCCAGGGAACCACAGCCATCAGCACTTCCTTGTCTCTGGCCAACCTGATTCCTGGGAACACACTACAAGACTGTGGCCCAGGAGGGCTTGGGCCGTCCCACCTCCAGCACGGTCTTTCATCTCTGTCTTCCCCTTCCCAGTACAGAGAAGACAGGCCTGGGTAGGAACCCCAGACACCGCCAAGAAAGGAACAGAAGGCCACTGTGGTCACCTACTCTCAGCCCCCTTCCCCAAGGGCTCTTTATCCCAGGGCCCCCTGGGGAGCCACAGCCCCCATGCTCACTGCAACCGTGAGTGGAAGCCACACAGGAGAACAGGGGGGGACCTGCAACTCACTCAAGTCACAAAGCCAGCACCAGGCCTGAAGCCACATTAGAATATGAAGCACGGGGCCATCATCTTCATTCCGCACAAAGAAAAAGACCGAGGCTCTCTCCAGTCCCACGCTCTAAGAGGCTGACATCCACGTCCGGCTGGCTGAGCCACCTATGCCCTGTGAAGCAGCCTTGGGAACAGCTCCTCACAGAACGAGTGAGAACCCCTGGAGGGAACGCACAACCCAAACTGGAGATCCACTCTCAGCTGGGTGGGACCTCTGTCAGATCCAGTCCTCTGCGAGTCCTTGAGACCTTCGACTCTGACACACAATCTCCCACAGGGCACCTTCTGAGAGAGATGGTGACATCCTGTCACTCAGGTTTGCAATGGCAGCAACAGTGGCAGGTTCATTACAGCCTGTGGTATCTCACCTGCCTCCCCCAGGCAAAATCATGTTCCCCGGGCTCCCTCGGGGTCTACGGGGAGCAGCTGCAAGCTGGAACGGAGGTGCAAATGCAGGAGAAAGTAAGTGTTCAGGACTGGGGGTGAGGAGGCTCTCCTCCAGATACCCCAAACGCCTATCGTCTGTCCCCTAGTGCTAATCCAGAGTCGGAAGGAGAAGCCCAACTGGGACTGCGGATCTAATGGACGGATATGATCGGTCAGAGTGCATCCCGTCAGCTAAGTACCTGCCACAGGGCCAGGTTGTTGTTCCACACTTTACTGACACAGGTTCTGAGAGGCTGGGTGGCTAACCAGGTCACGGCATAGCTCAGAAGTGCTAGAATTTGAACCCAGATCCTGTACCCAAGCACTTCAGTTCCTCCAACTCCAGGCCGAGCGTCTCCACTCATGTGGTCTTTAATGGCCACACAGAGACAAAGGACCAGAGTGCCTTGGGGCAAGACACTGACCTGGCCAATAGCCCTATCAGTGCCTGATAATTCAGGGGCTGTGTGACAGAGATACCAACTGTGGACCTTGTGTGCCGAGTGTGTGACACTTCAGAGTGGCCAGAAGGTGGGCAGACAAATGGCTCATGACTGCGCCCTGCAAGCCACCCGAGTCCGGCAGCCTGAGTGCATTCCTGGGAGCTGCAGGCTCACAGGCTGGCACTGACTTCCACCCTCAGGAGGCTTCTGCCCTGGGAAACAGTGAGGACACGGCAGGAAAACCACCAATCCCAGCTGGCAATAACCAAGCCACGGATTACAGCAGCAAGACGACATGACGGTGTGCATGCTGGAGCCACAAACAGAGAACCTGGCAGGCCACACGACAGTCCTACTCCCAGTCCTAGGGGCTGGACACACCTGGGTTCCCATTCATCAGCCTGAGGCTCAGTTTCCCCTTCTGTAATGTGAGGCAATCAACACCAGGGCTGCCTACAGGATTACAGAAGTTGGTGGTTTAGGACAATGGGCACAGTGCCTGGCACTGCATGATGCCAGTCACACAGTAGACACTGCATCAGTGGCAGGACCACAGTAACACCAGTCATTGTTCCAAGGCCCCCAGAGCGTCTCCCCGCCACCTCAAAGTCCTGGTGTCGTGGGACACACCTGTGATGCTTGCACTCAGATAGCAGAGGCAAAAGAATCAAAGTTTCAAGGCCATTGTCTGCTATATACAATATTTGAGGTTAGCCTGGGCTACATGTGAGTCTATTAAAAAAAAAAAAAAAAAAAACCTTGAGATCACATCACCCCTAGTGGCAGCTCTTAGCACCAACTCAAAACTCTGGGTTCTTCAGAACGCAGCACACTGCACACTGGCGTGGGGGCACTCTTACCCTTTGCCCATCCCTAGAATGGTGCCTGGCCCCCAGCAAGCACACGGGAAACCTTGCTGAATGGATGGATGGATGGATGATCAAAGGGTCACCTTCCACCTCTGATCCAGACTGGAGATCCCTGGGAACACACTGTGTACGCTTTACCCGGTGCCAGGTGCCTGCCACATCACCAAACCATCAAGTCTGCAGCAAGAGGAAGTGTGTGCAAACGTGTGCTTGGGCGTAAATCCAGAGAACAGGAGTGCATGGCGCTGGGCGTAGCGGGGCACACCTTTAATCCTAGCTCTCGGGAGGCAGAGGCAGGTGGATCTCTGAGTTGGAGGTCAGCCTGGTCTACAGAGTGAGTTCAGGCCAACCAGGGACTCCTGTCTCAGGGAGAAAAGGAAAGGAAGGAGTGGGGTGTGTGGGAATGAGGTCTCTGAGCTCCGCTCCTGCAAAGTCCCTTAGGTTTTGGGGGTACGTATATGCATGCAAGCCCGCATGTCCACACATGTGCAGACAGATGCACGCACACGGCAGTGGGCACTCGTGCAGAGGCCACGGGACAGCTCCAGGCGCCATTCCTCAGGGTACCACCCGCCTTTTGTGAGGCAGCACTGACACAGATCTCACAAAGCAGGCTAGGCCGTCCGGCCAGCGCGCCCCAGGGCCTGCCTGTCTCTCTCTCCCATCTCCGTGATCACACATTCCTGCCACAGCTCCCGAAACTTCATTTTAAACACGGGATCTAGGGACTGAACTTCCCATTATTATGTTTTCAAAGGAAGTGCTTTATTGGCTGAACCATCTCCCCAGCCCTCATTTGGGTTTCAGAAGAAGAGAAAGGTATGCATGCCGTCTGTCTAAACCGAACGGCTATGCTATAGCACACATGCTCTGGGCAGGCCCGTTTTAAGGCCTCATCAGCTGGAGAGTACAGAATTCTTCGCTTTCCCGTCAAGATGGAATCAAATTATGCCATACATGCCTTGGACTGTTCTACAGAAGATATCAACATAAGGGTGGAGGGTGTGTTGTGTGCACATGCCGAGTGCGGGGCGCTCCAATCCAGCCTCCTCTCCCAGCTCTGGTGGCACCCAGGCTCTATCCTCCACCTGCCCCCTCCCTCAAAGAATGGGGCCCCATGTGGCCCCCAGGGAGCAGGGAGCTGCCAAGGATCGGATACCTAGAGCAAGGGAGGCTGGATGCTCTCCCGGTCCATGAGGCTCCAGGAAGGGGGGTGCGGGGTCGCAGAACAGCCCCGCAGGGCGAGGTGGTGATGGTGGTGGTGGTGGCGGTGGTGACGCAGAGATAGTTACCGTGACCCGGAACGGGGTTGCAGCCGAGGGCTCCATGCTGGGGCTTTTCTCTGACAGGCTGCCGGGAAGGCTGCGCCGGGAGCCCGGCCTTTCTTGGGGTGACTCTGTCAAAGAAGGAGAGGGAGGGTAAGCAGCTTCCAAAGCTCTGAGAGGCCGTGGCTTCTCACCACCCACTTCCTAGGACAGCACGACAGATCCTGTCGCCACTGTGGAAAAGTGTAGTGGTTACCCCAAAAAACGACCCAGGCAGTTAGTTACTGTGTACACGAAAGGACCAGAAGACCAGATTTAAATACCCGTGTGAAATGCTGGTGACAACACTACTCACAACAGGCACAGGGCACACACAGTGCACTTGCCTATCCGGGGGATCTATGAACACCATAAAACACCATCTACACGATATGGATGAACCCAGAAAACACATGCCAAGCCACAGAAGCCAGAAACCAAAGGGTGAAGACTCTTCTAGTCCAACAATGAGAAATACCCACAATAGTCAAATTCATAGCCAGAGAGTGGGTCAAAGGGTAGCTGCGTGGTCTAGAGGTTCTGTTGAGGAACATGGAGACAGTTTGCGGACAGGGAGCTGTACAACTGCGCGTGTGTGCACTTAAACATGGTTAAAATGAAGCTGAAGAGATGGTTCAGTCGGCAAAGCGCTCGACGCACAGCCTGAAACCTGAGTTCAGATCCCCCACGCCCACAAAACGCCAGGTGCACTAGTAATCCTGGTGCTGAGGAGACAGACAGAAGGATGCCGGGAGCTCGCTGGCCGGGCTGTCTAGCCCTGAGGGAGCATCAAGGTCAGTGGGAGCCCTGGCCTCCAAAAAGTGATCAAGGAGGACACCAGTACACACACACACACACACACACACACGCACACACGCAAGCACATGCGCACACACACACAAGATGGAGGAAGGGAGAGAAAGAGCGAGACAGACAGAGGGACAGAGAGACAGAGAGAAATGGCAAATTACATGTATTTATTACAATCCTATGGAGACAGGATTTCCCGTAGCCCTGGCTGACCTTGAACTTGCAGTGTAGATGAGGATGACCTCTAACTCCTCATCCTTCCCATCTCCCAAGTGCTGGATTTTTATGACAAATGTGTATGCATGTGCACCACATGCATGCCCAGCCCATCCAGGCCAGGAGAGGCACCGGATCCCCTGGACCTGGAATCGAAGGCCGTTGTGAGCTGCCATGTGGGTGCTGGGAACAGAACCAGGGACTGCAGGAGCAGCAAGTGTCCCCACACACTGAGCCATCGCTCCAGCCCCTCACAGCTGTAAGTTAAAGGCTCCTGAGTCTGCACCTAAGCGAACAGCGGTGTGTTCAGACCAATGAGCCTTTCCCTAGGATGTCATACTTGAGGGAACACTGGACAGCCTGCCTCCACGGTCCCCTCAACCAAGATAATCTGTGACCTCTGTCTTCTAATTTGGGCCTTCTTTCCCAGAAGCGTTAGAAGTGGGAGGCCTGCGGGTCCGACAGTGACAGGGCTGAGATGGTAACGGCTACACAGTACTGAGAAGGGGGTAGTCTACAGCTTCCCTGCTGCTTCCCCCGCCCCTCATCCCCTCACCTCCTCCCTGAAGACAGGGTTTCTCTGTGTAGCCCAGGCCGTTCTGGAACTCAGAGATCCACCTGTCTCTACCTCTCAAGTGCTGGAACTAAAGGCTACCACACCTGGCTTCTAAGTCAAGAAACACTCAGATTCTAATACTCAGGTGGCGATCTGAGGCAGGCCTCAGACAGCTCAATCCAGAGGCCTTGCCTGCTCCCTCAGACCAGAGTTGCTGTCTCTGCCTGCTCTGCTACGACCACCCACAGAGGACTTCCCCCAGAGTCTCCCACCAGCCCGAGTAGCCGGACAGCCCTAGGAACACCTCCGCCTGCCATCTTGCTGCTCGAAGGAAATGGCTGAGTCTGGCAATATCATCGCCCTGTGTGTATGTGTACGTGGGGGCACAGGTCCCAATGCCCACCCTGTACCTCCACATGCCCTGCACCCCACGAGGAGCCTGGTGTTTGTGGTGTTTAGCAAACAACCGAAAAAGGACCTAAAGAAGAAAAGGACAGTGTGAAGGTCGCCCTGGGCGCGCGGGGACATGGAGTAAGAAGCCACCCTGGCAAATGTGTGCACACATTCACGGTCACAGAGATCCTCCCACATGTGTACCACAGGGGATGCATGTAGACACAGGACACAGGTGTTCAGACACAGGCCCCTCAAAGGCAGGGCAGTCTGGAACATCCTCCCCGCACTCTACCCCCTCCCCTCCTGACTGAGAAGGTGTTCCCAGCAGTGTGAGAGGACAGAGCTTGGCTCCTCACTCAAGGAGCAAGCAGGCCACGCACTGGGCCACCTCTGCCAGACTAGTCCCTCCAGTCGGGTGGCAGGCAGCCATCTCCGTGTGTTTCCTGCTTAAAACTTCCCCCGCCCACATGCTCCGCTAGTCAGCCGAGAGACACCCACTCTTTCTGGAGGTTTCCCTAGGAAATCTCTTCCCACGCTCACCGGCTGCCTTCTCCCCCCCCCCCCCCCCATGCAGCCCGGCTCCCGCTCGCTCTGCGGCAGCACACACCTCCACCTGGACGGGGGTCCGGACATGCGCGCACACACACACACACACCACCTGTTCCCCTGGTGAACAAGGATATGGGGGTGGGGGCTGCACCCTCACCCAGCTCTGAGACTGATGGCCTCCAGGACCCCCCAGAACCTTGCTTCTTGAAGCTTCTCAGAGGCTGCTTGGTACAACCTCCCATTTTATACCAAGTGATTTCCCTGGGAGTCTGCAGGGAGCCAGGCCCCAGCCAGCACTGGGCCAGGCACACAGGTAGCCTCGACCAGCACCTCTCAGCCTTTGCTAGCGCGGGCTGCCCCTCGGTGAGCTCCTCAGGCTCCGTTTTCCCTTGTGCCCACATAAAACTGCAATACCGAAGGGAGATCCTCTTAGGCGCTGTCCACGTACTGGGCTTTATAATGAAAAAGAGTAAGGTTGTTCCATCTCCTTGGGACCTGGCTTTGGCCAGCTTGTGCATAATACTGCCAGCAGCGATATTGTCCCTGCGGAGATCATGTGTCGACAGATCAGACAGCCATGGCATGTACTTTCAGATGAGGAAACCAAGGCTGCAAGATGCAGAGGTAACTAGGTCCCCCAAACAATGCCCCCCAAAAGAACTCTCACTTAGGACCTCAGGGAAGGCAGAGGAAACAGCATGGGGTAGGGGGGGGAAGGTCTCCATTTAAATCCTATCTGTGCTGTGTGACTCTGGCCCAGTGCCTTTCCGTCTCTGGGCTCAGGATTAAACATCAGTTCAGTGAGTTGAGAGTAAAAGCAGACAGCACTCTCCCAGTGAACTCCCCCAAAATAACCTTTATTTTATTCCAGAATACCAATCAGGGAGCTGGCATCCCTGCTGCACCCCCGACCTAACAGTGCCTCTACATCTGGGGTTCTCGGCCCAGAGTTTTAAATTAAGCTCTGGGGCCTCTATCTCTGCCTTCCAACTTGGCAACACAGCTTTCCCCCATGGTTGTAAAGCAGGATCTCAGAGAGGTCAAAATCACTAAGATCGCCAGCACTGAGAAAGCATCTGTCAGAACCACTTGAGGGAAGGGAGAGCCAATCACCTTGCAGTCTTCCTCAGAAGACAGCCCAGCAGTCCCTCTTCATCTCAGACTTGATATGACCTCCACACAACCTCCCAGGCTACAGGACTGAGCCTTGGAGTCAGCTGACCCTGAATCTCTCTCTCCACCGGCAGGGAAAAAGTCCCCATTCAAGCACAGAGCCCAGGGTACCATCCACTGGAAGCTACGGTCAGAGTCAGGCATCTCAACCTTCATGCGTTCGCAGAAAATAAATAAAATAAAATCGGTTTCATTCAAATGCTGCTGGCTTGGTTGCCATGGATACCACCTAATCATGAAGGATGACTGTTACTTGTTCCCATGGAAACAGTGGCTGGAGGAACATCCTGTAATTTCAGCTGTCGGGTTTGCACCGTCCAGATCTTAATGGCTGGAGGCAGGTGGAGGTGGCGACAGCAACCACGGATGTCGGGAGGCTCGGGGTCGGCGGAGATTGGGTTCTGGGGAAGTGATGGGGGACCTCCCAGTGATTCGGAAAATGCAAATCAGAACTGCCAGATACCAATTCACACTTTTCAGATAGGCTTTAGCGCAGTCCAAAATTGAAAAGAAACTAATTAAAAGAAATTAATAAGGAGCCAGTCCTGAAATTAAAATGAGCAGTGACTCCCACTGCCGGCAGAGTGTTACTCATTCATCTCTGCTGGAGACAGGAAAAGGCTCTGGGGGACAATCAGACAATAGATAGTCTAAGTGAGCGCGCGCACACGCGCGCACACACACACACACACACACACACACGCACGTGTCCAGTCCCAAAAAATGGTTCATCCCATATACGCTGCAGAAGGGCATTAGCGGCAGTGCAGCCCAGAAGGGGCAGAGCATAAATGACCAGCAGCAGGGCAGGAATAAGTGCATCTTGGACTAGTCATCAGGAGGAATACTATACAGCGCAGAAGAAGGCACGGCTCAGGGGGACTCTGCATGGAGCACAAAGGCATGCCATAAAATCTAAATTGATATAGATTTAACACAAATAAAACAGGGACAGGATGTTGAGTGAAAAAGAGGGACAGTTGCTCAAGAAGATAGACTAGAATAGGCTGCCCCGGGGAGCTTATTCTCCTCAGGAGTCCTTGAGTGTGGGCAAGGACAGTGAGATTGGAGCTAGAGCCACGGCAGGAGGCGAGAGACAGGAGAGACCTCCACCCTCCACGGCTGGCATGGTCTAGAGAATGGAGTGACACCACCGACAGCGTGGGACGGGGCATCAGCCCTCCAACCAAGCCCAGAGAATTACGTTCTGCAACAGGGAATGGGCAGTGGCTCGGATTTCTTTTTGTGCCTTTTGCTTCTGTTTTTGAGACAGGACCTTGTACAGTCTAGGCTGGGCTCGACCTTCCACTCCCCATGCTGGGACACAGGTTACAGCTAGAGTTAGCAACGTCTAAATCGCCTCTCTCAAGAGACAAGAAACAGGGACCTGGGGTGGGGGTGAAGCAGGTGATCTCAAGTTCAGGACTAGTCTGACCTACACAAGGGATCTCATTTCAATTAACCACAAGAGAGGCCTTGTGAGACCGAGCCCCGCCTTCCTCTAGACTTCAGGCCACTAGCCAATCAGCTGCTAACTCCACCTCCCTAGACCTCCCCCAGGCCATAAGGAAGGTTCTTCCTGACCCTGCTGTCCAGGGTATGCCTCATCACCTCGAGTAAGAACTGTAGCTCTGTTTCTAGAATGTTCCTGGTAGACATTCCTGCAGAGTACTGTCCTGCAAGAGGCCAGGGGGAAGCAGTTTGCCCCAGGCCGGTCTGTACGGTTTGAACAATTGCCTGAAAGCCTGAAATCATTTCAGAACAGAAGCTGAGGCTTGTGATGGACCCTTCAGGCTAAATGCATTTGCTGTCCCCATGACTAAGGCAAAGACAGTCTCCGTCCTGGTCATGTGTGCCACGTAGCGAAACAGCAGAGAGCTTCTCTTTGGAGAATTCAAGGGCCTAAGAGCACAGTCAGGCCATACACAGGGAGAGAGTCTTCTAAACACTAATAGGAAAACATATACAGAGAGCTCAATATAAGCCGTTCCCTCTATGTATGTCTAAAGAGAAATGAAATGAAGGGGGAAAAATAAAATTAACAAACCAAACCACACATCAAGACTAATAGCAACTTAGATGATTTGATAGCAGGGACGGTCATGGCAAAATTCCAAACAGCATGGCCCTCAAGGGGGTGCTAGACACACTTGGGCCACGGGAAGTCTGAGCGGGGAGTCTGGGTGAAGACTCTGAACTTTCCCGACTGAGTTATAGCAGTGGGTACCCGTGTGTGTGTGTGTGTGTGTGTGTGTGTGTGTGTGTGTTTTATGTACATGAATGGTGTGTATATGTGTGCCATGTGTTGTATAGGAAGGCATGTGTGGTGCATATATGGTATGCATGATGTGTGGTGTGTACAACATGGTGTCTATATGCATGCTATATGTGATGTGTGGTAAGTAGTATGTGTGTGCTTTTATGTGTGTTCACGTGTGTGTGTGTGTGTGTGTGTGTGTTTTATGTACATGAATGGTGTGTATATGTGTGCCATGTGTTGTATAGGAAGGCATGTGTGGTGCATATATGGTATGCATGATGTGTGGTGTGTACAACATGGTGTCTATATGCATGCTATATGTGATGTGTGGTAAGTAGTATGTGTGTGCTTTTATGTGTGTTCACGTGTGTGTGTGTGTGTGTGTGTGTGTGTGTGTGTGTGAAGGATGAGAAATTCATTGTTCTGTTCTCTGGTGATATTTGTGAAAATACCACAAGCTGGCAGTCTCCTGCCTCTTCCAAGCTCTTTGGCTTCCCATCTACGGGAGGTTGCTAACCCTTCCCCTCCCCTGTGAGTCCCAAAAAGCCACATCTGGACACCTGGAGCCTGTGAAAGGGTTTCTTCATGTGGCAACATGGACTCTTCAGAAATCATAAGGACCCTGAGCTAAGGAGGAAGACCACCCTGCACACGGTGACAACAAAGACACACAGACACACACACAGACACACACAGACACACACACACACACACACACACACACACACACACACACACACTGAAGACATTGGCTTGTGGTGGTAGGAACCTGTGTAAGCTGTTTACATCCTAGAAGAACAGAAAGCAGAGAAAACAGGCTTGAGCCAGAAGTGGGAATAACCTTCAAAGGCCCGCCCCTAGCTGACCCACTTCCCTTAGCCAAACCCCGCCTCCTGAGGTCTTTATTCACATGCTTCAAAATAATGGCACCAACCAGGGGCCAAGCATTCAAGGCAGGAGCCTGTGAGGCCAGTTCAAACCCCATGTATCCTTCCTTTCCCCAAACCTGATCAGCCTCGTGGACTCAAAATGTGCTTTTGAAATGACCAGCCTCTTCCCTTTCAGCTAGGAAGTGAAGGTCTTGGGAGTGGAGAGGGTCCCAGCAGGGAGGACACTCTGAGTCTGGTGGGCCAGGGCATCCACCTCCACTTGCCCACTCCTCACCGCCCCTAGCTGCACGGGCCGATCAGACCCATTTCCCTTTGTTGGAAGTCAGAGCTGGCACCACGTGGTACTGTTGCTCTCCGTTTCCGGAGGCCTGTTGTTATTACACTCAGCCAGCCAGGTGCTCAGCACTGTTGTTGAGAAAACTTGCCTTCCTCTGGGCCCTTTCCTTAGAAGTCAGTTGGCCACATGGACATGATCGATCTCTGGGCTCCATCCTGATCCATTGATCTTGACAGTTTATCCTTATGCTAACGCCACAGCCTTGTCTACATGAGATAGTTCCAGACTCTAAAGTGTGTCCTGAAACCCATTAGCGACAGAAGCCCCCAGCCCTCCCCCAAGTCCTCAAGTTCGATTGGCTATCTGAGTCCTCGGCTCTGCCACCTGAATTTAAAATTCTGCTTGTTGGAATCTTTGAAAAGCTTTCTTTTGACTAGGATTCCATTGAATCTGTAGGTCACTTTGGGCCAAATGTCACCTGAACAATATTAGGTTTTACAGCGCGGTGTTGGCTGTTCATTTCTCTTTAGACTACAAGTTAATGTCTTTCAGCCATGTGTTTTTATTATTAATCTTGTACGTGTTTTTAAAATATGTATTTGTGTGATTTGTGTGTGTGCATGTTGAGAGAGAGAGAGAGTTGTGAGTGGCCACATGTTTAAGACACTGCATGTGTGGAGGTATGAGGACTGTTTTCAGGGGCTGTTTCTCCCGCCTGGTTGGGGCAGGGTCTCTTGTTTCTGCTTTGCTGCATATTCTAGCCTAGCTGGATCTCAAACTTCTAGACAGTTTTCCTCTCTCTGTTTGCTTGATGTAAGAGTGCTGTGATTACAGACTCCCCCCCACCCCCATGGTGTCCAGCATTGTACTCAGGTTGTAACCATCCCTCCAGCCTATGAGCTGATGTTTTAAAAGGTGCACATGCGTGTGTAAGTATGCACATGTGAGTGTGTGCTCGTGTGTGCATGCACGTGTGTGCGGATTCATGTGGGTGTGTGCACGTGTGCATGTGTGTATGCTAATCACTTTGCAGGAGCTCAGAGTTCACCATGCTCGCAGCCTGACAAGTTAGCTTGGTGAGTTTCGTGGACACACAAGGCTCGGGAATCTGGAATAGAGGGTGATCTCCTGGCCTGCTCTGGCAGGCGGCGGCAGCTTTCTGTTCCCATCAGTTCCCCTTCCATCCACGTACCAGAACAGCTTGTAGAATGATCTATTCTTCAACAAAAGCTGCTCTGCTCTGCGATTTTCCCAGTCTAACCTCGTGTCCCTTACAGGCTCTGATAAACAATCTATGAGTCAGTTGCTCCTCAGGCTAAAACTTACACAAGGAATTGAGGTGCAGCCTTGTGATAGGATGACATCATTAAATCAGGTCTCGGAGCCAGGTGTGGCAGGTGCCTGAAATCCTAGCTCTTGAGAAGTGAAGCAGGAGGATCAGGAGTTTAAGGATATCCTTGGCAAGTATTGGGCTAGCCTAAACTCCATCAGGCCCTGTCTCAAAAGCAAATGAGACAAACAAGAAATTTGGAGATGATTAAAATTGAATTCCAGGTTGCTAAATACAGAATAGGTAAGAATGTGTGACATTCGTATATAAAAATAGATAGATAGGGGCTGGAGAGATGCCTTAGCTGCTCTTGCAGAGGAGCTGAGTTTGATTCCTGGCACCTACGACTGCCTGTAACTCCAGCTCCAGGGGAGCAGACACTTCATGGGCACCCACACTCACATACTCACTGGTACCCACATATACATAATTAGAAATAAAACCTTCTAAAAAATGAATGAACACACTTAGCTTTATGCCTCTCTCAGCTTGCTGCGAGAGGTAAACCCGCTGTCTCGTACAGCCATAGCAATCTCGTGTAATGATACAGTTTTTAAACAAAGGTGCAAAACATTACAGAACATTAAGTACCGGGGTGCGATTTGGGGGGGGGAGGAGTAGTTTCTAATGAATGGAGTGGAAAGGAGGTGATTTTAGTGTTGCTGACGCCCTTTGGCATGTCTTGATTAGGACTTCATGCCCTAAGGTTTTCCTGATGGTAATTTGTTTGTATTATAAGGATGAAATTCAGAGTGTGGGATTGAAGACATAGCACAGTGGTTAAGAGCACAGGCTGCTCTTCCAGAGGACGTGGGTTCAATTCCCAGCACACACACATGGCAGTACACAACTGTCTGTAACTCCCGTTCCAGGGCCTCTGACGCCCTCTTCTGGCCTTTCAGAGCATGGCAGCAAGTGGTGTGCAGACAGACATGCCAGCCAAACGGCCACACTAATAAAATAAATTTTCAAAACATGAAGGATATGGATGGAAGACTTTTTGCATATAGATGTGAAGCATACACCTGTTTTTTGAGTTTTGGATTTTATTTGGTGTGTCCCTGGGGGTAAGCGCGGGGTGAACCTGTGGGAGGCGTGTGACCACTGCGAGTTAAGCGTCCTGCCAGCCTCCAAGCCCTTGTCCTCTCTGGCTCCTCCTCCCCTACACCTCCTCGAGGCCTGGGGTCGCCACACTCCCCAAGACTGTCCCGATCCTTCTCGCTCCGTGCCAGTCCAGGCCCAGTGTGGAGCCTCTCCCGGCCAGCGGCTATCAGGGCGCCTGTTCTCACGGGCACCCATTTTCCATCCTTTCCCCTGCTCCCTGCAAGCCTTAGCTGTGGCTCTCAAGTCATTCCCTACACCACAGCCCTGAGAAGTACAGGGTGGTTTCCCATGTACTTGGCCGTTCTGAGCCTTGCTTTTCTTCATCTACAGGGTCCGTGAACCCCAGAACTGAACATGGTGATACACTCCCGCCACGGCGCACATGCTCAGGATAGAGGCTCATCACAGGGCTCCCAGTGCCGCTGGGGACACTCCTCCTGGCTCACGATTCAAAGCCCTGCCAACCTTTCTGTCCATACCATCTGCTGACCTGGTTACACGGCTCCCTCTCAGATCAACTCCTTCATCACTAGGAGGGGTAACCTACAGACTGAACATCACTATCCTCGGGCTACTACATCACCGAGGCAGCCCCTGCCCACAGTGTGCACACAGTAGGTGGCCAATGGGAGGGGACACCACGGAGATGATTCCAGTCCCCACAGCTGTCACACTGTACTTATACATCAGCATGACAGAGTTGTGATTGAGACTAATGAGTGCTAATGACAACACACACACTCCAGTCTGCGACATATCTATCCGACAGTGTCACAACTATGTCACGCCTGCTTGGGAGCCCAAAGATGTCCAGTGATTTGTTTGAGATCACACAGCACCTCAGTTACACTTGCGATTCATGTCCAGTGTCCTCAAAGCGGCAGTACAAATAAACAGAAAATCAATGATGTCTAAAACTAGTCCTGATTGCCAATGTATTGATTTTTAATCTCTAAACCTCCACTCCTCGAGGCGAGCAGGACTCTAAGGAGTTACACCAGCCTCTCAGGGTCTCCGCCCTCCTGCCCTCCCCTCTGCTGCCTCCGGAGCCTCTCAGTCCTGCCTGCCTGCCTTCACTAGACTTTTCCATTTCACAGTCATGTCAAGCCTCACCTCCAAGGGCCACAGAAAAAGAAATCACACAGCTCGGGTGCTGACAGCCCTCTCCTGTCTGTCAGGAGAGGGAAATAAAAGCTAACAAGACCTCCAAAGGCAAAATCCCCAAACTTCCATTCAGTACCCAGCAGCTGTCAAAGAGAACGCGGGGCCCACAAAATAGGAGGCGAACCCAGCCCAAATGAAAGGCGCAGCTGTGCAGATGTGCGCTGCACAGACAAGCAGGCCAAGGGCGTCTGTCTCAGGCACCCTCGGTGCCTCTGAAATGGGAAGGGTCTGTCTAGACGGAGGAACCAGGTCTTCCTGGTCCAAGCTCCTGCCCCCATTATTATTATTTAGAGGGCTGTTGAGATTTTCCTGCTTCCTTATTTATGCAATCAGAGGAAATCACAGCACAGACCTACTTCCAAACTCAAGGCCACGTGGGCCAATTTCAGATGGATAATTAAATATTGAACAAACGCTGAAATGCCTCTACTGGATGAGAATAGCTAAAAATAACCAGCCGCCACTCCGAGAGCCGGTACCTGACACTTGGGCAGGCATCACAGCGGCTCCATCTCAGTCCCCCCTCCCCTGACTGCCAAGCACCACCTTCCAGAGGCCCGCAAAGAGGAGCGGGGTGGGGGCTGACTCCCTAAATACCTCCTGAGCAGAAAACAAAACTTCAGCTCCCAGCAAGCTCTGAATGTTCCTGACCAGGAAATACTCTCCCTTTCCTGACATTTAAGCAAGTGGCCCCAGAGGAAGTCGCTGGAGAAGTGGCAGGCTCTGCTTTTCTTTTAAAAACAGTCAAAAGGCTTCGGGTCACTTCTAAAGCAAAACACGCATGTGGCCCAGGATGTGAGGGAGTCTGAGTCCAGACACAGAGGGGTCCCACCCCCTTTGGCTTCCAGCAGACCCAGCAAGGAGCCCAGCTGCCTCCGTTTCCTCGGATGAACTAATCTAGAAAAAAGCAAGACAGAGCTAACATGTAAACAGATGCAGAGATCTGGGACGCAGTTCTAAGCTGAAGCCATCAACACTGGCAGGCAACCTTGGTCAGTGGCCTTGGCTCCGGGAGCCTCAGTTTCCCTATTGGGAATACAGTTGAGAGTGAGGTAAAGCTCCGCCCGCTCCTACAGCCACGGAACAACCAGGCTCCTCCTGACTGTGTGTGTGTGTGTGTGTGTGTGTGTGTGTGTGTGGTGGCCTCAGTCCTCAGTCAGTGCAGAGCTAACGAAAAGCGTGATAAACTCGGTGCCCAGGAATGAAGCTCTCCCCTGACCCACAGAGGTCAGGTCGAGAGCACACGGGGCTGACCAGTGCTCAGTTACACCAACCAGGAAGGGGCCAGAGTGTGGTTCTAGGTGAGCTTTCCAGCTCTGTGTCCCATTGCCCTGTTCATCTTTTATTTCACCAGAGTTCAGGCTCCCTGCCTGGAGATGGGAATAACAAGGTCCATCTCATTGAAGAGTTAACATGGGACACAAGCGGGGGAGGCCCCCCAGCATGGCACCCACATTCAGGTGGTGAAAGAGGCTACCTAATTAGTAAATGTGATGAGGAACGGCAGGAGAGCGAAGGTCAGGAGGCCGACATGCTAGCAGATTAACGGGGGGGGGGGGAGGGCGGGGGGGAGGCTCCGGCTTCCCCCAAGGACCTCAGGAGCTCTGTCTAGGGAGTGGGGCCTGGCCACCCCGCCTGCCTCTGAGGAACTCATCTCCCAGTGTGCAGCGAACCATCCCCACTGAAATCCTAGAGGACAAACTGGGCTGCCGTCCTGTGACCTGAGGCATGTGACCTGCCAGTCAGACAGGTAGGGGCAGCAGTGGTGGGTACAATCTGTGTAGGAAGAGAAGCCAACTGGAAGGGATGGTGAGTCCACACCAGCGCCAGCAGGGCTCTGCTGTAGAGACATGCCAAAAGGCCCTGGGGGCAAGAGTTTGACCCTACAAGCTGGGCGGACTTGAGTTCAGCTGTGAGGCTGGGAGCTGGGCGGACCATGTGGACCCCGGGGACCAATGGTAGGCCCCCGTCCTTGTCTTGGGGGAGGCCTCTGAAATCCAATTTGTCTTTTTTCCTCTCTTCCTCTCTCTGTTCCTGCTGAGGCACACAGACCGGATGGTGGGCTTGGCCGCAGCTTCTCTGTCTTAGGGTCTGGGGGCTCACTCCCTTTATGGGTGTGGATGGAAAGCGTTCCTGTGCTTTGCCTCAGGCTGCAGAGTGCCCGGCCTGTTCAGCAGAGAGCTCGGAGCTCTCTGAACACAGAAGAGCCTGAGCAGTACTGAGCGTGCACACAGCACCGGCTTCACTCTACACAGGAATAAAGTACAGGCCGGAGACGGACAGCCTTGCCCAAGGCCACACAGCTCCAATGATGGAGCCCAGTTCCTCCCAACCCCAGACTGGTCTCTGCCTTACTATCCCACGGCCAGGCAGAGCTGGATGTCAGGCCCTTGGCTCTAACAACCCCTTTCCCAATCATATTTATACTGCTAACAGCTTTACAGCCAGTCCAAGGCCTTCTCCCATAGTCCTCCAGCACCAGCCCTCCTAGTGATGGAGGATGGGGTCCTTCTCTAACGGCTGTTCCCATGAGAAGCCAATGTGACAGGCCACAGGCACAGCCATGCTGCCGTCTGGAGTGCTGGTAAGCCTGAATCACACACCCAGCTAGGCAATGGTGCGCACCCACCTGGACTCCGAGGGGAGATGACCCCCAATGCTATGCTCTAAGCTCTGGGAGAAGTCACACTCCTGGAGTCAGCCCCAGACCTTCTTGGTATACATTCCCTCTTCAGAGCAGATTGAGGGGTTCCTGGGAGCCCACTCCTGACACCCCACAGATGGACTCTAGCAGTCCTTGCAAGGAGAGACACCCAAGTCGGGCTAGACACACAGCAGCAAGCCAGCAAAGTGGAGATGGGCGTAGAGGCTGAGAAAGAAACCCGGTCGTCCCAGAAGAAAGCACTGGCCAAATGTCTGACACCTGACAAGGCCTAGCACAGGACAACTGTCAGGACATGCATGCAGAAAAGCCCAGACCTCTCTGGGCCTGACTGTGGGCCCCCAGAATGTCCAAGCTGAAGGGGCATCTGAACAGGATCCCTTGACATAAGGGAAGACCTGTGTACCTGGAGTGGGCCCAATGTCGCCAACCAGTTCATACAAAGTAGATCGAGGAATAGTCCTCTTACGCACTAACCACTGTACTCTCCGGGAAAAGGGCCCTGGGTTCCAGGGACTCAATGGGCAGGTCTCTCCAGCCATCGGGACTCACTCCTGATAAGTCTGGGAACAAGCACCACTCAGCTCCAGGAGCCCTGAGGCCAGGCTTGACCTGCTGGGGGCGCTCTAGTTCTCTAAGGAAGCTGCTCTGTCTCCTACAGCGGTGAATGGGGAACTGAGGTACCCTGGCTGGTGACACCCTTCTGGAGACAAGCCACCCAAATCCACAAGCCAGATCCAGGGCCACACTGCACAGCGTGATGCTTGGAGGCCTCCATCCCTCGAGAATCGCTGCTTCCAGAGACCTGCAAGGCCCACCCCATCCAACCTTCAGAGGAGGAAACCAAAGCCAATTAGAGAAGAGCCTTTTCAGTGGCGCACAGTGTGTAACCCTGGGAGGCTGGAGACACTGTCTGTCCCGCGCAGCTTTGCCAAGAACAACATGATGCTCTGAGGGCAGTGAGCCCACCCCCAGCAGGAGGCGGGGGCTCAGCTGACACCCTTGCCTGGCCATCTGTGGGGCTCCGGGCTCCTCACTCCACCGTGCACTTTCCTAATTCTGAACTCAGAGCCTGTGTTCCTCTTCCTTCCCCGCTGAGGACAAAATGAGGTGGGGCAGAGATGGACCGGGGGGCTGCCACCAGCTCTTTAGGTAAGGCTTCCATCAGGGGACCAAGCCCTAGCCATGCCAAAACTAACACCAAGATCAGAAGGGAGTGGTTCGATACCTCCCGGTGGCTTCCAGTAGCAGGCACACCCTGGCCCAACCTGCCCACAGAAAGTGTGGCCAGAGCAGCAGGATCAAAGTTGTGGGTTAGCAGAAGATGGACATGGAGCCCCTGGCCACCCTGCACCCCAACCCGCAACTCAGCCCACACCCACGACTGCTCACGACGTAAGGCCCCTTATCAGGTCACACTGCTGTCTCTGTGCCCCATGCAGGATGAAGTCACTCTGCAGGACCGCCGTACCCTGCTCCCGTGCAGGATGGACTACGCCAAGGGCCTTTTCCTTTTCCTTCTCTGGCATCTGTACAGACTGTCCCTTCCTGCTGGTACAGGACAACAGTTCACACCTAACTTGTCTGAGCTGCAGGCACAGGCGTCTAGCTTCCCAGGCAGGACTCTGTTGCCACTGTCACCATTTCTGAAACTCAGAGAGACCGCTGGCAGAAAGTTTTCTGGAAGGAGGACTTAGACAGAGAGCTGAGTCCGCCACTCCCGACCAAGCAAAGGAAACCCCAGCAGCTTAGCGGACACGGACACGTTCTCGACTGTCAACTCCTCCCTGAAACCTTCCTGAATTTCCCCACCTAGAATTTCCATCAGGGCTGGTCTCCCCCCCCCCCACGTTCAGCAAACTGTGAGTTCCTTCCAGGCTAGCACAGAAAGCTGGACGCAGCTGGGAGCCAAGCTCAGACGAGTTTGATCCATTGAACATTGATCGTCACTGGCCTCATTAGCTGACAAGGAGGCAGAGCCCCCACCCTCTGGGAGGCTCTCCAGTGGGTCCAGAAGAGGGCATGGCCATGCAGGCCACCGGCGGGGCAGAGCCAAACCACGAGGGGACAGTCATCCCAAGCCCGTTCTCACAGCAAGAATCTGTCACAATGGCACCTTCTGCTACAGCTGAGAAAAACAAAGGCTCAGGAAGTGTGGGGATGGCCCATTCGCGAAGCTAGAACCCGGGTTTCTGGTTCCCTGGGCCAGCCCTAGACAAGGCGCTGGAACTAGCCAGAGGCCACTTCAGCAAAGACCAAGCGTAGGGATGTCACATGCTTTGGGAAATTCTCAGACTAAGTTCTCAAACCCGTGGGCAGAGTCAGACAGCTCGAACTTGAACTCTGAGCACGGGGAACTCAGTACTTCCTAAATAAACCCTGTGCATCGCTGCTTGGCTCTGCTGCCGGGGCAGGAAAGTCTTCTCCATTCTCTGGGGAAGTAACCGAAAGCACACGGCCTGCCTGCTTCACTGGCCCTACCCTAAAAAACACAAGGGGCAGCTCCCACACCAACGCCTCTCCAGACCCCTCTCTACACCCGGCACTTTCTGCCTGTGGCGAGGCTGGGCCAGGGCCAGGCTTCCAGTGCCCCAGATAACCCCGACGATGTAAACTAACCCAGCTTCTGCTCAGAGCCGCCTTCAGTGGGCCTAAGCCTGGAAGCATTATGGCCTTCGCACAACCCAGGGCAGAGCCTCTGTGTGGAAGCCCCTGACCCTTACTATGCAGTGGCCCAGCCCAAGTCAGCATGAAACATTAGGGCCTCTCTGGCTGAAGATCTTATTACTGACACGAGGAGAGGCTTCCATTTCTCCCTCCCCACTTTGAAAGAGGTATCCTTCCAAGGACCACTCTGAGGGGCTCCAGGCCCCTACAAATATGGCTCCCTGCCCCCCCCTCCCCCAGGAAGCCCACTCAGCTCTTCATCCAAAAGGTGAGGACGCAAAACAGGACTGGACTCAGGCTAAGCTTGAGTACCAGACGGCGAAGGCAAGTCAAGATCCACTTCGCCTGCGCACTGGGTAAACTGAGGCACAGTGGAATGGGATGCGGGTCTGAGAAGTGCGGAGGAGCTGTATATCAGACCCCCTTCTCCTTGCTCCTGGTATAATGGGAGTCATTAGGGACCCCCGCTGTCCCCAAGAGGAAGGACCTACAGAAGCTGGGGCAATGGGGATGGGACAGTCACGGTAGCTCCAGATAAGGGGCCATCACCCACTGACATGGGTGCTCAAAAGCATCCGTTGGTGATGCGGTGGTAGCGAGGGACTAAGGGTCTGGGGTCATGGTGGCGCCTACCCCTGGCTGGCCGGGTCCGGCTGCGGGAGCGGCTCCTCTGTCGCTGCAGCCGGGGCCGCCGCAGCAGCCGGTAGTAGTAGGATGGCCTCCCGGTGCTCTTCCTGGCGCTGCCGCCGGCGGACATGCTGCCGCCCGCCGGGCACCGGGCCAGGCCTGGGCGCTCACACGGGCCCCATCGGCCGCTCCGGACCGCCCGGCGGGCGCCCCGCACTCTCTCCCGCGCTCTGGTGCAGCAGCAGGCGAGACCAAGGCTGCCCTACAAAGTAGCTCCAACTCCTCCTTCTCCGCCTCCCCCGCCCTGCCCCGCCCCGCCGCCCCGCCCCGAGCAGCCGGCCCCTCGGCAGGGGCCCGGGACCGGGAGGCTGGGCTGGCACCCGCCCGGAAAGTCAGTGCGGGCAAAATCCTGGCCTGGAGTCGTCGGGGCGACACGGCCCGAAAGTGCCCCTGTCCCGCCGGAAGAACCTCAATAACATCATATGCCCTACAGCCTCAAACTCCACATCCAACTTGGGGTGCCGGGAGCACCCAATCCCGCCAGAGGTGCAGTGGTGCATGTGTATGTGCATACACACCAAGGTTAGGCATGTGAAATTCGAGTCCGAGTGAGAGGGTGACTGGACTGAAACATGGGCAGACCCGAGCGGCCGCACAACTATGCAGGCACCCTCAGTCGGGTCGAAGTCCTGCCAGGCTCTGTTGCCTAAGATACTGAGGTATTCTTTACAGAGGGCAGTCTCCGTCTGATAAAAATATTACTTTCATCCCATTAGGATTATTGTGTGCATTTCAAGCACACATAGAATACAAGGCACACCTGTGCAACCCCAGGACTTTGCCAAGCCACTTTGCCCCATCCCCCACACAAACCACCAGAGGCGCCTGAACTTTTCCTCCCCTGTGACATTTTTAATAGCCTTAGCGAGTTTCTGAAGGCAGAAAGATCCCTACCCGACAGTGGCAAATAGAAACTGAGGCTTGGGAAAGGAGTGACCAACTGCCTCTACTTCCATACGCTGAAAGACGCTCTCCAGGTCACTTTGCAGTTCCAGACACTTCCATGGCCCCCCTCCCCACCCCCAAGCATAATAGCCACAAGCCCAAGCATCTCTCTTAGGTGTTTGAAGCAGACTTGCAGAACTCAAATTCCCAGCAGCCTAAGGCCCGCTACCCATCCCCCTCCTCAAACCCACCCTCTGCCAGCTCTCATGTCTGGCCTTCTCTTGAAATGACCAGCATCTGCCTGCCTCCCTCTCTCCTCTTCTTAGGTCTCCCCCCTCTGCAGGGCGTCCCTGGCCCTTCTGGTTCTCGGTGACTCCCTTTCTCTCCCTACCCCCAAAGCGATATTCATCTCATATGTTACTAAGACCACACCGCCTACCAGACTTTCACCTCTTCAAGTTCAGAAAGGGAAACTGAGGACCTAAAAGGGGTGTGTGTGTGTGAGTGTGTGTGTGTGTGTGTGAGAGAGAGAGAGAGAGAGAGAGAGAGAGAAAGAGAGAGAGAGAGAGAGAGACTTGCCTCAATCACACAAAAAGTGAAAAAGTGCAAGGGCATATCATATGGTCTTGGCCAAAGACTGTTGCATGAACTCTTAAGGAAAATGGAGCAGGCTAGACACTGGAGGAACTTACAGCAGTGGGGTAGGGTAGCCTAGGCAGCAATCCAGGCCAGGTTTTTCCCCTTCCAGGGGAAGCCCCCTTCCTGGCTCCTCAGTCTAGGAGGGAGGGACTCCAGGTCAGTGGAGAGGATGGGGGTGCTGGATCACAGCTGGAGGCCAGGCGCCATCCTAGGACACTGAAGGGTAAGGGGGAGGGCAGGTCTCCAAAGCCAGCTGCAGAAGAGTCCGCTGCCTGGTCCCACTTCCCAGAACACAGGCTAGCCCCACAGGGCGCTGGAACACGGCTGTTGGCCAGGAGACCTACTAGGATCCTACTATATCAATCTGCATCCGGTCACCAGAATCCAGGTCCAGTTGTGGGCAGAGTCACCCCACTACACTTTAGCGTTTGGTGTGTGTGTGTGTGTGTGTGTGTGTGTGTGTGTGTGAATCATCCCAACTGCCATCGTTCCTAGTTTTAGAAGCTGAAGGCCTCACCTGCAGTCACAGTGCCAATGCCCTGACCCACCTACTTCCCTTGGAGCCTTTAGGTGCTACAGTCCAGAGGCTGCGGGGGGCCGTGCTGACATGCAGAGACCAGGCTCTTGCCTGACCCCCAACAGCAGCCGGCATGTGTATGGTAACCTTGGAGGAGCAGATCTAAAGTTTAGGACCCCAGCATGTACACAGCAGGATTCTAAAGGTTTAGCCTGATCTCTGCCTCAGTCTCTATGCCTTAGTTTCCCTGCTGTAAGGAGATGCTGCAAACCTTCCACCTGCTCAGAGTCCTCTGGTGAGCCACGAGCTTCCAAATCCCTGGCCTTGGGAAAGAGTAATCATTACCAACCACAGCGATGTCTACACCTCTACAGGCCGTGGTGGGTGCTGGGGACATTTGTGCTGGGTGTTGAGAAAAAAATGGTGGTCAGGCAGGAGCTCGGAGGCTAGGGAAAGGCCTGGCTCCCTGCCACCCCTCCTGGTCTCAACCCTGGAACCAGCAGGCAGACAAAAGCTGTTTCCTGCACCCCAGCAGAACATCTGGAACCAATCCTCCTCCAGAGCCTGCAGCTTCAGCCTCTTCCTGCGCGCGGACCGTGTGGTCTCCGCCCCCCTGAGGAGAACAGCCCCCACAGGCAGGCAGAGACCAGACTGGGGGAAGGGCACCTGAAAACTGCCCGCCTCCTTACTCGGACTGTTTCCTGAACTAGCAGAGGACTCCCACCAACCAGCAGGGAAGGCCTCGGGTGGATAGATGATAGGCTTCCCAGCCCCACACCCACCCCACCCCGCCCCGATCCAGAAGCTAGGGTGCCTGCAGAAACTCTGCACCTGGACTGCCACCCTGGCCCACTTCCAGAGGGACTCCTGGGTGAGGAGGTGACAAGCAGCTCTCCAGCGACTGGGGGCTGGAGCAAGACTGTAGTCTCCAACTCCCCCAGCCAATAATGCGGGCATCCCGGAAGGTGCTCCATGGAGTGGGTGTGGATGGAGCCAAGAAATGAGCCCTTTCAGTGAGTGCCAGGCCGAAAACAGGACTCCCCAAATCCGATCTCATATAGCACTCCCCTCCCTCCTTCTGGGAGACCAGAAACTGCAGGGTCACAGCCTGACTAAGGGCCTGTCAGAAGATGGAGGTTGGATTTAATGCAAACCGTGGGAGCTGACCCGCCTTAGCACCCACAGCAGATCCTGAGCTCAGCGTCCCTCACACACTCAATCATTTGGGTTCCGGGTGACCCTAGCAGTCAGGTGGCTCACTGGTTTTCCAAAACAATGTTGGAGACAAGAGAGAGTAAGTTCCTTAAGATCCCAGGGCTTGCAGCAGGATCGGAACCCAGGGGACTGAATGTTGTAAAGGTCTTAAGGGTGAATAAGACTTAATGTGCATGAGGACACACGACGCGGCAGCCCAGGTCTTTCCTTCAGAGCTAGCATTTTCCAGGAACAGAAGACTGTGCACAGTGGAAGTGAGTTTCTCACAGCACCCACCCCAGACCAAAGACAATGGTGTCTGGAAAGCTCAGACCTGTCAGGTTTCCTGTCTACACCAGGGTAGGCAGCCCTGACCAGGGGAAGTCCCCAAGGCAGCCCTGCATACATCAGTCTCCTAAGCCAGGGTCCACCTCTAACTCTTCGGAGCCCTGGGAAGGTCTGGAGGAGGTGCCTGAGCACTTGTTAAAGTCACAGCCTCCACCTCAGGATGCTGTCTGTCCAACAGGCAAGGACGGCTTCCTGCGTCCACTGTTTAGACAGGACTGAGGCTGGACCAGGAGCAAGAACTCTACTGGAGACGTGGTGGGGAGGCAGAGCCTAGTTTTATCCGCACACAGGAAGACACAGACCATCCACCGAAGGAGGTTCTGCTTGAGCACCCTAAGCACCCACTGTGTCCCCCAACTTCTCTCCCAAAACACACCCACACATTTAATGGCATCCTTTCTAGGAAATAGTAGACACACGGAGCAGGTCAGGTCCCAGGAGGGAACGGCCCTTGCCCTCCCCATACAGGAAGAACTAGGGACCAGTCAGGCCTGGACTTTTGAACTCACACAGACAGGTTGCCTCAGGAATATGAGTGCCTTTCAAACAAGTTGCCCAACACTGATCAGGGTGGAGTTCTAGAAGAGGCCCTAGGTCTAACCAGAGCAAACTGACAGGGTGTATGGCCTCTGTCACTATCGCTGAGCCTCGTGGAAATGACCATAGCTGGGGTGAGCCCACGCCCCCGAGGTTTTATGGGTATCTGAAAACATTCTCCTGGCTCTAAACCACTTCCTAAATATCTGCTCTCCATCCCTGCCTGTTCCTGTCAGCAGCCCCTTGTAAGCCTATCCTAAGGTGCAGAAGAGAACTAACTGGAGGGTGACTAGACCCGGGGCGAGGCCTCAAAGGCAGGCTCTGTTTAATCTATGGGCACCCAAATCCGGCGCCCAATCCCCAGTCACTTCAGGATATCTGCCCTCCGTTCTCTCACACAGCAGCAGGCTTCGGCTGACTGGAGGAAATGACCTGCCCACATTGGGCTGGAGCTCCCCCCACCCTGAGCTCCCCCCTCCCCAGGGAGCCCCCTCAGCCGCCCAGGCTGCTCTCCATTCTCGCAGAATCAGAATGCTCGCAAGTGTTGCTGGGCTCTCACTTCAGAAGCATCCCCAAAGCTCAGGCTTCGGTCCCATGGCCCAAGAGAGGCTGAGAGCCACTCTCTACCAAAAGCTCTGGCCCTCACTGTCCCCTAACCCTTGAAGCCTGTGCTCCTGTCAGCCCAGATGGCCAGGCCTGAAGCTACCTCCTCTCTGCCTTGCCTTGACCCAAAAAAAACCCTGCCAAGCTCCAGGTAGGCCCCAATTCAGCCCACATGCTCTCTCCTTTCCCCCTACAAGAGCTCAGGCTCCAGGACTCCAGCTTCTTCCTGCAGGTCCTGTCCAGGGACGGATGTAGACCACCAGGCCGCCAGAGGAGCCGCCATATGGTCTCCCCGAGGTCAGAGCACCTCCACCTTCCCCAGGCATGCCTGCTTGATCATCTGGGAACTCTGGTAGGACTGGCACCAGGGCTGGGTTCCTGAGGGAGGGGTCTCACTGCATCCCTGCAAAGCCCAGGGCAGGAACAGCCCTGGAGTTGGCTCTGAGGTGGCCCAGGTGGGAGCTGCAAGGGCAAGGCTTCGGAATAAGGGCTCAGCTCCTCCAGGCTGCTAGTAAGGGACCTGCTGCTGGGAAGGAGAGCTGGGGGCAGTTCTCCATCTTCTGGACGTCCGAGGCGAGTCACAGAGAACAGTGGACCACACATGTATCTGTAGACTCCTCCAGCCCAGATCCCAGCTCCAGAGCAGACTCAAGTTTGGGAGAGGTGCTGGCAGCTCTGGAAAGAAGTAGAGAAACCCATCTGACCGCAAAGTTGGAGCAAAGAGAACTGAGATGAGTAGAAACCCTGGAAGACTGTGGGGAGGAGAAGTCACATGCACTGAGCTAGCAGAGTGTACCCCGAGAGGAGGAAACAGCACACGGAAAGGGCCAGGAGGAGGAGCCTGTGACTCATCCATAGGGATTGTGTGCAGACTGAGTCTGGAGCGAAGGATGGGGTGCGACTGGGGGCGGACCTGAATACTGAAGGAGACAGGGAGGAGTATGCAAATAAGGGTGGGGCCAGGCTGCACCCCCTGGGGTCCAGGCATTACCTGCAGCCTTGAGGCTTAGTTCTGTCACTGCATGGCTGGGCTCCTATAAATAAATTACAGGCCCTCTCTGGTCCTCCTCTGCAGCTATGAAAGGCCTGAGGATGTGGGGCCTACCATTCAGGAATACATCCATGGTCCAGCATCACTGAACCACGGGGGATTTGGTTGCAAGAACTCCATTTTTTTTTTTTTTTTTTTTTTTTTTTTTGGCAGCGGGAGCGGGGCAAGTGAGGGGCTAGCCCATGCTATGCCTAAGAGCTCCATGAACGAGCAAGAACTCCAGCCCACTATTTATTCACCCACCCACCCACAACCTAAAATTCTAGGCTGTCTGGCTACGCAGCACAAGCAGGCCTCAAACTTACAATCCCCCTGCCTCAGCCTCCTGAGCAGTTGAGATCTCGTAGCCACGCACCGCCGGCTGGCCAGATGCCTCTTTTGGATCACTGGCCAGCTCAACTCAGTCCACCCCAGGCACACGCTGGTCCCTCCAGCTCATTCCCACCAGGATGGATCTTCTCCAGCTCCTGCTCTACCTCAGCCAGGAGGCGGGTGATTCCTGCCTGCCTTAGCTCAGGCCGGCCTGGGGCCTGCCGCCGTTACCTGGGAGGCATGCCTCTGCTCGGTAATTCTCTTCAACTTTCCGGGCCTCCTGAAACCCTCTTCTCTGTGTATTTGGGCCTTTCCTAATTGCTTCCCTCCAAACGTTAATAAGGGCTGTGGCCTGATTAGTCCCATTTCACAGCCAGGTCCCAGTGCAGACAGTGCTCAGTGCCTGATGAGTGTGGCAAGGGAAGGAAGCCGGCCTCAAAGCCGACATTCTCAAAGGCAGCTGCAGGCCCGGGGGCGAGGGACTTGCCTCTCTTCTCAGGACCTGGGCTTTCTTCCAGGTGACATGTGGCTGGCCCGCTGGAGGGCTAATTTCCCATGGCAGCCTGGGGCTGGTCAGGCCAGGGTACACTCCTGACTCTGTAAGACTGATTGGAAGTCAGCATTGAGTGGGCGAGTGAGTGAGTGGGCGAGTGAGTGAGTGAGTGAGCGGGTGAGTGGGTGAGTGAGTGAGTGAGTGGGTGGGTGAGTGGGTAGGTGAGTGAGTGGGTGGGTGGGTGAGTGGGTGGGTGAGTGAGTGAGTGAGTGGGTGGGTGAGTGGGTGGGTGAGTGGGTGGGTGAGTGAGTGAGCGAGTGAGTGAGTGGGTGGGTGAGTGAGTGGGTGGGTGAGTGAGTGAGTGAGTGGGTGGGTGAGTGAGTGGGTGGGTGAGTGAGTGAGTGGGTGGGTGAGTGGGTGAGTGAGTGAGTGAGTGAGTGGGTGAGTGAGTGAGTGGGTGGATGGATGAGTGAGTGGGTGAGTGAGTGGGTGAGAGAGTGAGTGAGTGACTGAGTGAGTGAGTGAGTGGGTGGGTGAGTGAGTGGGTGAGTGGGTGAGTGAGAGAGTGAGTGAGTGACTGAGTGAGTGAGTGAGTGGGTGAGAGAGTGAGTGAGTGACTGAGTGAGTGAGTGAGTGAGTGGGTGACTGAGTGGGTGGCTGGGTGGGTGAGTGAGTGGGTGGGTGAGTGAGTGGGTGGGTGAGTGGGTGAGAGAGTGAGTGGGTGAGAGAGTGAGTGAGTGAGTGAGTGAGTGAGTGGGTGAGTGAGTGGGTGGGTGAGTGAGTGGGTGAGTGGGTGAGTGGGTGAGTGAGTGAGTGGGTGAGTGAGTGAGTGGGCGAGTGAGTGAGTGAGTGGGTGAGTTAGTGGGTGAGTGAGTGAGTGAGTGGGTGAGTGAGTGAGTGGGTGAGTGAGTGAGTGAGTGGGTGAGTGAGTGAGTGAGTGGGTGAGTGAGTGAGTGGGTGAGTGAGTGAGTGAGTGGGTGAGTGAGTGAGTGGGCGAGTGAGTGGGTGAGTGAGTGAGTGGGTGAGTGAGTGGGTGGGTGAGTGGGTGAGTGAGTGAGTGGGTGAGTGAGTGAGTGGGTGAGTGAGTGAGTGGGTGGGTGAGTGAGTGAGTGAGTGAGTGAGTGAGTGAGTGAGTGAGTGGGTGAGTGAGTGAGTGAGTGGGTGGGTGAGTGAGTGAGTGAGTGAGTGGGTGAGTGAGTGAGTGAGTGGGTGAGTGGGTGAGTGAGTGAGTGCCTTTCCTTTGCCATCTGTCTTTGATCCGATCTCCAGGTCACAGCTCTTGCTTCCTTGTTGGTCCAGCTGCACTTTAAGGGCTTGTGAACAGTGAGTGTCTGTTCCGTCTGAGGGAAGCAGGTAGGAGCCACTGAAGGTGCTGAGCAAGGGCCAGCGTCACTGTCACCGTCACCGGAACCACGACTGTTTCCTGGGGATGCCCCTGAGCTCACAGCTGGCAGCATGACTGTGACCATGACCAGGAGGAGGTAAACGCAGCTTTTCGCCTCCTTCACCCCCAAGTCCCCTTGAGGGTGAGGACAGCGGAGGTTGCCCCCACCCTGAGAGCAGCGTTTTGCCTGGAAATTCTACCGGGGGAAGGGGAAGGGTGGGCCCTACAGCTTCAGTGGCTGCTCAAACAGGAAGAAGCTCAACGTCTGGGACGGAGGAAAACAAGTTCAGGGTCACCCTGGAAACCAGCAAGCCCGCGGCCGAGCCTTGCACGGTTCCCAGATGGATGCCTTCTGGTGACCGATGCTGGGCACACATGAACATGAAGAGAGCCTGGCTCAGGACCGCCCACAAGGCATGGGAGAGGGAGGACTCGCCCAGCCACTCCTCCATCCCTCCAGAGTCAAGGAACTCACTACCCATTCTCCCAGGGAAGTTGTGTTCCACATCTGGAAGCTGGAAAAGGTCTTGGGGGACTCTATGGCCACCCCACCCTCCAGCCAGGGCCCAGGGCTTCCTCCCTCTCCCCAGCATCAGGGCTCTGCTGCGGGCTCCACAAGGAGCAGCCCGGGTAGAGACAGGCAGATGTTTGGGCTCCCAACCCTCCAGCATGTCCTTCTTGACTAATGCTGAGGCAGGGGGCTGACTTCTGGCTAGCCTTCTCTAAAAGCCCAGAAGACGAAGGTCAGAGCCTTGATGCAGCCTCCGTGCCACTGAGTTCCTTTGCACCCTGCACCAGGGACATCCTGGGTCACAGACGCCTCCGCGCGGCCCCTTAAACACCTGGGCCCTTCCCCTTCCTCAGGAGCTGAAGGTAATGCCAGAGCACTCTGGAGCTGCTCCCTCTGACCTCAGTTTTGTGAGTGCTCCTCCGGGGTCACTTACATTGGTTCTATGCATATACAGTCTCCCTCTTCCCCACAGCCTGTGAGCCTTTTCAAGGTCCAGCCAGGCCAGCAACTACTCAGCAGCCAGGAACATAGGCAGTGTGCCTGAGGATGGCTTAGGGGCGAGAGTTAGAATGCAGGTACCCGGGCCCACCTCAGGGTCTGCTTTAGTCAGTCTAGGGAAGGGTCCAGGAATATGACTGATTTTCCCCCTCTTTTAGACAAGGTCGCATTCTGCAGAATAAGAACTTCCTGAGACTCCAAGAGACCCCGCCTCACTGCCCAGGCACTGAGAGCACAGCCCCAAGCCCCCAAGCTGGGTTGGGGACCACCCGGGGTCCTAGACTCTCCTGCAACAGGAGATGGGCTCATGGAAGATTCTGAAGGTCACATCTGTTGCCCTCTAAGATGTGCCTAGAGCTCCCAGAAGAAATGAATTTACAGTGTTTTCTGTACCTCAGCACCGGTGTGGCCAAGCAGGGAAGGTTTCTAAGCCTCACAACACCGAAGGGCCAAGTGAAGCTTACAACAGTTTGCAGGGTCCCCTACTGATGCCCTAGGCTCCCCAAAAGTGGTTTGGAGTGAGTGGCCCAGCAGGTCAGCTCAGGCCGGGAAGCACCCTGACTGGCCTGGCCCACTTTGTCCTGGTCTCTGTGTTCCCTGACTTGACCAGGTCCTGGGCTGATTAAAATCTCCCCTTACAGCTCCGATGGGCATGGTGTTCCCTTACACGACCAGGAGGAACACAGTCTAGTCACCTTCCTCCCGAGCTGAACACAACTGGCCCAAGGGCGGTCAAGGCCCAGCGGGGATGCCATGAGCAGGGTCACACAGTCCACACCTATGAACCCAGTACAGTACTCACTCCCTGCCAGGCAGTGTTGATTCAGAGAGCTCTTATAGAGCTCTTCGAAGTGGACACAGGACTCTCAGCCATAGGCAGAGTGCTGGTAAGCCACAGAAACTCGGTTTCTACAGCCTGTGTCTCGCTAGAGCCCCCTGTCGCACAGATAACTCTTGTCCTTTGTCCCCAGATCACTAACTGCTGAGTGACTACCAAGGGCTGCTTGCAGATCCATGTCTTTCAGCAACAAGGCTGAGGGTGCCCAGATGGGGCCTAGCCAGTGCTCACTGGGTGTCACCACAGGCAGCTTCGACCTCTCACCTCCCTGCAGTAGTCTGTCCTTCCAGCTGTCCCAGCCCCCATCGGTCGGTTTCTCCGGCAGTCTCCCTGTGACTCAAGCAAGGTTCCTAGATTTGACTCTTGCAATCCCGACTGGCTCCGTCCATTACCCTCTCCATCCTCACAGAAATCACCGGGGCCATGGCGGTACCATGTCTTGCTCTGGAGACGGCCACGGCCCTCAGTTGTCCCCCACACAAGCCCATCTAGAGTCTACTCTGCATTCAGCAAGCAGAGTGGGCAAGGATAGGACCCTCTTGCCAACCCCGGGCCTGCTGGGGTGTCTTTCCTGGCACGCCTCTCTCAAGCAGCCTGACTGACCCTCCCATCCTCTCCACAAAAGCCTCTCCTTCCTTTGCCAGCTCCGTGCCAGCCCCTCCTCCCAGGCACACTCTCTTCCTCAGTGCGCTGTGCCCTGAGACTCCTCCACATCTGTCTCTGCGGCACATCTGTGCTCTCCTGGAGGGTCAGGTTCCTGCCTGCCTGGCTCATGCTGCCACCTCAGGCCCCAGTGCCCAAAGTCACGTGACTGATGTCAATTGGGAGGTGAATGGGCCTACTCAGTACACGTGTGCACATGTTTGTGTGCTCTGGAGCCCCTCAGACCTCAGACCTCAGACGCCCCCCCCCCAAGCCCTGGGCATCGTGAACTCCCCCCCCCCCCCCGAGCGCTCAGCAAAGCTAGACCAGAGCCTCTGCACCACCCACCACAGCTCAGGAATTATCCGTTTCCTCCTCTCCATGATTCAGAATCCATCAAATACATTTCCCCATTATCTTCCACAAGAGTGCCGCCTTTCTGCCATTTAATAATGCATTTGGCCCGCTGCTTCTCTCCCAGGGGAAATCGGACGCTTGGCTCCCATCCCACACGGGCCAGGAGCCGTGTGTCACTCAGGGGCTCATTTCAGACCTGAACCTCGAGCCCCTCATTTGGGCTCCCTGGGCAGGGCCCCCGCTGCTCTTGCCTTCACCTATCGGCTGAGAAGTCCTGGCGCCCACGGCTCTCTCAAGGCTTGCTCTGAGGCAGGGGTCAGACTCTGGTTCTCCCTGCGCCCAGCCCGACTCAGGCCAAGGCAGCGCTCTGGGTTTAGATGCGGCAGAGACGTAAGGCATCGGAGGCAGTGTCCAAATGCACCGTCTCATTTCAATTCCACAAAAACCTGTAGACGCTAAAGGGTCAATTGTAACCAATCTACAGTAGGGAAATGAGGCCTCGGAGACAGACAGCTTCCCTGAGGCTGTACAGCAAGCAGATGGTGGCTTCCTGAGGGTGGGGGTGGAGGTATGCTGAGGAGGGGAGAGATCTGGAAGGAGCCGGGAGCACGGGGCTCCAAGCTGAGCAGCGCAGGCAGAGAGAGCCCAAAGAGTGGGGGCTGACCAGCGAGCTGCCGCCTCACCTTCTGCGCTCTGTGGGGTAAGTCCCCTGACTCACTGGCTGGACTCCCAACTCTGCTCCACAGCCAGGCTTCCTCCCAGGACTAACCGCCACGTGACTGGATGAGGCACCACGTGGGAAGCTGCCTTGTAAACTGTCCAGTCCCAGGTCACGTCACTTTTGCATGTCAGAACGGCAGACTCAAGACAGGATTATGCAAAACCTGCAGGAAAGCCCTGGCCTCTCCAGGTGACTTAGGACCCAAATGCTCAGGCCCAAGAAGGAGATAAGGCCCCCTCCTCAGGCCACAAGAGCCTTCCTCACCCCAGACACCAACTCCCGGCTCTGCACAGGTCCCCGCCCCCTGCCAGTCACTGGGTCTGGTCCCCTCCCCCTCGTCCTCTGTAAAGTTTCTGCTTCTACTTTATAGTTTCCGTGGCAACCACCTCTCATTTTTATTGTCTTCCTCTCCTCCAACACTTTGACATCTTGGGCTCAAGGGAGAAGAGGAGTGAGAGGGGCAGGCGGTCTAGACAAGAGAAGAAACACAGCAAGATGCAGGGCTGGGGGTGACCTCTGACCTGAGGGTCCTTGGGAGGATTCTCATGGAGCCTGTACTGGGCGGCGTATCTGAGGCCCTGCGGGCATCCCCACCGGCTTCCCACTAGTGTGTCTTCCCCCACGGACAAACCCTGCCCTCTCCGCTTCAGGACACCTTCCCTTCCCCAAGGTCAGACTCCAGAGCCCCCCACTCACACACAAGTCACTATTATGCCCGCGTCCTTGGAGCGCCTGCTTCCTACCCTCTGACCCCTCTCGTCCTCCCTGCCACCGGGAGGCTAACAGCTCCTCCCTTCACCCTGCATCTCCCGAGGTCTTCAGGAGCCAGCACCCCCCGCGGGTCCGCAGAAGCCTGAGGATTCCCATGCCGGTTCGGTCAACTCCAGCCTCGAGCCTCCTGCATTGGTTGTAGAACGCAGCATTCCTGGTGATAAACCAAGGCTCGCTTGGAAGCCACTTTCTCAAAGGCTGCAGGAGGCCGGAGTGAGCTCATGAGGCTGGAGGAGCCTGGCACGTTCTCTAGGGCAGTGTGGGAACTGGTATTATTTTTAGGTGCTGAGTCAGGGCCATCTAGTGAACAGCCCAGAGGCCTCCCTGACCCACACTCTCACCGCGGCTCTCTCTCTCCACCTGCTGATCTCCTGAGGCACCGATGCCAGCCCACAGCCAGCTCTAGAGTGAGGCCTGCCTGTCTCCGGCCCTGCACACAGCCACCTCCCCCAGCCAGCTCCCACACGGGCACATGACTACACTTGCGCACACCCACACATTTATGCATGGATACACACCCGCGCAGCCTAGCATCCATACTCACTCGCATACACACGAGTGTGCATCCACATGCACACATAGTGACTCACGTGCCAGAACTCCGAGGCTTCACCAGAGCCCGATGGGAAGCTCTCTTGGGAGGGACAGCACTCTGAGGCTCCCATAAGCGACAGCAGAGAGCAGCCCAGGCACAGGGTAAGGATGCCGACAGAAGCTTCTCTAAAGCTGAAGCACTGGGCTCCTGCCCCCCCCCGGGTCTCCCACAGCCCACATCCACCGATGGAGGGCCTCCCTCCTTCCCCGTGGGGCTGACCATGAGTCCCAACATCACGGCCAGCCCAGACCTGCACATTATTCTTTCCAAATGGCACACCTGCCTAGGCTTGAGCTAGGACAGGTGTGGCTGGTGACAATGCAGAGGTTACCCGAGGCCACAGTATCTCAGCGTGGGGTTCCTATGCCGAAGGAACGCCCCCCACCCCCAAAGACCTACAGCGTCAGGCATTCGCAGGCCCAGAGAGAAGGGGCAAAACCTCAACGTGAGACCCAGTGAAGTCTAGTCAGGAAGCTGGGTCTTTTAGCACCTACCCTGAGACGTGTGTGTGTGTGTGTGTGTGTGTGTGTGTGTGTGTGTGTGTGTTGTGGGGGGAGCAATCCCAGGAACTAGTACTTGAAAACCCAGGCAAGTTCTAACATGGTCTGGGAAGGGAGATTAATGTGTCCCCCAAGAGGGCTCCAATATAGTCCTTGTCCCTAGAAAGCTGACAGTTTATTGGCATATGAGGATTCCCACAGGTGCAGGCAGACAGGGACAGAGGCTGAGGAAACAGAAAAGCAGAAAGAAAGAAATAACAATAAGGGATAGATAGCTGGGGGTTGGGAGAGGGGGAGAGGTGGTAACCCAGGAAGGCTTCCCAGAGGAGGTGAGATGTGGGCTACCTGGCTAGGATTCTGACAGGCAGTGGGTGTGGGATATAAGGTGAACATACTGAGATTTTTTTTTAAAATAGACTTGTATGTAGCCCAAGCTAGCTTTAAATCCATTATGTAGCTGAGGATAACCTTGAGCCTTTGAATGCTGGGCTTACAAATGTACGCCAGTAAGTTTGATTTTCTACAGTGCCGGATGGCTCTCGGAGCCCGTGCTCTCCAGGCAAGCGCAGATGAGTCCAGTCGCCGAGCTCAGCAGGAGCCCACGGGTAGATGTCCCCTTCCAGACTGCACTGAGGATTCGGGTTTACAGGTGCCAGCCGGGTCTCATTTGTTACATCGCTTAGGACACAGGGGTGCTAACTGTTCCCAAAGGGGGCACTTTCAGGCCAGGTCCCAAGGTTGTCTCTGCCACAGACAGTGGCCCCAGAGTGTCACAGCGGGGTACAGCCTGACAGGTCTCGAACTCCTACAGGAAGGAGTGTCTTTGAATTACCTGTACAACCTCTTCCAGTATTTCACACCACGCCGTGGTCAGCCAGGAAGTTCTTCCCCCTATCTAACCTACATCTCTCTTGCTGAAATGTACACCCGCCTTGCTGTGGAGACAGGAATAACAAAGGCCAGAAGCTGAAATGCCTCACTGGGCAGTTAGACAGCAAGGGAGGGGGTGGGGGAGTCAATGGGCAGAGACACAACTCCTGGCGCTGAGGAGAATGGACAAGGCCCTCTTTGTGTGCATGATTAATTTATAGGCCCGGGGAGGGCCACGGCAACGGCCTGCGCTGGGCCTCGGAGGCTTCCCTGACCCAATTTGGAAGCCGTGTTTATTGTGCCGCTCATGTCAAACCTTCCCAGAGAGGTCTCTATTCCCAGCGTGCTCATGAATTTTCCGGGGGTTTAATCGTGCACAATCTGAGAACGATTTATTAAGAAGATTAAAGCCCCCAAATATGCTTCTGCATGGTCCACGAAACATGGCAAATTGATCGTCCACCACGGGCAGACGGCCCCCCCGGCAGAACGATCCCTCAGCAGAGTGAATGTGGACGGCTACACGCAGGGAGGAGGGAGAGGTGTGGAGTGTGGGGCCCCAGGTCAGAGTCGAGGCCAACCGCGTGGGAAAGGGCTGCGGGCTGAGGACAGAGCTCACTCGGCTTGCCTGATGTGCATGCGACCCGGGTCCCATCCCCAGCGCCTGATAAACCAGAGTCATCTTTGGCCACTCAGAGAGTTTGAGGGCAACCTGGGCTACATGAGACCCTAGCACAAAAAAACCAAACCAAACCAAAAGAACCCCAGAAGAATAAAGTGTGAGCAGTGCCCGGAGCCACGCCCTGGATCTAAAGACCCGCCCATCACTCACAGCCAGTGTGCCCAGTATTCCTCCTCTGTGAAGCCCCCTGGGCCACTCATAGTGGGACAGGGACTTAATCCCTCCTTGCAGTTCCTAATGCCTGACCCCGAGCCTCCTGGAGAAGACCAGGGCTAGGCCCCCTTCCAGGAGAGGGACTTTTCATCTCCACCCTTTCTGGGATGTGCAGCAGCCAGGGCGGGCACACAAATGCAAAGCTCAGAAGAGGACAGGAAGGAGGGGTGAGGTCCCAGTGGAGTCCTTGGAGGCTCCGGGGAAGATGGCGGCTGAAAACCTGATCTGCACTCAGAGGCCGAGCACGCAGGCCGAAGCCTCAGCGTTGTCTGATATCTCAGTGTTGCCTGGCCTCACCTCTCCTGACCCTCCTCCCGTCTGGGATGCCACCGGGACTTGTTTATCTCAGATAATGAATGAACTAAGCTGTGGGAACCTGAGCATCCTCTGAGCTGGGTTCCACGCTGAGCTCTAGTGCCGACTCTGCTCATGCACACAACCGCACCGCTCACATGCTGTTTCCAAGCCAGACCTCCCATGATGCATGCCTGCTACAGCTGAGCCTGGGAGCGAACAGTGGCCCTGCTGGGGTTGAGACCCAGAGCCTGCCCCAGTACCTCCCACCTTAGTCCTTAGCTGGGACAGCTTTGTCCCCATGAGGACTCTTAGTGGGCTCAGATCCATCCCCAAATCTCTCAGCTAGCCTCCGGCCTCAGTCTCTCTTGTTGTCCTTCAAGATCAACCATCAGGTGTGATCCTGAAACAAAAAAGCCTGGTTCCCAGACTGCCAGCCCAGATCCAAGCTTTGCTGCCTGGCTTCGGGGCTCTACCTGCCCCCCACCCCCCACCCCCACCCCCCTGCTTTCTCTGGCGCCTCCTGCTTTCTGGGATCTAGTTCCTTTGTTAAATATGCTTACCACCCCCATGTTCCTCATCTCTAAATCCTCAAGACCCAAATCCAATGCCATCTCCACAAAGCCTTCCCGGGACAGAAACCAAGTTGCTGCAAGAGGGGGGACCCCTCCCTGTTCTCACTGTCTTCCTTGCAGAGCATGCACCCCCCTGCTGTACCCCCACCCCAGCCCCAGCAGCCCCCAGCAGCTCCTGGAAGACAATGTTGTCACTCTTAGCAATCAGGTCCAGGGAAAAGGCTTATGTGGTGCCTACTGTGGCCTACCTGACAAGGAGACAGAGTCATAGCCTAATGATACCGGTGACCAGGGAAGCCTGTGCCAGCCCTGTGGACACACTTCCCTGGTCACAGAGCGAGTATTTCGTCTTTATCTCTATAGTGAACCACTTTAGCCTCTGATAAAGCCTAAGGACCTCTTTATAGAAAAATCTATTTAAATGTATAAACTACTAGGGACCGGGGCTGTGGGGTGGTTCGGCACATACAAATATTTGTTGTGCAAGACGGAGGACCTGAGTCCTGGTCCCCAGGACCATTTGAACAGGGTGCAGTAATGCAGGCACAAGCGTCTATAATCCGAGCCTCTATGAAGAGATGGACAAGAGGTGGAGAATGCCCAGAAGCCCCTGTGCCTACTAAGCTGCTGTGAAGAGACCCTGAAACTGGCTCAGCAAGTTAGATAAGGAGGAGAGGCGAGGACCCACACCCAAAGGTATCCTCTGCTCCCCACACATGGGCGGGGACATGTGGTTACCCATACCACCCCTGGCATGAACAAAGACAACTAAGCACATATTCACACCACTCATACACACACACACACACACACACACACACACACACACGGCATTGAATATGCTTATCTAACACTGTACTCTCTAACACTGTAGTGATGTGTGCCTTTGATTTGTGTCAGAAACCCCAAGATCTAGAGCTAATAACGACTGTCATCTTCTGAGGTGTGATGACCAAAACCAGCATCATTTCAAGGTATGCACAGCTACTGTACTGCAAGACACAGAAGCCTCGATTTCTTATAAAAATCGCTGCATAGGGAATCCTAGGGCGGCTTATCGCCTACAACGATAATTGACGGGATTGCGATGTGTAATTGTAATGAGAGGTTAGGGGAGTGAAGGTGGGGTGGGAATTCTTTCTCATGCTCCAGGGCTTAGTGCTCAGGAATCTGAGCAGAGACTCCCTGGGTCCCAGGACTCTGGATATGAGCCCTGAGGTGGCATGCGGAGTAGACTTGTCCTGGACCAGATTCTGGCTATGTGACTTGAAGTCTCTGTCTCTACTACCACTGTGCCAGCACCAAGGACCCTGTGCCTCTGCTCATGGCTATGGCTGCGGGCTTGGCCCAGGACGGGCAAAACCATCCCTCAGAGAAGCTTTGCCCGGACAGCCCCTGCCACTCCTCAGGGAACTTGTTTTTATGTCCCAAACAAGCAAGGCTGACAGGGATAAATTGCCAAGGAAGGCTGGAGTGGGTTCTGACTGTCTGCACGGCGCCCGCCCAGCGGCCCCTCTGTACCCGAGCTGTCTACTCTGTGGAGAGAGGAACGCACCATCAATTATCCAGGGAGAGAGGGCGCCATAAGGACTCGCCCAGACACTGCACGGGGAGCGTGTCCCTGGCTCCTGGGGATCAGGCTCTCCTCCTCTTCGATGCCAGCAGCTCACCTCCCACGGGCCTGCCCGTACCTCTCAGTGGATGTTCTTTACAGTCCGCGTCCCCCAGGGAAGGGACACACACGGCCCCTCCCCCTCACCAGGCACACCTCCAGCCTGATCCGAACCTCATGAGTTGAACTAGAACTGTACCTCTGGCTTCACCGACACCCCAACGCCCACGCTGGCCACCTCAGGCCCAATTAGGTTGCCTTTACAACATCTCCACGAAAACTGCCCGATGTAAAAAAAATCTGTCTCAAGCAACCCTCCTACCAGCCCTAAGGAGGAGACACTACAGTTACTACATTTTTAAGAAATAGGACTAGAGATGTTCTTGCTGGCAAGCGAATGGGTGGGTCTATAGCTAACATCTGCTTCGAAATTGCTGAGAGTGGCTCCCCTTGAACCACACCCACCCTGATACCAAGTGGGCCTAGAAATGGCATTGCAAGTGCTGCCAGCACCAGGGACATTCCCAATCCAGAGCCTCAACTTGTCTGGAGCTCCCTTGTGGTCAGTCACACAGGGCTCAAATAGAGCCCAGAAAGGCCAGGCTCGAGGCCAGAAAAAAGGTCCAGAGGGTAAAGCACTTGCTGCTAAGCCTGACAGCCTGAGTTTGATCCCCAGAACCTACATAGCAGAGGAACAGAACCAATCCTCGTAAAGTTGTTCTGACCTCCCTGCATGTCGTGGCATGCACACATGCATGCATGCATGCATACAAAATGTTTTGTTTTTTGTTTTTTGTTTTTTTTTTTAGTTAATAGCATGGGAGTAGGCCCAAGTTCAAGCTGCAGGAGCAACTTCTACTCCAGACACACGGCAGGGTGAGAAGAAGGCCATTCCTGGGGACTGCCCGGCAGCGGCTCTCTCCTAGCAACACACTTCTTCCAGACAGTGGGGCACTGATACTTGAGTCTGATGAGACCTGGAAGGAGGGTCCCTGAGACGCTAGGAGGCAGATCAGACTCAGGCTGCCAGTGCTCTAGGCCACAGACACAGAGAGGGAGAATTCCATGCCTGAACTAGGAAGACGTCTCCAAACATCTTACTGAGGAGACGATACAGCCTGCAGGAAGAAACCTGAACAGAATCATAGCTATCTCATGGCTTTATATGTCTGGGAAACTGTGAGCCCACATGGAGAAAACGTCTCAATAGCCTCTCACGGGATGGGTTCTGCTTCCAGGCTCCATCCAAACCCTGTCCAGGCCTGGACCAGCTGCATCCTCCTGCACAATCCACAGGGGCAAGAGCGGCTTAGGCTTCTGTGGAGGGCAAACAGGCAAAACACTAAAAAACGGCAGAAGAAGATAGAGTAAGATGCATAAGACGTGTTATTCGGAGAACCAGACACTCGGTGCATGCCTGTGACCCCCATCACTCACAAGGCTAGGTAGGATAGGAGGGTCATTGTTAATTAGTAGTCTGAGGTCAGTCTGCACTACCCAGGGGAGACCCTGCCTCAAAAACACCGAAGGAGAGAGAAGAAAAGAGTCAATTTAAAGTTCACTAATTCTCTTTGGCATGCCCTCCCTCGGGTGAACTCTCACAGCCCTATGTAGATGTGTAAGGACGCCCGTGTGCTCCTCTGTGCGCAGGGAAAACAGTGACTGGTACTCAGGTCGCCAACACTAGGACCATTCCTAAGGAGAGAGCACTGAACCCTAAGGAAGGGCACATGGGGCCACACACACCCCAAGGTCAAATGCACACTGTGCATCATGGCATGTGGCACGACCACCTGGCTAGACAGGTCTCACGATAGGACTTGGTTTCCAGTTTCTAAGGTTTTTTTCCCCCCAGTTCTGGGGATTAAGTGCCAGGCTCTGTGCCTGCTAGGCAAGTGCTTTCTCTGCCAGGGCCTACACCCCTAGCCTCAGCCTGTAATGTTCAATTTGATTTTAAATAAATAAGTCGTGGAATATGCTATTTTCCTATATAAGAAACCAGCCTTCGATGGGGGCACTGATGGGGGCGGAAGCTATGGCGGAGGGGTAGAGAAGCGCTATCTCCAGACTCTGCTCGTTTTTGTGGGAAGCTAAAATTGTTGTCAAAGTAAAATCTATTAAAAGGGGGAAAAAAACCTGAAAATCTCTAGAAATTAAAAACACAGGGCAACATTCTCGCCAAAGTCAGGGCTGCCGGGTCGAGCTCCAGGAGTGGAGATTTAGCATTCTTTGAAAAGCCCCAAATTCCAGCCTGATTCCAGCTTGGAGAGGAACAGGAAATTAGAACCTTATCCCAAAGCTGGAACTGGGGTCCCACTGAGGTCTCCCTGGAAAGCTGTGTTTAGCGTATTTTCAATTTGTCCAGCCTGAATGCCTCACACCTTCATATGAAACTGCTGCGGTGTCATTCCCTCCAAAGCCCATTCCGTTCAGAAGCCCTCCCTGTGCCGAGGAGCACAGACTGCCTGAGGCAGGGTGTATCCTGCTCATGGAGCTCGCTGTAGCCTCTGGAACTGGCCAGCCCCTGGCACAAGGCAGCGGCTCATTGGCACACAGAGCCCACGGATGCCCTTCAGGGCACAGTCGTATCTCTCAAAGCCACTAAGCCGGTCTAGACATCTCCCTGGGTCCGCTCCTCTGGCCTTGAGTTAGAGTCCTCACGCTCATGTTTGCAGCTCCCGAGCCTACACCCTGAGGTGGGCCACCAGCCTCATAGCCCACCTGGCTCAGAAGCATGAAAGCACAGAGGAGCCAGGAAGGGAAGAACGGAATCACATGACGTATGAGCCCTGCCCAGCGGATACAGCCCTTGATGGCCATCCGACGGGCTGCAAATCCCGTTTAAAAGAAGCTGCCAGATTGGAATGTCAAGATCTCCTTATTGCTGTCACATAGATAACTAAGACTCCCTGAAGATTAAGCAGCAGGGTCGGACAGTGGTGACACACACAGTGATCCAGCATTTGGAATGGTGTGGCTGGATTCTGAGCTGGATGCAAGGCCTAGATGACACGCCAGAAACCCTGCCTCAAAAATAAAGACTGGTTAAGAGTGCTTGTAGAGGTCCCGAGTTCAATTCCCAGCAACCACATGGTGGCTCATAACCATCTGTAATGGGCTCAGATGCCCTCTTCTGGTGTGTCTGAATAGGCTACAGTGTACTCACATACATAAAATAAATAAAATCTTGAAAGAAAGAGAGAGGGGAAGGGGATGGAGAGGGGGAGACAGACAGACAGACAGACAGACAGACAGAGACAGACAGACAGATGACAGGAGAGATGGCTCAGGGCTCAGTGGTTAAGACCACTGGCTGCTCTACAAATACAGGTTCAGGTACCAGCTCACGGCATTTGCTAAATTCAGTTCCAGAGGATCTGATGTTTTTCTCCTGGCATCAGGAACCAGGTACACACCTGCTGTACAGACATATGTGAAGGCAAAATATCTATACTCATAAAATTTTTAAAAATTCTTTTCAAGACAGGGTTTCTCTGGGTAATCCTGGCTGTCCTAGAACTTGCTCTATAACCCAGGCCTGCCTCTCCCTCCCCAGTGCTGGGATTAAAGGCGTGCACCACCAATCATCCGGCTTTTTAAAAAAATAAATAAAAATAAACAGAGCTGGGTGCTCAGCTCAGTGACAGAAACACTTGCCCAGCTCGGTTGAAACCTTGGGTTCCACTCCCAAAGTGCAAGCAGAGAGAACAAGCGAACACTACACAGGCCCCATGATTCCGGGGTACATCACGCCTGATTTAGCCTAGACCCTGGCCAATGATAGCGCCTGCTCAGAATCCTGAGCAGACATCGTTTAATTTGTGTGTACTAGCAGGGCAGGGAGGTGCCTCAGGCTTGACAATCAGGAGTTGGCCTTGGGCATGCCCAGCCATTACCATCTGCAAAATAGGGCTGAGAACTGCTAGCCACCCACCTAGCGAGGACCACACAAAGCTCAAGTGAGACAGACAACCCCAGGCAGCAAAGCTTCTTTTGAGGCAGCTTCGTTATGTAGCCCTGGAACTCACATGTAGACCAAGATGGTCTCGAACTGGGATTAAAGGTACATGCCATTTAAAACAGCCTCAGTCCCCCCAAGATAGACACTCGTACCTGGGGCAGGGTGGTCAGAGCCACTGACACTGTCCGGGTTTGGAGATTCCAAGTTCTGTTTCCTGAGGATCCCTCCCTCCTGGCCTGGTCATCTTAGCCAAGGGGCTAGCCTTTCTGAAGGTGAACTCACCTGACAGATGTTTACTAAGAACCTTGGGCAAGTCGCAAGCCAGGCAGAGAAGGACTCTCAAGAGTTTCCATCACAGTGGGAAACACAAAAACAAACCTTAGGAAATCAAAAAGGAATGATGTTTTCAGAACAGTGAGGTCCACTAAAGGAGCCCGGTGTGCGTCATGCAATTCCGAGCTACATGGTGGTGGGCTGGCTGGCTGAGCCTGTCCCCCACCCTGACTCTCTACTCATTTCCTTAAGGGGAGGAAAATGTTTTAAAGTAATAAATGGGTTTCTTACCATCCTGTGTTCATACAAATGAAAGCTCACTTTGGACTTGAATCAGGAGAAGTAGCTAAACCTGAAGTTATATCTGCAAGTAGAACTGGCATGCATGATATAGTGTAGTGGAGATTTTATATATAAAAATTTGCAAGGGGATTTGGTTTACTGTTTTGTAAATAAAGGAAAGATCTCTAGGTAAATATGTACAAATATAGACATGTATGTGTGTGTGTGTGTGTGTGTGTGTGTGTGTGTGCAAGGTACAAGGAAAAATCAGTTTCATGCAGAGACTAAATGGAGAAGGGTCACTGTCTTTTACATGTATTTTATCCCATTGCTTTCTTTCTTTGTTTTACAGACAGGGTTTCTGTAGCCTGGGCTGGCTTCCAACTCATGATTCTCCTGCTTTAGCTTCTCAAATACTGGGGTCGCAGTGTGTACCTGGCTGGGTTGGTCTTTTTGGCATATGGTCAGGGAGCCCCCCCAAGGGAATATTCGAGGTACAAATGCTACCAGACGTAAAGTGGAGGGCAGGGATCCAGGGAATGGGGTGCAGAAAGGAGACAAGCCGGGACACCCCATACTCCAGTTTACCAAGAGTCCACTGCCTGGCCTTGACAAAGCATGGAGGTTCTCACCCCAAGCAAACCTCTCAGAGTCGCAGTTGGTGGGGTTGACTCTAAGGACTCTAAATCTCTAAGAGTCCCTGGGAAGGCGATTATCCTCTCACTGCCCCCTCACAGCCAGGGACTGTCACTCTCCCAGTCCTATTTGTCCTATGCTTGCTGCGAAATGATCTCTCCTCTGGGGTCAAGTGACCATTTGGCGTCCCTCCTGGGGGCTAGAGCTGGGGAACAGTGGTGTTTTTCAGCCATTAACAACGGGACAGCTGGTAACTATTGCTTCTCTGCTTCTGTTTTGCTTTCATTTGCATTACTTAATGTATCTAACAGCCCTGGCCCTGAGGAGAAATATCACCTCCCAGCAGAGAGGTAATTTGGGGGTTCAGGCCCCTACTGTATGCAGAACCGGGCCTTGAGCGACAGGGCTCAGACCATCTGATGACACCCACATGGCCTTCCACACGTGAACCTGGAAATGCAGAGCTTAGCCCTGGACCAGGTGGTAGGGCCTAATAACTGTCTGCTCCAAGCCCCACCACTGCTGCCGCCGCCACCATCTTACCACCACCACCGCCATTGTGGAGGTCCCTACCCTGTGTCTAGGAGGTGGCCCTCCTTATCAGGCCAGGCACTACGCAGGGTCAGTTTCATGGATCAAACTATAAACCACACAGAGTCTGTAATGGGAAATACACCCAGGAGCCAAGCAGGGAATGAGAAACATACTCAGACAAGCTCTTCTGGCTGCAGGCAGGGGCTGGACCGAGAAGCCCTGTGTTCCTGCTGCCCCTCGCCCCACCCCCTGCTGGCTTTGGGAAGGCTGAAGGTAGGTAGGTAGCATTGAAGGCAAGGGAACTCTGAAACCCTGTGTGTGTGTGTGTGTGTGTGTGTGTGTGTGTGTGTGTGTACTCACCTTCCTGGGACTACAGAAAGAACCTGAGGATGGGAGTCTCCTAGTGGAACTCAGATCACCCGAACATTGACTGAGTGGTAGGGACTACAACCAGTGAACACGGGGTGTCCACCCCCCGCCCCCCCCTAAGTGACCCCCACAGGATTTGCAAAGTTCCCTTGGATCTGTTGAGGGAGCTGGGGAACTGGCAACCTGAGAGGAGGCTGGGGCTAAGCTATCCCCCAGTGGCTACTGAGGTCAGGCCCGGGAGATGCAGGAGATGCTGCCCAAGGGAAAGTGAATGTTTTGCAGGACAGGACGGTGGGGAGGAAGGGAGGAGACTCCCTGGCTGAGGTGGAGCAGGAGGGGAGCTGTCCAGAAGAGTGGAAGTGGTCCTCAGGGAGAAGCTTCCCAGTTGGCCATGAAGTTAGTGCCCTTTTTTACCGTCTGGACTACAGAGGGATCATCAGCACAAGGGAATTAGAAGCCAGAGTAGGAGGATCTGGGTTCAGAGACTCTGGCACCCCGGGCATGAACAGACCTTCCACATGAGGGCCAGAAGATAAGAAAGGGGCACCAGAGCAGGGCCCTCAGCGTCAGGAGAGAAGAGCTTCCGGAGATACAGGCGTCTGAGAGGGTAATGGAACCAGTGAATGGCTCGGAAAGCAAGACCCCACCCCCAACCCCACCCCCACCCCCACCCCCAGGCGGCTACTAAGCCTGCAGAGGCTGCCTGGCAAAAATGGTGGATGCCACCGTGTTAGTAAAGGCCTGAGACATATCAGCCAGCTACTGATGCCTCCAAAAAGCCAAGAGGCTGCTACTGTCTGTCATCCCATCTTGCAGATGGGCATGCCAGCAAAGAGCATCAAACTCAGCTGAGCCCACAGACCCATTCAAACACCTTAGAATGGAGCTGGGGGTGGGGAGGGGTGGCCAGGGCTTGCTAACTGGTCTGTTAGGTCTCCCAGGGGAAATGTCTCCCAGGGGGCAGGGGTGACCAGGCAGAGACACAGCCAGGCCTCCAGCTGGGCAGGGTGGGAGGGAGGGGAGTCTGGCCTGGGATCCAGCAACTTCCTCCAGCAGCTGGCCCAGGCAGCCAGGGTAGGAGTCCGCCATCTGAGCAGAAGGGTCTGGAAGGCTCCAGGGGGCGGGGCGGAGCAGCCGGGAAGGACCTTTAGTTTCAAAACAATGACCACCCCAAGGATTTGATGCCTACGATTTTTGACTGTGCTAAATTTAGCACGCAGGGCGGGGCAGGCACAGTCCGGACAGCCCTGCTAACTTTGAGTTCACACTCTGGCCCCTTGTTCAGCTCCTTCGATCTACACTTCTACACAAAACAGGGGCCTGTCTCCAAGGGGCCTTGTCAGGGGAGAAAATCAAATTACTCCAAACCCACAAAGGTCTAGAGGTCAATAAGATAGCCATTCGTTATCCTATTAGGACTTCACACCTAAGCCAGAAAAGGGTCCGCTGAATTCAAAGGATTTAATAGCTATTTCAGAATCTAAGGATGAGCTACCGGAACTCATAAAGGCATGACCAGGACCACGCCACAGGCTACCCAAATGTAAAGATGGCCAATCCAACAAACAAAATTCTGCCTCAGTTTCTCTCAAAAGCGTAGTCTTGTGTAATCCAGCGGGAAAGTCTGTAGATCTGAGCCACGACACCCAGAATGTCTGTACAGTGACATTCAGTGGACACAAGCTGGCGGTGTCAGCCGGACAGCACCTCAGTCCTACCACAGCCTGAGGACTCAGAGGTATCCTACTCCTTCCGGGAGCCATCCACCATCAGTCAGCGCTGTGGGTCATTTCTCTCTGTCTACAGACAGAGCCCACTGTATAAGCCCTGATGGGAGACAGCTCACTGTACAAACTGGGCTGGCCTGGAACTTGCCGTGAGCCTCCTGCCTCTGCTTCCCAAGTGCCAGGGAGATGGGCATGCACCATCATGACAAGCAGAGTATTCCCTGAGGCTGGAGGATGGTAGGATTTGGTCAGTGGGCTTCTAAGCACCAATGGCTAGAACTGGAATCTTTCAACATTGTTTAGTTTTGACTCAACTGTTTTGAGTCCTTACAAGCACCTCCCCACCCCTGGTGCTGGGGTGGAGCCCGGGGCCTCTGGTTCGCTGTTAGTAAACACGTTTCCCCACTGAGCCACATTCCTCCGCCCGCTTAAAAGCACTTGTACAACAGCACAGTTCAGACAGGACTCGGCTGGGTGTACCGACAGCTTGTGCTCCACCTGCTACCACCCCACTACCAGGCCAGGCCACCAGCAATGCCACCCTCCCGTGCTGAGCCCACACACACCCGAGGAACCACTCTACGCAGGGGAGGCCGCTTCCTTTAGTTCGTAGCTGCTGGAGAGCATTTCTGATGATATGGTGTCCATGGTGTCAATTCCCAACTGAGGGAAAATCTAATCACTATTGAATCTAATCACTATTTTAAAATTTCACTTATTTTTAAGATTTTTTTAAAAAATAAGTGTTATGTGTGCAGGTACGTGTGTGTGTGTGTGTGTGTGTGTGTGTGTGTGTGTGCGCGCGCGCGCGCGCGCCTGGTGCCTTTGGAGTCAGAAGAGGGCATTTGATCCCCTAGAACTGAAGTCATTGATGGTTGTAAAGCAGCATGTGGATGCTGGACCAGAAACATAAGTCTTCTACAAGAGCAGCAAGTGCTCTTACTTACGGAGCCACTGCTCCAACTCCAGAGCTACTCACTGTGCTGAGCATGTTTCTGGGCCTCCTGTGCTTGTCTATTTGTCCCCCCTTCCTACTAGGGTTGGTACCCTCCCCAGCTTAGTGAAGAAACAGAGTTGAGAGAAGGTGAAAGAAAGATGAGAGAGGCAGTGAGACAAGCAGGTAAGCAGACAGACAGACAGACAGACAGACAGACAGACAGACAATGTCAGATCTGATGAGCTGATCTGAGGGAGGCTTTGGTCTCTGGTACCAGAAGACCCTTGTGGTCCCCCATGTAAGCAAGGAGTTGGACAGCTGAACTGAGTAGTGTCTCAGGACAACAAAGGTCCCTGGGTTCCCAGGGGTCTCTGTGAGTTCAGGAATCGCAGTCCAGAAGCTGAATAGACACATACTCAGGTGACCAGGCATGGTGCCAACTTCAGTTGAGAGTCAAATGGAGCCAGAGAAACTGCCCCTCCCCAAGCACTCAGGATTCCAGGAGCCCTACATCAGGAACCCAGAGGACTCTCCTGCTCTGCAAAAGTTATCTACTTTGTCATCAGAAAAGTAGGGGGTGTCAGGCTGGGCGTGATGGCCAACTCCATTAATCCCAGCCCTCAGGAAGCAGAGGCAGGAAGACCTCTGTGAGGTCGAGGCCAGCCTGGTCTACAGAGTGAGTTCCAGAACAGCCAGGGCTCTGTAGAGACACCCTGTCCGAAAAGCAAAAACAAACAAAAGAGTGGGTGTGCCGGTGCCATGTGACACCCAGGCCACAGCCCGAGAAGACAGGTGCAGGGTCTACACCACACAGGGGAGGGTGCTCTCTGGGAGAAGGAACAGGGCCTGTGGGTCTGGAGGCCCCTTTCCTTAGTGAGCAAGGTAGGGAGAGGGAAGAAGGCTTCCACAGGAATTTCCACCCTCAGTTCTGCCTCCCTGTCAGTAACAACGGGGTGAGGGCAGGGCTATTCGCTAGGGACAGACTGGAGGGGAACTCCACCCTCCAGCCCTGGCAGAGGTCTCCACTGACCGCCAGGCTTCAAGCCCTGCACAGCCCCTGTGGCGCCAGGTGTAGTGGTCTGCCCCCCCCTTTCCAAGGAACCGCCATGCCTCCAGCCGCAGGTCCAAGCCCAGCACGTGGGTCTGCCCAGGAACTGAGGTCAGGTTCCCTCCAAACACATGCTTTCCTCAAAGCTCCCCAAGGATCTTCTCCTCCTCCGAGGCCTCCTGGGAGACAGACGGAAAGAGCTAAGGCCAGGGTCGGGCGGGACCCGATGCCTAGCAGGGGCCATCTTGAAGCCCATGGGAGCTGACAAGCTGCCTCTCGCTCGTTTCCCAGGGATGACCTGCCCCAGGTCTGGGCAAGAGAGTGCTGTGCGAGCCACGTACGAATTCCAGGGCTAAAACACGATGCATCATCCACGGTCTCCATTCTGGCCCCTCCGTCAGCAACTGTCAGCAGCAACGCTCTCACCAAGAAAGCCTTGACGGGCAATCCCAGCCTCTGAGGCAGCACCCTCTCCTAAGACAATGTTCGGCGGCACCGAATTACCCAAATCAATTACTCCAAGGAAGAACTCCAGCAGACAGACACTAGAATAAAAATGGCAGGTAATTCCCACTGGCGGGTAATTGGTCCCTTGAGAATTTCAAATAATAAAAGCTGAATTGAAAAGAAGGCATTTTCCCCTAGAAAGGCAGTCAGAGAACGCCTGTGGATAAACAGAAGACTCCCCCCTCCCCCCTCCCGGCTGCCTTCCTCTGCAGGGGACCCACCACAGAGCCACCGTGGGCCCATGAGCTGGGGTGAAGCGGGGATAGTTCCAGGGTGCTCGGGCCTGAGGGGACACTCGATTCTCTCCTCTTGGGCTCAGGTGGCAGTTCATCTCTGTATTGCAGGTGACCCGAGCCTCTCACTCAGGACAATCCCTCCCACAGCAGGGCCTTTCCTGTCATCCCTTCCCTTCCTGCACCTGACTAAGGTACAAGGGCCCGCCACGGCCTCAAATGGTGACGGAGGGAGGGACCAGTTATTGCACCCCTGCCCCCATGCCTCAGTTTCCTTCATTTCCCTGTTGGGGTGATGTCATCAAACTTATATAAATAGAAGTGGCCTACAGTGCCACTTCAAGAGTATTACAGATGGGGCCGGAGAGATGGCTCAGCGGTTAAGAGCACAACTGCTCTTCCAGAGGTCGTGAGTTCAATTCCCAGCAACCACATGGTGGCTCACAGCCATCTGTGATGGGATCCGATGTCTTTTGGTGTCCGGTCACGTCATGGACTGGGCTGACGACGATGGCAGGCACCGGGTGCAGCAAGGACAGGACCAGGCACGGCGGGGGTTGGAGGGTCACAGGGAGCTTTCCAAATGGCACTGGCTCATAAGCTCCTAAAGGAAGGGGACAAGGCCTGTGGGCAGACACAGGGCAGCCCAAAGGGAGGCCAACGCAGGGACAGTGGGACCCCACCTGGTTGTGGCTGTCAACTGCTAAGAAAGAGAAAGGCTGAATGGAAAAGGGTCTGGGGGTAAAGCACCTGGTGGGAACTTTTCAAAGTGCCTGGCTAAAAATAATGTCTCAAGTAGGGCTCTTTTCCACATGCCGGGCATTGTGGGAAACGGCTCTCAACCTCTCTCCCGCCCTCTGCTCTCCATCCAAGTGACATGGTGCTTCAGTTCACAAGTGCTAAGTGGCAGAGCAGAGAGAGACTCAGGATTCCAGTACAATTTCAGACTAATGCACTTAACCCCGGCATCACCCCACCCCCACCCCCAGCCACAGTGCAGAGAGGGAGCGAGAGCCACCAGCACCATCAGGGTGGACGGGGTGGGTGGGGTGGACGGGAGTCGCCGATCCCTCGCCGTGTGGGGCCGGCTTGATTTTTAATTTATATCCCCACTGAACAGCACTTCCCAAATATCTGCATAGGTCACTCGTTTACGTATTTATAAGGAGCCTTCTTTACGATCCATCCACGAGTGCACATGAAAGCCCAAATGGGAAGCGAGCCCTGGAAGAGACTGAACCCCTCACCGCTCTCAGCTAGACGGACGCTTCCCAGTACACGGCTGCTGTGAGTCACAGGGTCTGGGAGCTGTCATAGATGGACATGGACCTGGGGAGTCGGGAGGCGGACACCCTGTCATCCCAAATGTGGCACCACCAGTCACTTCCATCAGAAGGAAGAAGTCACCAGACCCTTTCCTGTCCCTGTACTGGAAAGGAAGCAAAATTATGGGCCTTAATTCAATTAAGTAATTAAGTAGACAATGCGAAGAGAAATTCCAGCAAGGTTATAAATACTCTAAATCACAGCCATGGGTGAAACAGATGTCAACAACAAACAGGAACTCCGGGAGAGGGGAGGCCAGAGGGACGGAGGCGGGGGCTGAGGTGTGTCCTCTCCAGGGTGGTTTATAATTACCCAGGCCAGCCCTGATAAGCATTTTGCAAGGCTTACCTCACCTAAGTCTCAAAACAACTTAGTGATGAAAGTGGGGCCATTTGAGGGAAACTGAGGCAGAGGCATCACTAGACCTGCCTGCGGGCACACAGGAGCAGAGAGACAAGGCCTGCAGGACCACAGTCCACACTTCTCTCCTTCCTGCCCCTCAGAGCGTGCCCAGGACAGAGTGAGCCAGCGCTCTGGCTGTCTGGGGCCCAGCAGGGAAAATGAGGCAGGACTTAAGGCCCCCTGGGATCCTCAAGGGGCTCCTTCCTTAGGCCAGGCCTGGGGCTCTCCACATCCTGGCACTCCCAGCTGAGGGGTGGCTGGGTCCAGGCAAGCTGGGAAAAGCAATTTTGGACAGGCCTGCTTGCCGCAGTTTTTGGCACCTGTCTCGCCGTGGCTTAAGGCCTACACATCCTCTGGGAAGCCCCAACCTTCTCCCTGCCCCACTGTCTGCACCAACTTCATGGCCCTCTACAGACAGCACATGATCTCTCTCTAAAGGGGTCAAGAGAAAGAGGCAAGTGCCAAGCCTCAGACCCCTTTGAGCCCCACCCACCTCTTCCTTACAGCTGGTGGTCTTCAACCCACACATCTACGGTGCCTTCCCTCACAGCAGACGGAGGCAAAGGCGGACATGGGCCCTTGAACTTCAAACACCTTAAAGAACCTTCATTAAGCCCCTTCTCTCCGCACCAAACTCATTCCCTTGAAAACCCACATTCATTGGGCTGGAGAGATGGCTCAGCGGTTGAAGAGCACCGACTGTTCTTCCAGAGGTCCTGAGTTCAATTCCCAGCAGCCACATGGTGGCTCACAACCATCTGTAATGGGATCTGATGCCCTCTTCTGGTGTGTGTCTGAAGACAGCAATGGTGTATTCATATACACAAAATAAATAAATAAATCTTAAAAAAAAAAAAAGGAAAAAAGAAAACCCACACTTACAAATCATTTTGTTAGGCTGACTTAACCCTACTTTCAATCAACCCATGTATAACTTTAACAAGAATAACATGTTATTCTTAGTAACATTATCTAAAAAATAAAATCTTTCAAACTCAGATGGTCCTGCCCAGAACTTTGCTGGGGGGCGAGGTCGGGGTTGGGGACAGAAAGTATGGGAAAGAGGCATTGGCCAGAGTAATCTTCTTTTAAAAAAAAAAGTCCCTGGGGAAGAGCAAGCACGAGCAAGCAGGGACAGAGGCCCTGGTGTCTGTCACAGTCACAGGCTTACACTGCGCATAGTGCACTGTGTTCTCTCCTTGTCTACTTCAAACCTACCAATCGCCCCTCAAACAGGCGATGCTGTCCCGAGTTTACCGAGGGCTGAGGAGGGGGGCGAGGGGTGAGGGGTGAGATCAGCAAAGGTTGCAAATCCAGGAGTGAACCCTCACTACCCTCCGTTCCCACTCCCTCGAGGGACCTCTGAGTACTCCCCAGACTCCTGTGTGGGGACAAATGGCAGTTGGCTGTGTCCTCACCTCCCACCCAAGGGCGTCACAGACCCCATTCCAAACTCAAACTAACACCTCAGTCCATGGCAAATGCAGCACCATCCCGAGTCCCGCGGATAGAGACTGGGTAAGGGACGGACACCAACAGCCAGCAAGCTACAGACGGAAAAGAGAGGGGCTTGGGGCCAAGAAACCAGGGCTTCTAAAATAACTTTCCTCTCTGGACACTTGGATGCCACTGACCCGCTCTCCTCTGTCCCCACCCCTGCTGCTCAGGGACTGTGTCAGAGTGGAAGCCGAGAGAGAGGCTGCTGCTGCCTCGTGAGGCGGCCACACAGCTAGTGGACAAGCCTTATGCTGTAAGCTGTGGTCTTACAAAGACCTGTATTCAAATCCTGCCCTGGCACGTCCCCACCTGGCGACCTTGAACAAGTCCCAGAGACTTCAAAGTCTGTTTCGAGACTCAGTGAGCCCGTGCCCCCGAAACCCAGTGCCCGGCCTGCAGGAAGTGCTCAGAAAGTGTGAGCTGCTGGTTATTTATTTGTATTACAGCTCAGAGAGGTGCGCCCTGCCTGGGCTCGGGCAGCCTGCACGAGGGCACAGTGGGCGTTGACATCGGGTTCCAGGTCTGATCTAACCCCTTTCGCGACACAGAGCCCCTCTACAGGGAAGCCAGGAGAAAGCAGAGCCCAAGTGTTTATTATGCCTCAGTGGGTTCCATGAGCCTACAGTTCGCAGGCTGAGTACAAAGTCCCAACCGACAGGTTTGTTTTTCTACACACACACACACACACACACACACACACACACACCAGTAAGAGGCTCACAGTGGAAGTTTCCAAACTTTGGCATCTTCCCCAGTCCAGAGGTGAGCGGTGAGCTCATGCCTGTCACTGAGCCACACCGACGCCAGGAGCCCTCTCTGGGAACCCAGAGACTTGGCTTCTAGCCCCAGCAGGAGTCGCGAGGCAAAACCAGGGTGCTGCCAGAGGTGGGGATGCCCAGCTCCTGGTGCTGGGATTAGGATGGTCCTGCCGAGCAGGGAGGCCTTGCAGCCAAGGGCCGACAGGGCCCAGAGGGCAGGAGGAGGATTCCAGTTCAGACATGAACTTAGCGAAGTTTCAGGCCCAGCCTGGCCTCTAATCATAGCTGTAAGGATAAGTGGGTGCCAGTGGGTGCCAGTGGGTGCCAGCTACCTCTGGTGGTCCATCCACTCGGATCCTGCTCATCCTCGACCACGGCCGAGCTGGAAGACGCTCGTGCAGACACTGAGAAGTAGAAACCAGTGTTGAGGGAGGGGATTGGGCGGGCGGGCTGGAGAAGGCGGCCTGCAAGGGGAAGTAAAAACCAGCCAGGCTGGCAGGCTGGAAGCCTGTCACACGAGAGTCCTACAGAGACCCCCCCCAGAGTCAAGCCAGGGGAGAACAGCATCTGGACACAGCCTCACCCCTGCTGGCTCCCCCCTCTCACCTCTGAGAGTGGACATGGACAGCCCCGACCACCTACTTTAAAGACTAGAAAGAGCTGAGAAACCCGTGTGCAGGCAGGCTTTCCCCAGAGCCGGCCCTCCCCAGACTTCACGGGCAGCAGAACACAGGGTCTCCTGGTGTAAGGAGGCGTGGGAGGTGAGCAGACTTGAGTACAGGCAGTCTTCCAGGATTGCCCATACCAACGACAGCAGAAGCTCGGTGCTCCTTACAGACCAGGGCACCACCATGCTCTGGGACCCTCAAAGTCTCGCCGTTGCCCGTGAAGTCATATTCACAATCCTTTTGGGTTTGTTTTGTTTTTAGAATCAGGGTCTCATCTCACTCTGGCTTGCCTGGGACTCGAATGTCGGCCTTCCTCAGCCTCCTGAGTTTTGAGATTACAGGGGTGAACTTGTGACCCTTAACCCCCAATCTTTATTACATCATTAAAGGTCCCCAATTTGGGGTCCTCGGGACTCTTATCTGCCTCGGACTCATCACCACCTCCCGTTCCCTGACCTAGCAGGTCACAGCTTTCTGCTGCTCTCTGGCCTGAAGCCTTTCTTCCTTGATTCATCTCTGGCCTTTTTGCCACCTTTAGCACTTCCTGAAAAGTCTGCCTGACGCCCCAAGCCCACTTCAGTCTGTGGGCCCCTCAGAACTCGGGCAAACGGGGCTGGGGACGGGCTTGGACTCTGCCACTCACTTCCAGATGCAGTGTCCGGGTGCAGCGAGACACGGGGTGCACCCTCTCTCTGTGTACTCTTGAGAGCAGGCAGCCCAGCCCCCACCCACTTCAGCAGCAGCCGCGGAGCCACTCAAGGGAGATAATGGAGCCAGAGGGCTCCGCAGGGCTCCGAGTGTGACTAGAACCCAGGGGATTACAACGGGCTATTTTTAACTCCCCACATCCTGACCGAAAAACAAATCCCTCACACACCCCGCCAATTCCTATCAGGGGGTGACAGGGCCTTTGAAGAATGTTCTCCTCCTGGAAGTAGCGCCAGCCAGCGCTGATGGCTGACGGCGGCCCCTCTGCCGGGAAAGGCCCTGAGGTCTGCGCCCTAACCACTGCCAGCTTCCACTATGTCTGGCCGAGTCCTCACGGCTCCCAGCAAATACGGGTTTCCTAGTGGGCCCAGTTGCGATGTATTTTGCAAGACAGCCAGATGTGATGACAGCCAACGCTGAGAACGGCCACATTCGTCCGTCCCGTTCCTTATTCTCTCGCCCAGGGCCCTGGCTGGGCCCTTCTCTAATAAGGGAGCCCTACCATAGCCACCTCCAGGGGTCAACGCTGAGACGCCTGTACCACAGGGAACTGGCTCTGTGGGAGCAAAGGCAGACGAACTGGGAAGGCACCTGAAGGGAACACTCATTAGCAAACACGGAGAGCTCTGAGGCTTCAAGGGTTCCTTGTGCAAACAAGGGACTAGGGGGAACACTGTCTATCTATTACCTGTCCCTCCAGTGTACCCACAACAGCTTCTCATGGCAACCAGCCACCATGACCACAGCGAGACAAGACTCCTCCCTCAGGCCACAGTTCCTACCTGTCACCAGGCCCACCTGCGTGGGTGTCAGCCAGGCAAGCGCTCTGTCTCACAGTGACTGCTCTGAGTTCAGTCATGCATCATCCACCCCAGGCCCACCTCAGCTAGTGCCTCTGCTTACAGTCACTGTCATCAGGAAAATGGTCCAAGAGGGAGATCTCAAAGGACAGACCCTGGCTGTGCTCTCGGGGTACCACAAACAGCCTCTCCTGTGAGGAGCACTGGGGACCAGGAGGAAAGCAAAAGATCGGGGAGATGGTGGGGTGGGGGCATCAAGGGGTTCCTTTGTCAGCCTGAGTGAGCCAATCGCGTGTCCCCTTTCCCAGAGCCTTGATTTCCTTAGCAGAAAGCCACCAGGAGACTGAGGGGGGCCTGGGCGAAGCAGTCCCACGAGATAAATGGACCTCACAAGCTGGCAGGTTTAGACAAGCGCTGTGTTCAGCACAAATCTGTCTGTGGCTTGCTCTCTGCTTTGGCCTCTAGAGCTCCACAGCCTTCTTTCAACAAGACAAGCCCTTTCCAGGGAGGCTGTACAACCCCAGAGAGTCATGTGACCCACTTGGTGCCCCCAGGACAACATCTGTGATTCCAGAATAATCTCCTAAACCCCAGTAGAACCTTCATAATCCCCAAATGTCCTCTTGGACTTTCTCATTTGGGACATGAAGTTCAGCCCACAGGAAGGCTCTTTTAGACCTGTTTCAAGACCTGTCCATCTTAGATGCCATAAAGCCAGAAGGGACTCCTTCTGAAAAGGACTCAGGTGGGGGAGGGGACAGTAGCCTAGAGGCAGATATGTGCCTACCATGTACAAGGTCCCAAATTCTATCTCTAATACATCACACACACACACACACACACACACACACACACAGAGGGGGGGGGGAGGGTGTAGTAACAGACCCAGAATCATAGAGACAAGACATCTGTCCATGAATCCAAAGCATCTGTTTGTCCTTCAGCAATGGTCAGCCCAGCCCACGTGCAGACACAGAGGCTCCTGCAGGGCTGTGCTAAAATCCAGGATGCAAGGAAAATGCTCTGGGCCCGAAGCATTGGCAGGAGCATTAGCACTGGCTAAGCTGGATGAGAGGCATCAGGCATCAGGAGGCCCGTGCTGGGCTCACCCGTCCTGTGGACATTCAAATGAGAAGTACCAGGTCTGTCAACTGCAGAAGTCCAGTGCCTGTCTTGGGAGACAGGTAAGCCAGCATGCTAATAGGAGCTGCAAAAGTCATGGCTAGGACATAGCTGGGAAGCCTCGTATGCATGAAGCCCTGGGTTCCAGCCCCGGCACAGCATACCCATGCCTGGAATCCCAGCACGTGGGACATGGAAGCAGGAGAATCAGGAGCCTACAGCTGGCCTGGGATACAGAAATTAGCCAGTCCTAAGCAGGAGTGGCTCATCCTCAGGCTGGGCAGTCCAACAGTGATAGAGATGGAAGGATAGCCCAGACACCTCAGGCACAGACCGGGGTGCTGGGAGCCTAAAGAGCAGAGGGAATTAAGTAGAAAGGAAGCCCAAAGCCGTGCACTGTAGCCCAGGGATTAGGCCCTGAGGCTGTGGTGGGGCGCAGGCAACCACTACCAACGGGAAGCAAGATTCATGACAAGAGTCAGGAAACAGCAGCTCTCAAGGGCTGCTTCAGGAAACCGAGCTGGTGGGCACCCCAGGCACAGGGTACAGGCACAGTACAAGGAGCCGGGGATTGCTTCCACCTGGGAGAGGTTAGGGCACTGGGCAGCGGCACCAGTTGAGTGAAAGAAGTAGAAAAGGCTGACGAGAGCTAGAGAGAAACTAGAGGCGCTACGCTCTTCCTCCGGGTCTCTTTGCCCAGGCTATTCTACGTTGAGAAGGGGACCACAGCTGGGTTTGTCCCAGATCCCCAAGCTCCCTTTGGCTCCAAGACAGGAACCCCAGTCACTTTCACGATCACCTTCTTGCGGTGTTCTGTGTGGTGCACCTGTTGGGTTCTGAGGCGAGCGGCCTCACTGGACTCTGAACCCACTGCAGTAAGTGTCCTTCCTCAGAGATGCTAGAGGAGGTCACGGCCTCCAAGTACTTCAGCCCATTAGCTGAACTGCTCCACCTCTGCCCCCTTGACATCCGAGGAGCCTAAAGAGAAGAAAAACTCTCCCAGGATCACCTGCTGTATACCACAGGCCCTCCATCTCCTGGATCACCTGCTGTATACCACAGGCCCTCCATCTCCTGGACAAGATCTCTCTAACATCAAAGCCACCACTAGGTGGGCAGGAAAAATCACAAAAAGTCACGGTGCTAAGAAGGCTGAATATATAGTTAGAGGATGAGAGTTCAGACCCTGGCCCTTCCATTTTCTGCACATTCTTCCCATAATGTATGCGGGCTTTGGATGTTTGATTCCTCGTGTGGACTCGGGGCACCTCAACCATAAAGTGCATGTAGTTTACCCAGAGCCTTGAGGGGGATCAAAGGGTGAAAAGGCAGAATAAGTCTGTCTGCCACAGAGCTTGGGGGTGGGGCAGAAATGGGACAATGGGAATGTCTGCAGGCTCTCTTCCTCGGAGAACCAGAGGGCTATGCTTCTCAAGCTGAGCTATGCAGAGGGCCTAGAGAGTGGTTGCAGAAGTGCAGACAAGGAGTTTGCATTTCACTAGGAACCCTGGGTGCTCGTGATAAAAGCATCCTGGCACACACAACAGGCCTGGACATAAGTGCACATATAAGAACACACACACACACACACACACACACACACCATAGTAGGCATTCAAAGAGGGTCAAAAGTAAAAATTAGAAGCATAGACTCTCTGGGCTGTTGCTGAATTCGGGACACAGCGTACCCATATCACTGACTGTATGAACTTTGATACACACTATCCCGTCCTCACACTAAACCCATTTCTTTATATGCAAAGTGAGGATAAGAAAGGACGCAGCCTCAAAGGGCTCCTTTGGTGCAGTGGTGTGTGTGTGTGTGTGTGTGTGTGTGTGTGGGTGTGTGTGTGTGTGATGTCCCCAGCACAGGACCTGGTACAAAATAAACAATAATCGGTGCCCTAGCCACTCCCGCCGAGCTCAGTTCCCCTGCCCTGAGTGCCCAAGGGAAGGCCCTGAAAGCCAGGACTGGGGGACCGCTGAGGTTACTGGAGCCATTAAGAGATGCCTGAGCTCTGCGCAGACATTCAGGGGGTGGAAGTAATCGGGACATGGATGTCCACTCTGAACAACAAGGATGTTTTCGCTGACTGGAGATGCCCAGTCATGAGGCCCGCGCCTCCCGAGTTCCGTGTCCTGGAGATCCTGAGCTGCAGAGACTGGATGGTCCCAGCTATGGATGCTGCGGCCCAAGGAAGGCGCACCGGAGGCCAGGAGTCTGAGGCACCCCGCAGTGGCTGCGATCGGGTTTCTCTATGGCACGCTGGCAGGCTGGCAGGCTGGCTGGCTGACTGGCAGGCTGGCTGGCTGGCTGGGTGGGTCCTTCAGTGTTCCTCAGTGTTTATAGCTGTCACCCCCACTTTCAAGGGATTAACTCTCTGACACACAGCAGACAAGGGACGCGATGGGGCCATTTGAAATCTGGGACCTGCCGCTTCTGTCCTTACGCAGTCAGTGCACCTTTCTCAAAAGCCCTGGTGTTCTACTGTTTCCCTGGAAGAGGGGAGACTGAGGCGCACAGATGCGGAGTCCCTCAGGCGCCGAAGCCGGGAGGAAGCAGGTGACATTCAAGCCTCACTGTGTCCTAAAAGCGTCACAGACCCTTTAGGCTCCGGGGTTAGGAAGAGCAGAGGGAGCTGAGGTTTGAACCTGCATTAGGTTCTGGAGCGGGGTGTTAGGTCTGGTTAATTCGGAGGCACAGTCAGTGAAATGGAAAGTTCAGACTGAGGCAGAACAATGGTGACCACTGGCAGTTAAAACTGAAGCTCACTCCCCTGCCGCCACCTCAACAGCTGAAGGAGGGATAAGGCTGAGCACACACATCACAGAAAGCCCAAAAGCGCTTTCAATGCTCGCCAGGCTGGGACCTGGAAACCAAGTGGTTTGGGGCTCTCTCCCCATGCTGGTTGTGGCTCTCAAGGTGTGTGTTCTGTCAGTAGAGGGTGGGGCTGGAAGCAGGCCAAGCAAAGAGGAGAGACCGCTCCGAGCCCACTTGCGTCCTTGGTAACAGCACTAGCTAACAATAATTGCAAACATCCCAAAGTTGATGGGCACATGGGAGGGACAGTGTGTGTGTGTGTGTGTGTGTGTGAGAGAGAGAGAGAGAGAGAGAGAGAGAGAGAGAGGGAGATGGGGGGGGGAGATGGGGTCTGACACAGGAAGCCTCTGAAATTGATAGACTGGAGAACCCTGTACCCCAACTCCCGTAGCTGGCAAGCCCCAGCTGAAGGTGCTTCCCTGGTGACACCTGTAGTCTCCATTGCAGAGGAAAGCGTCATCCCTGCACCCGGCTGCTGCGGGTCGGGGGTAGAGGGCGGAAAACAGCAAAGTTTAAAAGGGTCTGACGGGGCTCAGAGGTCCTGCAGGAGAGCCGAAATGAGAACTGAATAAAGCGAGGCCGAGGCGCAGTCCTCAGCCCTGTAGCTCTCTATGGGTATCAAAGCTCTCAAGGTCTTCAAGAAGAGCCTGCTCGGATCCCTGCAGGTGTTAGGGTACCCGCCACTTGACCCGTGGTCCTCAGCCATTACCTCTACGTGGTGGCCTGGCCGCTGAGCGCTGTGCAGTCGGGGAAGCCCAGGGGCCAGAGTCCCGTAGTCATCAAGTCTCCGGGTCGCAGGGCACTAGGCTGCCAATTCAGCCGGAGGAAAGTTTGCGTGGGGCGGGCTGGGCCGAGCGGAGCGGGCCGGGCTGGAGCGAGCTCCGGCCGGCTCCGCCGCCTCCCGCGGCGCCGCGGCTCTCTGCTCCCCGGCCACCCGGCCTGCCCTTCCCTGCCAATCGCAGGCCCCGCCGCCGCAGCTCTGCCCGCCCACGGGCCCCAGCGGGGGCGGACGGGGAGGGGCGGGGGCGCACCTGTTTGGTCAATCGACCCCACATCCCCGCCACCCGCCCGGCCGGACTGGGCAGGGCGAACCCCTCGGCTGCCAGCGCTCGCCCCCGCCCGGGCTTGGCCAGGGACCAGGCGGGGCCACACGCCTCTCCTCTGGCCCTGCTCAGCCGGGTCCAGCTCGCGCATGGCCGCAGCCCGCCCTCCTAGGTCCTTCCCTGCCTCCCGTGCTGTGGCCCAGGGACAGAGAGATGACCGAGGCTTCCTTCCCTTACTCCTCCGCCACTTTCTAACTACCCCCGCCCTGCAAGCATCGTCCCCAGCGCGCTGACCCCTTCAATCTTCCCATACGTCCAGCACCATCTCCAACTTCAGGCTTGGAGGCAGGTACCAGCGCCTAAGAGAAGAACCGTAGCACCCTGTTCACTTAAACTCCGGGACACCCCAATTCGCCCTGCCCGATGTCCCCCCAACCCCCACCCCCACCCCCACCCCCGACCTCCTTGGCCACACAGATTTCATCGCCCCATTTTCCGCGGTGGGAACATTGAGACCGGAAGCGGGCGAAGGCTTTTGCGATCTTTTGATCAGGTGAGTTGACAGAGTTCGCTTGGCTCCTATCCCCGAAACCGGTGGCTGCCCGGGCCCGCCCCGCCTGGCCCCGGGGGACTGCGGAGTAGCCTGGAGGGGGGAGGATCGCGGAGGAGGAGGAGGCGGAGGCCCGCGATGGCGCGCGCCCGGCCTTACCTCGGCTGCAGAGCGTGTCCCCGCAGAGCGCGCCCGCGGGAGGCCCCAGCAGCGGCAGGGAGGCCCAGGCGAGCGCTCGGGAGGCCGAGCGCCCCGCGCCCATCCCGGCCGGCGTCGGACCTGCCTCCCTCCGCGGCACCTGTGGCGCCAGCGCTGCGCACGCGGCCTGGGCCTCCGGGGGGGTCGGGCGCTGGCGTGCGGGCGCTCCCCCGGACTCCTCGTGCCGTCTCGGCTCGGAGTCCCACGGCGGTGGCGCGGGCCCGGGCGGGGAGCAGGCCGCCCTGAGCGGGGCTGCTATTTTTAGTGGGAGCTGCTCTCCCAGTCGGACAGACAGAACCAGTTAATTCGGCCGTTGAAGAAGGGCCTGGCCGGGGAGCTCCCCGGAAAGGCGGCCGGGGCCCTGCTGAAAGCTGATCCTGCGCATTCCTGCCTCTCGAGGCGGGAGGGCGGGAGGACGCCTGTAATTCCAGGGGGAAGCCTGCGTCCTCCCAACTGCGCCTTGAGCCCAAGTGCACGCCCCAGAGAGCTCTCGAAACTGACCTTGGAACAGGGCCCGATGTTCCTCACCATCACAATCCTCGGGTGATGGAGCGTAACATGTGTCTACCTTGCCGAGAGTAACTGCTTCTTGTGGGGAAGAGGCCCTGCCAAATGGAGTCTGAGCCTCAACAAAGCACCAAGTCGTCGTTCTGAAGTTTCTTGCTGAAGGAAGTAGTGAATGTCAGACACAGCGCAATGGTATCCTCTGGATGGCTTTGAAAGCCCGACACTTTCCAGTGAGGTGGCCTTGGCAAAACACCTCAATTCTGGATCTATCTCCTCTTCTTGAAAAAAAAAAAAAGGTTTTTAGAAACCCAAGACAATATGGAAGAACCCTTTGTGAGCAAAACCATGACATACATGTTCCTTCCATGAAGATGGGAAGACTCAGACAGGATCTGCACTCAGAAGTTGTGGGAGGCGCCCAACGAGGTGCAGGTGGTGCTAGAGTGAGGGTAAATAAATAGGCCGGGGGATTAGAATAGCTGCAAAAATAGACTCACACATGTATGGACATTTAATATTTGGCAGAAGTGGGGCTTGAGGTCAGTGGAGAAAGAGTAGCCTCTTCTATAAATGGTGCTGAGCGATTGGATGTCTGCATTAGAAGAGAAAAATGGAATCCCTACTCCGCACTGTCAGATTCGGGTATACAACAGATTAAACATGAAAGATAAATAAAAATGAAAACAAACACGCTGGGCACGGTGCCTGGGCATTCGTAAGCCCAGGGACCGGGAGGCTGAGGCAGGAGGACTGCGGTGAGTTTAAGGCCTCCCTGGATTACATAGTTCCAGGCCATAAGCCTCTGACTCTGACAAGCAAACAAACTTGTCAGAGGGCAAGATTTCTTGAAGACCCACGGAACATCCAGAGAGAGGCGGACGCAGTTAATTAAAACGCGAAAGACATCTTCATCAGAAGAAGACAAGGAAGTCAAATGTAAAACAGACAAAGGCCTCTGACAAATTGATTTTCAGAAGAAAAGGTGAGGCAGGGGGTGTGGTTGCTAAAAGTGATGGTCTGGTGTTTGGTCCCCACGTAAACCAGGTATGGTGGCTAAAACCTGTATTCCCAGCCAAAGGGGAGGTGGAGGCAGGAGGAGCGGACGGTCAAGGACATCCTGAGCTACGAAGACTTCAAAGCATGTATTATCAGGCACCTGGCAGAAGAAACATGAATATCCATAAAACAGATGTGAAGAAAGCCTTACTGTCACCAAGGACACACAGAATCAGGCCTCTGTCAGGAGAGGCCCATCCTTCCCGTCAGACTGGCACCCAAAGGGAGTCAGTGGAATACAGAATGTCCACGCCAGGAGGGAAGGTGGTTATGGCCACTCTGGAAAACAGACCGGAAGCACCGAAAACCACCCAGCTGTCCGGACATCCCCGAGGGACACACTTAGTGAATGTGTGTCCCCCAAATAGGCAAGGCAGCCCGTGACCATCCGCAGACCCCATCGCAGGGTCTCTGCCGCAGTGGGGGGGGGGGACTAGCTGCGGAGTCTCCGAGGGAGGGGGGAGACGGCGCAAGCTGCAGAGGAACAAATTGCATGATATCATTCATTTGGATTCTTTAAACACGAAAACCCAAATACCCATACATCACATGACTGTGCACAGATGCAAAAGCAGAAAGCATGCAGAGGCATGATAAATGCACTGTTCAGCAAAGTGTTTACCCCGGGGAGGGTGATGCCGGGTGGGAGGAAGAGGCTTCCTGTCTAGGTAAGGTTTTATTTTTCTGACTGGAGCGGTAAGTGCATAAATGTCTGTCTCGTGAGTGTGAGTGTGAGTGTGAGTGTGTGTGTGTGTGTGTGTGTGTGTGTGTGTGTGGTATCTTGGGAGATTGAACCCAGGGCCTTGTGAGTGAATGCTAAACAATCACTGGGCTATACCTATAGACCCCAGACTTTAAACAAACAAACAAACAAAACAAACAAAAAACAAAAGAATCCTGATGGGGATCCCTAAAAACATCCAGTCCTGATCCAAAGGGACACCTTCCTCCTCCTCTTCCTCCAAATCCTTCTACTTTTAAGATTTATTTATTTATTTATTTTTATGTATGTGTGTACACTGTAGCTGTCTTCAGCACACCAGAAGAGGGCATCGGATCCCATTACAGATGGTTGTGAGCCACCATGTGGTTGCTGGGAATTGATCTCAGGATCTCTGGAAGAGCAGCCCGTGCTCTTGACTGCTGAGCCATCTCTCTAGCTCTATTTTCCTTGTTTTCATGATGTCATTGAGTCTAAATGCTGACGCATGGACATAGCCTGGCTTGCGGTGAAGTACTCAGAAAACCCAGAGAATGCTAATAGCTTCCTAGTGTGCATCTCCCCTGAAGCACTGCTCAGCCTAGACACACACAGCCTGATGGACTCCCCAGCCCACTGTGCAGGCTAGGCCTCCAAGGTCCTCAGCTTCCTTGTGTTCTCAAGGGATTGCACAGGCAGTGTGTCCTCTTAGCTGCTACTCCCAGTCTCTGCTACAGCGCTCGTACGACACAATTCTGCCATGGGAGACCCTGGGTGAGGTGGAGGGTCCCCATCTATTCCTGAGGCAGCTCCCTAGCGCCAGTCCGCCACTGTCTGCGCCATCACAAGATGGACGGTGGCACCTGCTTTCAGATTTGTCTCCTGAGGCAGACTTTTTTTTTTTTTTTAAGACAAGGTCTTGCCACTAGTTCATGCTGGTTTCAAGCTTGCAATCCTGCCTCAGCCTCCTTAGTACAAAGAGTATAGATGAGTGCTACTGCACCTCCTCATATCCCGCCTTTTCTGGATTACTGCTGCAGTGTCCCCCACCCCCCTCCGCACAGGGACTTAATTAGGACAGTGTACGAGCATAAGAGTTGAATGAATCCAAATACTCTGAGATCAAAAGCGACCACGCCAAGCTCTCAGAAGGAAGGCAACCCCACCGCCTGCCCGGTGGACTGCTTGGTCTTCCTGAATGGTCTTGAGGGTGTGGTGAGCTTTGAAGTCTGAGCGAGCTGCATCCGTTCTGAGTTGGACCCTTTACTACCGTGTGATCTGACAGGCCATTTCTTTCATCTGAGCCTCACTGTTGGGGTCTGCACGGCCAGAGTATGGTAAGGCCTGTCACAGGGAGAGATTAGGACGAGTCTATGAGACCACAGAAGCCCTATGTGCCGCCCCCTTCTTAGGAGAAGCAGCGATGACGTGAGCTGTTGGCCAAGAGGGAACTGTTTGCAGAGGAAGGTGGAAGGAACCCAGTCGGGCCACTTTGCAAGTAGAAAGCTGGTTTAAAAACAACAACAAGGGTGTGAGCCGGTTCTGAGCAGAAGTATGCACCTGGAGGCTGGCCCTGGAGCCGGAAGTGTCAGAGTCTGCTCTCCCACCCTTGCCCTGTTCCTCCTCCCAGCATGCCCCTTCCCAGGTGCCAAGCCGCACAGCGCGCCAGCCTTGCAGACCCTCCTCTTTGCCTCGCCATAACCGCTCCGCTCCCCTCCAATCTGTTCTCACACGTATCTCAGGGATCTCAATCTGGACCTGTCTTTCCCTTGCCAGCTTCCATCTGCAGGGGCGACGGCTCCTTCCCCAGGGACGCGGCTGAAGTGATTTACCAAACACATCATCTGTACTTGTCTATGCAAAGTCTACATATGTCCTCCTGCCGGGAGCCTCCATCAAGGCAACATGCAGGACTGCGAATTGCGTATGGTCCAGACTCTAGAAGTCGAATCTGCCAGAGTTACACGTTCTACGGGCAAACAGAAAGCATCAGGTTGACAGGGCTGGGTGGTCACTGGAAAAGAGCAGCCCCGTGCGCTTCAAGGGTTCTGGTGAGAGATTTTCCTAAGCTAATAAACCAGTCCCTTTGATTTAAATCCCATCACACAATGTAATATCCCCAAGATGACATAAACATTAGTCACTGTTGGTCCTTTGTCTCGCGCAAAGGGCTGTGGAAGGCAGGAGGCCCACGCAACTTTCAGTCTGCCACCTTCCTTTTAAGGAAGGTCTCATGTGTCCCAGGCTAGCCTCAAACTTGCTGTAACTAAGGATAGCCTTGAGTTAGTGACAACCCCCCCAACTGTGCCTCCTTCCCAGCTAACTGCTAGGATGACAGGTGTACACTACTCTGCTCGTTTTTTCTGTTTGTTTCTGTGTATATGGGTGCCTTTGTGGGATATGCTGAGAATCAAACCTAAGGTACTGTGCATGTTAAGCCAACTTTCTCCCAACACCCACATCCCCAGCCCCTGTCGTCGTTCTTAATGGCTGTCTAGACCATCAGTGGCCTCCCTATTGGCAACATTGAAGGCTGTTCCTGTGCCTTCGTGTCCCCTAACCTCTAGGCATCTGCGACTCTGTGCACAATCCCGATCCCTCACCACAGTCCCCCAGTTTCTCTCCTCATTTTTCTGGGCTGCTCCATCGTACTCCGCGGCCATGATCAGACTCTCAGATTGCCCTCCATATTCTGAACACAACATTCTGATTGCGCGTGTTCCAGTGAAGGAACCCCGGGGCTTCACCTGCTGTCCTTACGCAGCAGGTACTGTGGTCCTTTGCCCAGACTTCCGTGAGCATCAAGCTACTCCCCTGCCTCTGTGCCTTTCTCCCTGTGGATCCTACCCATTGGTGCCTCTTGAAAGATGGGCAGAACACAAATCCAATCAGATCTCTCCGAACCTGCTGAACCGCTTCCACGGGCTTTATGTTGTATGTTTATGTTTGGGTGGCTGGTAAACAAACAAACAAACGAACAAACCCTGCAAGGGAACTCACCAGCTCTGAACAAGAGCGTGCACCTAGGGGCTGGCCTGGAGCCAGGAGACCAGAAGCCCCCCAGCTGTGCCTCTTCGCCGTGAGCCACTCCAGCTAATGTCTACGTCCTCGGATAAACAACTGTCCCTCCTCAGAGCCGGCCTTGGCACACCAGCCTCCTGCTGGCCTTCAGAACCCTGTCTTCGGTGCTTTCCTCTCCAGACCTGGCTAACTTCTTCGTTAGCTTCTTCCAGTGGCCATTTAATGTCACTCCCTCAGAGCAACCTCGCCTCGCTTTCACCAGAAATCTGTACCTAGTGCTATTCCGTCACGATACTGATTGCAGTTGGTGTTGGGGGACCCTGAGTGCAGGGGTCACCGCTGCATCACTGCTGACCCTCAGCAAGGGCTCTAGTACATAGTATGTGCTCACTGAACGTTTGCTGAAGGGACGAACCCAGGTCTACTTGCACACGTCCACAGATCGACTCTCATCGTAGGACACTGCTGGTTACCAGAATTTCCTCTGTTTGTCTCTGTGCCTGGAGACAGGCAATGCCTGGGCATTGTCTCACTCAGTTCTTACAACCTGCTCTGAAGAAGTTCCATTTTGGATTCTCTCTCTCTCTCTCTCTCTCTCTCTCTCTCTCTCTCCTTCTTTCTTTCATTTATTTATTATGTATATATCATTCTGCCTACATGCCAGAAGAGAGCCCCAGATCTCGTGATAGATGGTTGTGAGCCACCATGTGGTTGCTGGGATTTGAACTCAGGACCTCTGGAAGAGCAGTCAGTGCTCTTACCCTCTGAGCCATCTCTCCAGCTGGTACTATGTATTTCTATTTGACATATGAGGAAATGGAAGCTAAGAGAATATGGGCGACTTGCACAGGAGCACACAGCATGAAAATGGCTGAGCCAGTATTCTAAGCCTGTTTGGTTCTAAATCTAAGTCGTGTGACCACCGCCACATCACCCTCTTTCTGCTTACTGTGTGCTGTAGCTGAATAAAATAGCTTATGACTTAGGCTCTTTTGGGGAGAGTCAAACGCTTGCTAGTGGAAATGGGATTCAAAGCGTGGTGGAGACACGGCTTGGTAGAGAGTGTTTGCCTAGCACGCACAAAGCCTTGTTCCATATCCAACATCATATAAAGCGGACATAGTAGTGCATGCTTGTGACCCCAGCACCTGGGAGGTGGAGGCAGCAAAGTCAGATCCAGGTCATCCTGAGTTACATAGGGAGTTCCAGGGTCGCCAGAGATACATGAGACCTTGTCTCAAAAAAAAAAAAAAAAAAAAAAAGAGAGAGAGAGAGAGAGAGAGAGAGAGAGACAAACAAGCAAAACCCCAGGGTCTAAAGCATCCTCAGACGCTCACCCAGACTCAGGCTCACTGGCCTCCGACAGCAAGGACAGCAGGCGTGGTGGGGAGCGATGGGGAAGCAGGGAGGAGAGAGAATAAAGCGGAAATGTGCGTGTGCCTTGGTGGGGTCTGGGAATTAAACACTGGGGTGAGCCACTGGGCACGGAGGAGGGACTGAGTGATGCTGGATCCAGCCTGGAGAGGAGCAGTCGGCCTCAGGGCTGTGACTCTGCCTCTGCAGCTTCTTGCCGTTTATGTATTCTCTGAGTCAATGGTATGGGGGCTCCCTCTGGGCAGGCTCTGAGCTGAGGGCTGGGGACAAAGGTGAAATGACCAGTGAGCTGCTCCCGGGTACAAGGGAAAGAGGCAGGCTGTGGTGTCAGCAGAGCCACTAGGGAACCTCCCTGTGACCCACTCATGAGTCCCTCCCATTACATGCTGAGCATAAGCTGGTAAGCTGGTAACTATTAAGACAGAGGAGGGGGCTGTGGTCCCTAGTGCTAGCCTGAGTAGGAGGGCGCCTCCCAAGGAGGTGACCTCTGAGAGTAGAAGATACAACCAGGCAATGAGGGGACAGTCCATACTAAAGCACGCCGCAGCCTGACATGCTCAGGACCGCACAGTTCAGCACCTCTGTGCAGGCAGCATCAGCCACAAGCAGAAGATGAGGGAAGGCTGAGCTCTGACCAGAAGCTCGGGGTTCCTTGGAGAGGCACCGACTCTGATGATTCTGGGCAGGGGGAACTATAATCTGGAGAAGGAAGGCAGATTGAAAGGGAAAGACAAGAGACTGTCCTGGGGATGGTCCAGGAAGGGAACAGGGAGTGAAGACAGACAGACAGCCCAGGAGGGTTCAGTCAGAAACGAAAGGTCCAATACGGATGGCTACGGAAGGGATAATTCGTGGGAGGGTATGTTTCAAGCCCTCTTCCAGAAAGAAGAACCTCTTTCTGAGGCTGGGGGAAATGACCTGGCAGTAAAGTACGTTCTGTGCAAGCGTGGAGAGCTGAATTTAAGTTCCCAGCACCCACGTGAAAAGCCAGACACAGCTGGCACCTGCAATCCTGTTGCTGCGGAGGTAGAGACAGGTGGACCCCTGGAGCCCAGCTCACCGACACTCAGTATTTCCAGTTTGTGAGCTGGATCCAAGTTCAGTCAGAGATCCCACCCCAAGAGATACAGTTGGCTTAGAGACAGCTCAGTGGATCCGAGCGCTGATTCTCTCACAGAGGACCCAAGTTCCATTCCCAGCACCCACATGGTGGCTCACCACTCTATCTGGACCTCCAATGCCAGAGAATCTGACATCCTCTTCTGGCCTCCAGGGGTGCCAGGCATGCATGTGGTGCACAGACAAGCATGCAGACAAAACCCTCACACACATAAGAGAAACAGAAAGTCAAATAGAAATAAATAAAAGAGAGGAAAAAAAAAAGAAAACTGTAAATGGCAGGGAGGGCGGGGCAGGTTAACCTGAGACAGACACAGAAACTGGAGGTAATTTAAGAAGGAGATGTGGCCAAGAAGCAGAGGAGGCGTGGCCGTAACTCTTCTTTTGCTCCCAGAAGAAAATGAGGTTGGCTCTTTAAGAAGAGGGCTGATAATAAAACACCAACACCAGAAAACAATCATCATAGTGCACGATAAATATCTGCACAGCAGGGGTGAGGCGTGCAGGGCTTCTGTGTATAGGACTTTGCCAGGCTGTGTGCCCATAGGAGAGGTCAGACTGGCTAGCTGGTGATGCGAGGGGCTGTGGGTAGGATGGCCAGATGGGATACAAGATGCCCGATTTGAAGCGTTTATATGAGCGGTAACAGCTCTTTAGTGTATGGCCTCTGCGATGTTTTTATATATTTATGGTAAGACCTTCTCGACTGTCTGTTTGATCCCTGTGACTCAGTTGATAGAGTGGTTGCCTATCACATGTGAAGCTCAGGGGTTCATCCCCAGCACCATGGAAACTTGACTTGGTGGTTCATGTCAGTAATCCCAGCCCTCGGGGAAACTGAGGCAGAAAATTCAGATCTTACTAGTCTGAGGCCAGCCTGGATACCTGGGGGCCTGCCTCAGAAACAAACAAACTAATAGTAAATAATAACATAAAATGTGCGTGATACGTGTGCTGCATTGTTTGGTATCCGCTTCACACAAGCCAAAGTCATGAAGGGAGGAAGCCTTATTAAGAAAAACGCCTTCGGGCTGGAGAGATGGCTCAGTGGTTAAGATCACTGACTGCTCTTCCAGAGGTCTTGAGTTCAAATCCCAGCAACCATATGGTGGCTCACAATCATCTGTAATTAGATGCGGTGCCCTCTTCTGGTTTGTCTATAGTGTACTGAGAGAGAGGGAGAGAGAGAGAGAGAGAGAGAGAGAGAGAGAGAGAGAGAGAGAGAGAGAGAGAAGAGGAGAGGAGAGGAGAGGAGAGGAGAGGAGAGGAGAGGAGAGGAGAGGAGAGGAGAGGAGAGGAGAGGAGAGGAGAGGAGAGGAGAGGAGAGGAGAGGAGAAGAGAAGAGAAAAGAAAAGAAAAGAAAAGAAAAGAAAAGAAAAGAAAAGAAAAGAAAAGAAAGACAGACAGAAAGAAGCCTTCATGGCCTTCATGGGGCTGGAGAGATAGCTCAGTGGTTAAGACACTGGCTGCTCTTCCAAGGACCTGGGTTCAATTCCCAGTACCCACATGACAGCTCGTAACTGTCTTAATTCCAGTTACAGAGGATCTGAAACCCTCCCACAGACATATGCAGGCAAAACACCAATGCACCTAAAATAAAAATAAATCATTAAAGGAAATGTCTTCATGAGATTGACTGTAGTCAAGCACGTGTGCCATTTTCTTATTTAGTGACTGATATCTAAGGGCACCGCCGGTTGTGGGTGGTGCCATCCGTGCTGGGGGTCCTAGGTTCTATAAGAAATCAAGCTAAGCAAGCTATGGGGACCAAGCCAGAAAGCAGTGCACGTGTGCACGCGGTAATAAGCCTGACCAGGACAGTTCTGCCCCTCTTGCGTTTTCCTGAAGCAACAGAATCGTTCTTGAGTGGATAGTGTCAGCCTGCGGTCAGAGCCCTGCCTGGGAACTAGAACATCACACCTGTGAGCTTGAATTAGCTAAAAGATCCTGAGCCTCTGTTGTGTACCTGCTTCTTACAGCAAGTCCCAACAGTGTGTATAAATATCGGAAGGGAAGAGAGTGCAGCCACTTTCATTCCAAATGCATGATGGGGGTGGGGGGTGGGGGTGTCTCTCCCTCTTGACAAAGGGCCCTTTCGGAATCAGACATGGCGCCCAGTTTCTGCTGCAGGAAATATGCACTGCTCACATTTCTGTTTCGAGCTCTCCCAATCCCAGACTAGAAAGGCGATTTTTTTTAAGGCCCATTAGCATAATTACCTGCCTGTATCACTACAGAGAAGCGATCAGATGAGCCTGCAAGTTTTGCGGTTATTTGGAGTAAGTCACCTGAAGTTCACCGCCATCAGGAGTCACGGCTGCCTTGTGTAATCATGGGGAATTATTTAGTAATAGCAGAGGTGCCGTGATCTAATTTAGTTTTAATGCCAGGAGGTGCCCTCCCGGAATTATCAGCCTCAGAGCAATTCTAACTTCCAGGTTTGTTTCACTTTCTGGAGAGGATTTGATTCGAGGCACCTGAAGTTTCTTCTTTATCACCCAAAGTCATCTAGGGTCGTAACGGATCCTACCTCCATGCATTGAAAAACAGCGCTGAGGGCAGCCTGGCCACAGGAAGCGAGGGCGGACACCCAGCTAAGTGGAAGCACTGGGTGGAATTTGACCCATCAGGTATTTGCCGGGAGAGCCCTAATTTCCCTCCCACTTATTACCTCGTTCCTCAGGCAGCGCAGACTCTGCCGTTATTTGGGTGAAACTAATGATAGTCATAGAGGGGAGCCAATTTTAGCTATTTTAACACTTAACCACACATCGCATCCTGTGGAGGAAGCGGCTGCTGCCGTGTGCGCAGATGGGGACACTGAGGCTGAGAGGGTGAGGCATTCACTTCCGGTCATACGGTGAGTAAGAGGAATAGCTGGGATCCTAACCTCCCCGAATTCATACTCGGTATAATCCTGAGCCAGGCATGGTAGTACCTACCCGGCATCCCTGGCACTACACAGCAGAGTTCAAGGCCAGCCTGGTTTACACTGTTTCAGGCCAGTCAGGGCTTTAGAGAGAGAAACCGTGTCTCATTATAAAAGAAAGGAGGAGAAAAAGGAGGAGGAGGAGGGAAAAGGAGAGAAGAGGAGGAGGAGGAGGAAGAATTTTGAAATAGTCAGTCACTTTAACCCCTTATAATCACCCAGAAGTGATCGCTACTTTTTCTTTTTTTCCAGAAGAGATCTGTTTGGCCAAAGTAGGTGTAGTGAGGAGATGGAAAAGTCAGGAATGGAACCAAGAGTCTAATTCTCACCCCAGTGCAGCCTTGGCCGCAGTTAGAGCCTTGTGAAGCGTGTGCACAGCTCAGGCAGACGCTGGGGCCAAGGCTCTCGATGAGGCGTGACCAGCGGCCCAGCTCCCGGCAGGGCCTCCTCCCCGGCACCCACTTCTCAGTCAGAAGCCAGCCTCTCCCCTTGTCATCCTGTGTGTTAACAAACCTACTTTGAGATGCTTGTTTGTCCACGACTATCCTTCCAGCAGAGGATGGCCTGGCTTCACAGGAAGGGTCAGGAGGTGGACAGGCTTGTCACCCTTCTCCCTGGGGACTGAGGCCACACCCGGGCTTCGCTAGGCCTTGCCTTCCCATCACTACAAGAACAGCGGGGTTGGGCTCTTTTATTGAATCTGTGGCCTGGAACTCAGCAGTCCTCTTGACCTGTCCGCGCCAGCATTATTCCCATTTCCAGGTTTTAAAACCAGCTCTTTAAACCGCCAAGCTGCAGAACTCTTGCTTCCTCTCATTTTGTGGGGAGGATGTGCAGGGACGTTGTCTGTTTGTTTCAAGACTGAGTCTGCCTTAGTCACTGTTCTATTGCTGTGGAGAGACGCCGTGATCAAGGCGACTCTTATAAAAAGGAAGCATTTAATTAATTGGGGGCTGGCTCACAGTTTCAGAGGGTTAGTCCATTGTCATCATGGTGGGGGAACATGGCGCTGGAACAGTAGCTAAGGGCTACATCCTGATCGTCAGGCAGAAAGAGAGAGAGGAGAGGACTGGGGTGGGGAGAGAGAGAGAGAGAGAGAGAGAGAGAGAGAGAGAGAGAGAGAGAGAGACTGACTGGGCCTGACAGGGACTTTTGAAATTTCAAACATCTACTCCCAGTGACACACTTCTTCCAACAAGGCCACACCTCCAACAAGGCCACACCTCCGATAAGGCCACACCTTTTAATCCTTCTAATCTCTTCCAACAGTTCCACTCCCTGGTGACTAAGTATTCCAATCTATGAACCTATGGGGCGGGGCCATTCTTATTCAACCTACCGCAGAGTCTTATGCAGCCCAAGCAAACTAGGTAGACAAGGAAAACCTTGGACCCTTGATCCCCAGCCTCCGCCTCTCGAGTGCTGGGATCATCCCCACCATATCCAGCGCAGAACTCCCGAGTCAGAAGAGAGCCGTCAGTCCTAAGGAAGCTGATCTGAAGGGAGTTTGGCAAAGTGAAAGAGGTGTCTCCCGCCACAGCCCGGCGCGTCTCCTCAGACGGTGAAGCCGATGAGACCCGCAGTCCTGTGTGAACTAAGCTGTGCCTGCTGGGTCCCACCTCAGAACACCTGACTGTCCCTGGGGTGGCCTGAGAGGAGCCTGCTGCACCTGCGTGCCACCTGAGCTGTCCTAGTGTCTGGCCCCAAGCTCCAAGCAGAGGTTCAGAGTGCCCTGCACACGCCGGGTGGCCAGGACAGGCTGTGCCCTGTCTCTGCCTGCTCATTTCTCCATTGCTTAAATCCTCCTGTCCTCTCTCACCACCTTCTAAGCAGTGGCCCCGGTTACCGTGTTCTGTTGCCTGTAGCAGACACCCCTCCCCCCAAAGCTGCCTCCCGACATAGCAGGCACCATCGACAGACACTCTGCCATTGATACTAAGCTGAGAAGGTTTCCCAGAGGATATGCGCACCAAAAGGGACACCAACCAGAGTGGGAGCTAGTGGAGAGGAAGCAGTCCCCCCTCTATCGGTGTTCTGAAACAAGATATATCTATCCCTGGCTGTCCTGGAACTCACTTTGTGGACCAGGCTGACCTCAAACCCAGGGACCCGCCTGCCTCTGCCTCCTGAGGGCTGTTAGAGGCGCACACCACCACACCCAGCCTGGAAGCAGGTGTTTTAGGCCCAGAATTGATAGACAGGAATTATTGGAGGAGCTGTTTAAGGAGCTGTCCGCCACTCGGCCTGGCTGAAGCCTGGCTTGGCCTTGGTGACCCTTGCAGGTAGAGGAACATAGCTACCCAACCTGTCAAGGACCTTCAGGGGCTATTCAAGATCTGGAGGTGACTCTTGAGGGCTGTGGGGAGCCAGTGAAGGTCTTGGGTGGGGCAATGGGCAAGGCCTGCATGTGGCAGCTCATCTGACCATGCACAGACTAGGGGGCCTGTGAGCTTCATGACCCCCTCTCTCCTCCAGCCTCCCTCACACACACACACACACACACACACACACACACGCAGACCAGACAGCCTGGTTCCTCTGAGACACAGCACATGGACACAGGGCAGGCTGCGTGTTGTCCATCCCATACTGACTGGTCCCAGCCTGGAATATGTCCTCTGACCTCTGACCTCTCACCTTGGGGCTGGACATCAGCACCCCGTCTCCGCTGAGTAGAGCTGTGGTTTGACGTCTAAGACACTTCCTTCCCTCCCCCCCCCAACGCCAGCTCCTTATCTTGCTTCTGCCCCTCCCAGCCATCCCTGCAACCCTCCCTTGGTCCTCTCTCCCAATACAAGCTCTTTTGTTCATGAGACAGCTTGGCCCTCAGCCCTAGCTTGATCTTCATGAGCCCAGGGTCAGCTGGAGGATGAGGCGGCTCCGTTAGACCATTGCTGGCTACAGCTGGTACCCCATCCTTCCCTGCTCAGACTTCCTGTCCGTAGCCCTTTCTACTCTAGGACAGTGACGGTGGCACTATAGCATGCTCTCCCTAGCTGTCTCCTCCCCTCCCCTTCCCTCTCCACACCTACCCTGTAATTCATGAGGCCCTCTCTCTGCCCTGCAGCCTCCTGAGTGTCGGGATACTGATAGGCACCACCACTTAGTGACGGGTGCTTAGTCTGGCCATGACTGGGGACATCTTTGTCCAGCTGGACCCTACAAAGTAGTCACAGACCAGCACCACGCCACCCCAGGTTACCATGAACACAAGTTGAAGGCTAAAGGCTCCCACTCCGGGTCGAGGCTTCTCCCCACGAGGTCTCCCTCCAGCCTCTCCTGCTGTTGGGCCCGGGTTTCTTCTAAACACCAAGGTGGGCCTCATCTCTGTCGGAGGGAGCTAAATTCCATCTACGGAGGCTCCAGAGGCTGCGTAGTACCACCCCACAGGCTCGCTCATCACAAGGCCCGCACGCCTCGTGATGCACTAAGTCCTTCAGCCATCCATTAGTCACTCAACACACGTTCAAGGCCAACTGCTCCGCCACAGAGTTGAGGCTCCAAGGTGTGTGCAGCAGGCAAAGGCCACAGCGCATGACAGGGTGGCCTTGGTCCCTGAGCCGAGCACGCAGGGGAGATGGGTCTGAGGTGTGGAAGATCACACAGTAGAAATGGGGGCACCTGGGGGAGAAGGACACCAACGGAGGCTGGCAGAGGCACGGGGAGGGAGAGGCTGAGGAGATGGTCGTGAGGAAGGGGCTCAGGGCAGTCACCCTCTGAGATGGCTAAGCTGCCTTTCCAGGTGGCTTGACTGAGGGGGGGAGGAGTCTGGAGAGAAGGCAGGAGGAAGGGGAGGTAGGGGATCCCAAGGCACCAGGAGTCACAAGTATCATAAACAGGCACAGCCCGGGCAGCTGTGGGCCCTCTGTGACGCACAGCTCTGGGGTTCTCACCAGAACCAACACTTCTTCTCTGGTCACCCACTGCCACACTGGGGCCATCATCCCGTCTCACAAGGAGGAAAATCAGGGAAGTCACCTCACTTTCCCAGGACCCACGGCCTGAGCAGTGGCGGAGAGGTGAGGCGCTCCCTGGGGCTCCAGGGACTCTCGGCCTGGTGGACCCAGAAGACGGTACGAGCCTTGGGGCCTACAGTCCAGGCTCAGGCTTAGCGTCGGTCAGAGGGGAAGAAGTGTTGTGGAGGAAAGCAGAGAGCAGAGCCAGGAGACTGGTCTGGACAGGGGAGGTAGCAGGAAGGGATGGGATGGGGGACTTCAGGGGGGGACCGACATGGGTTCCCCAGGCAGAGGACACAGAGTCCAAAAAGCAGCCACCAGGAATGGTTGTGAGAATGGACGCCTGCCCCACTGTGCTACTGTTGCTTCACATAGTAGGCCTTCAACAAGGAACTACCCAGGCTGTGAGACAGAGACAGAGAGACAAGGAGGAAGAGGAAGGAGATGCCCACACCAAGAGACATAGAGATAGCAGCAGAGACAGAGACAGACCAAGAGGCTGACAATCAGGCGGTCACAGGGAAGGTGCCTGTTCCTTCTGCGTGTCGGAGGACAGTCTGAAAGAAGAGCCCCCCACTGCCCTCCACAGAGCTCGCAGGGGGAGCCTTGGGTGGGGGTTCACATGGCAGCCTCTGCAATGACGCTTAAGACACAGCCACTCCCTGAAGGACAAGCCTCACTGGGAGGGACGGAACCCTTCTGCCTCACCCCCAGGGTGAGGGCGCCCGCCTGGAGAGCCCACTGAGCACATGTGTGTGGCCCTGAGCTCAACCACTCGGCACTTGGGCACTTTGAGGCCACACCCAAAGGCTTTTCACCTCTGAAGCCGCCCCTCCCCCATCCTCTATTTCCTATGTAACGGCTACGACTGCTCCATGCCCAGTATCCCGCCACTGCAAAGGGCAACCTGAGACCACCCACTGGGTGAGTCCTGGACAGAGCTGGGGCGCTCTGGAGACAAGTGCCTCGGCCTTTTCAGCAGCCACGGTGTCTCGGTCTGGCCATGGTGGACACAGGAATAGCCCACAGGGGCTGAGGTAAGCAGAAGCATCCTTCCACTCCTTCCCGAGCTCACGTGACAGTTTCCTCAGCAGCCACAGAGTCGTCTTTGCTGGGACACTGTCCCTCTCCCACAGCCCCTGCTCCTCACACACTCCCATCTGTCTGCGCTTGGAGGCGCTCGGGGAATGTAGGTCACAGGCAGGAAGTCTGGCTTGTGGGATCCAGCTGCCTGGCACCGCCATCAGATGGATGGGTGAGCGCTTGCATCCCTCGCCCGCCCCCCCCCCCTGCCCTGCTCTCCTGGGTCAGTGTGACCCAGGCCACCCTGCTACCCAGGAGAGGCCAAGGCAAGCCTCCCAGTTACTGGTCTCTTCTCTGTAAGATTCTCTGGACAAGGTGGCCTCTGGACAAGGTGGCCTCTTCAAAAGATGAAGCAGTCTATCCTCCTCAAAGCATGTTCAGACATAGCCCCAGGGATATCCCAGAACGAGGGGAGGGCTCCGGCCATAGCTGGTTGGGCTGGCTTCCCAGGGGAGGGGTGTGAACTATGAACCTACACATGAGACCCCCGCCCCTCCATGCTGAAATAGGGGTCTCATCGGGAAGAATGATCACAAACTCCCCCATAAAAAGCCACCACATGGCCCTCCAGACCCAGACATCATCCCACTTCCTCTCGGAATCGCTTTGCCACCCGTACCCTGGTTCTCGGCGTGGAGCCCACATCCCCTGCCACAGGGCCGAAGGTTCGGGCCCTCCCGGCTCCCCTTGCCCCACCATCTCAGCCTCTAAGCGTTTAGTCTGGGCTGGCCAGGCGACTCGCAGGCAGAGGTGGCACCCGACGGACTGGCAGCTAGCCTCATCGGCAGGAGGGGAATAGAGCAGGGTACCCGAGTGGCATCGTCAGGAAGCCTTCCCGGAGAAGGGGACGTGAGCGGTGTGCACACACGGTGGGACAGGCCAGAGTCAAGGACAGCGGGGAGAGCTGAGAGGGAGACCACAGAGCCAGGGGAGGAACGTGTGGAGCCAAGTGTCATCTCAGGGTTAGTACATGGCCCGCCTTGAGCCCTGGCGGTGCCTTTAGATTTTATACTCCCACCGCGGCTGTACTTGGAGCTGAGAACACGAAGGGGTCCAAGAAGCTTGTGAGGCAGCTGCCTAGGTGTCCAAGGTTAAAGTGAGGCGGAGCTAAAGAGGGAGAGGCGGCAGTGGGCCCGGTTAATCCTTCCCCGGCTTCCATCTTCCCATCATGCAGTGTGCCTGTCAGGAAGATCTTAGTAGATCTTCCCCTTGGGTTTCCGCACTCCTAGGGCTTTTACCACCTATTCCAGACTCACTGGGCTTCCAAGGGTGACTTCTCAAGGCTCAGGGCACACCCTGGCTTCAGAAGGTCTGCAGTAGGCCGGCCCACAGCTCTATCCAGGAAGCAGAAGCAATGAGACCAGACAGTGGGGAAAGGCCGGACTCAGCCTAGGGAGGCCAGTCAGAAAGGAGGCCTACTGGGAAGGGCCTGGTGGGAAGCAGGACCTGTCCCCTGCAGGGCAGTGCTAAGATGTGGGTAAGCGCCTGCATTTTGTCCCTTCCGAATGAGAGTGGGACATGAGGAGGAGTTTCAGGGGCAGGAGGGGCGTCAGGGGCCTGAGGCAGGAGGGCGTAGGAGAGCTGAGCCAGGCTCCAGATTGGTTATCGAGATCTGTCATCTCTACTAGGCCCTGTGGAGAGGCAGCCACTAGGAATGGACAACGTAAGAAGAAACAAGTTAGCATTCACAGGACGAGGGTCCCTGCAGGTCCTGCTAGTCCCGCTCCCCACCTACCCCACCCTCCCCACCCTTGAGGAACTCACAGACAATAACAGCAGATGCAAGAGGTGGAAAGGGAAGAGGGGGCTCTTCCAAAACTACACATCCCACAAATGTGACATGTCTTTGCCCTAAGCACAAAAGTGTGAACACTCCCTCCCCCTCCTTTGGTCTCCCACCCAGAATGCCTTTCTCTAGTGACACCAGCTACAGTCCTCTGCAAGGGCTTTATCCTGGCCCTGCCCTGGCCAGCTCAGCACAGTACAGCCTGCTCTTTCCCTGAATCCGCAGCCTTCCTGCCCAGCTGGCTCCATAGGTCTGGGTGTATCAGCAATGTGAGGCCCTGTTGTTGACTTCTTTTTCCTTACTGATCTTCCTTCCATCACAGAGGATAGCAGGTGTGAGGGGCAGGACAGGTGGGCAGGCCAGGTGGGTGGGACAGGTGGGTGGGGCAGGTGGGCAGGGCAGGTGGGTAGGACAGGTGGGTGGGACAGGTGGGCAGGACAAGTGGGCAGGACAGGTGGGTGGGGCAGGTGGGCAGGGCAGGTGGGTAGGACAGGTGGGTGGGACAGGTGGGCAGGACAAGTGGGCAGGACAGGTGGGTGGGGCAGGTGGGCAGGGCAGGTGGGTAGGACAGGTGGGTGGGACAGGTGGGCAGGACAAGTGGGCAGGACAGGTAGGCAGGACAGGTGGGCAGGCCAGGTGGGCAGGACAGGTGGGTGGGACAGGTGGGCAGGACAGGTGGGCAGGACAGGTGGGCAGGACAGGTGGGTGGGACAGGTAGGTAGGACAGGTGGCATTGCTGTCTGCTTGCCCTGCAGGGAAGGCCAGAGGGCACAGTAAGGACAGCCTGAGGCTTCCTGAGTAATGGAGAGAGCAGAGGCCAGGAGACCCAGAGTTAATGGCAGCTAAGAGAGGGGAAGAAGAACAGGCCTGCATTCCTTCCATTTCTGTTGCTGTGATAAAACGTCCGACAGCAGTTCCAGGTTAGAGTAGATCGCTATGGGACGCCCGCACAGCACGAACTCGGTGCGGTTCTCCCCATCCCCAGGCAAGGGCAGGGCGCGTGCTTCCCCCTTTGATACAGTTCAGGACCTGAACCCAGGGAGTGGCGCCACCCACTTTGATGGGTTATCTCTCCTCAGTTACATAATAGAGACAGTCTCCCCGCGGACCAACTAAGTCTAGATAATCCCTCACTGAAACTCTCCTCCCTGGAAATTCTACAAGTCGATAAAACTGTCACGGTGTCTACGAGTTCTAGGTTTGAGTTACAAGTCCCGTCTGTAGCTGTGTATCTGGGGACCCTTTAGAGCCTAAAGCTTTCTCTGAGCACAGGCAGGGGCTCCCCATTGCCCTATAGGAAGTCATGGGTTCTACCCTTCAGTACTCAGGACAAAGCCTGGTGCTTAGCTGTGTCAAAGGGACCAGCTCTGCCTTCCCAGGGACATGTCATCCCCCATAGCCTGCTTACAGACTGAGCCTGGAGATGGAGGCATCTGGGGCCAGCAAGATGGCTCGGGGGGCGAAGATGCTTGCAGTTCAAGTATGACAACCTAAGTTCGATTCCTGGAACCCATGTGAAAAATAGAAGAAAACTGACTCCACAGAAGTCATCCTTTAATTTCCATGTGTACAGCATGGCACCTACACACACACACACACACACACACACACACACACACACACAGAGATACACATGCACAGGCACACACAGACACAGGACACACAAAGAGAGACAAACAGGTACACACACAACTGTACATACACACATACACAGATTCAACAGCAGAAAAGGGCCTCATAGGCCCAGTTTCAGAGACAAAGATATATATATGCCTTTTGGTTCGACTGTACCGGCTTCCTGTCTTTGGGCAAGGTGCTCAGCCTCTCTGAGAAGCCCTCTCCTCTTCAGCATGAGGGTTGATAGAGGGAAAACGGTGATCGGAGGCGGGTGGCTGGGCACATCTGTGATCTTCACATTAGCCTCTCTCCTGGCTAGCCCTGGACAGCCATCTACAGTCTCTCTGGCTCAGAAGAAGGCACCAGGACATCATGACCTCAGACTTCTGACAGCTTTGAACCCAAAATAGCTCTGTCTTTAGACCAGCCCAATCCTGTCGCAGCTGTGCCTGCCTTTTGCCATCCCCCGTTGAGCTGACACAGGCTCTCGCCATGTCACACGGTCACGCTCAGTCCTGAACTGGCCCAGCAAACAGTCCCCAGGAGGGGGGATTTTCCATAACAAATGGAAGAGCCCCGGAGTTGCCAGCTTGAGCCCAGCAATGGCTCTCAGACAGTGCAGCCAGAGAAAAGTCCCAGACTGCATACCCAGCACCCTGGGTTTGGTCACCGCTCTTCGCGTGTGCTCTCAGCTCCCGGGCCTCAGTTTCCCCTTCTAGAAAAGAGGCTAACAACAGCCTGCAGGTTGGTTATGAGGAGTCAAGTAGACCGTGTACCGCGGAGACTGTTCCTGACACCTGACTCCAGCAAGTACTCCAAAAAGAGTGCTGTTAGCTGACCCTGGTGGCACAGGCCTGCAGCCCCAGTTGCCCAGGAAGCTGAGGCAGGAGGATTGTTAAGTTTCAGTCCTGCCTGAGCTACTGAATGAGTTCAGTGCAAGCCTGGACAAATAAGTTATGGAGACCCTGTTTCAAAAATTATGGGGTGTTGGGGCACACCTAGACTCCCAACACCTGGGAGGCAGAAGCAGGTGTATTTCCATAGGTTCAAAAGTCTGGCCTACATAGCTAGTTAGTTCTAAGGCAACCAGGAAAATGTCAGACCCTGTCTCAAAAGGAAAAGGGGGTGGGGTGGCTAAGGGTATAGGCCCGTGGTAGAGCACTTGTCTGGTGTGCTTGAGGCCCTGGGTTTGATCTCCAGGACTTGGAGAATGTGTTGTGGCTACACCACCTGGAATCCTCAGAATACAGCAGAGGCACAGCTGCCTCCTCACCACAGGGCTCTCAGTGGCCTGGGCAAAAGCAGTTGCTGGTGACCAGAGGAACCAGGGTGTAAGCCTGTGCCCCACCCCCAGAAGTCACAAAGCAACCGACGCCTCCCAGGAAAGTCCCATGTGTGATCACTCACCTGTGCAATCCACAGAGCGCCCCCCAGGGGTCCAGATGCACCCACATTCGCATAGTGTTGGGAGTACACAGGCAACCGGGCAGCAACACATAGCAGTGCTGGGCCTGCCAGTTTCTCTGCTCCAGAAACTAAGGCTGAACCAGCAGCAGGGACTGGCTCTGGGCTGCCTGGCAACCCAGAATGCCGGTTTGAATCTAGATGGTTAGAACTCGAACATTCTACCATGGAGACCAGCATCCATAAGTGACAGTTACCCACACAGAAGCCCAGAGAAGGTGGGGTCTGGGTACAATGGGCCAACAAGAGGTCCAGCTGCTGCCATTCATTTGTTCATTCATCCACCCATCCATCCATCCATCCATCCATCCATTCATTCATCCATCTATCCATCCATCCATCCATCCATCCATCCATCCATCCATCCAATGACGTAGCTACATGTCCTCTGGAGGAGCTGCTAACACGGAATTACAAGGAAACAGTGCAAAATAAGACAGGCTCTGCTCTCAGCATCCTACGATCCCACACGGTCAGCATCAGGGTAGTGAGTGCCCAGTGTCTTGAGGGGACACTGAGAGCCCAGAGCAGGGTGTGGTGCAAGAGATGACAACTGTGAGACTCCTGGAGAGAGAGGTGACAGGGGGAGGGGCTCTTCTCACTCCTGCCCACAACCCCTCTTTCATCCCTGCCTTCGACACCCACAAGGACTACCAGAAATACTTGCTTTTCTTAAAAGATAGACCTTGGCTGATACTTGTCCCCATTTACAGATAGAAAGTCTGAGGCCCATGGAGACAGCGTTCTGGTGGCAGGCCGTGCAGAGCCTAAGCTCTTCTTCCACTGCCATTCCTGCCTCTAATAGCGCTTTGGTCTTCCCTTCCACCCAGCCTCCCTTGGCCTTGACCTAGACCTAGGAGACTCTGTTATCAGTCCACCTACCTATGTATTTATTGGAGACTAGTTGTCCTGAAACTTAGTACGTAGACCAAGCTACCCTCGAATTCATGGAGATCCACGTGCCTCTGCCTCCTTAGTGCTCGGACTTAAAAGCGCATGCCACCACACCTGGCTTAGAGCCACTTCCCAACCCCTGCTGCTTCCTCTTTGCGCGTCGGTACTGATGGCTGGGATTCCACTGCCCAGTGGCCGTGCCCCTGAACCTGAATGCAAGCCGTGCTCAGCCTGTCCGGCTTCCAGATGGGAGGGGGTCTTACAAAACTTCAAGAACGTGGCGAGCTAGGGTTCCACCCAGCTTGGATACATCCAGCTTTCTCCCCCTCGGGTTCCCAGGACACATACATTGGCATATATGTGTGGGAGGTGCATGCTCATATGAGTGCAGATGTTTACAAAGTTCAGAGGGGGGACTGGGTGCCGGGAACGGGAGCCACAGGCAGTAGTGGGCCACACGACATCGGTGCCGGGACCCAAACTTGGGTCCTGGGTAAGAGTAGTATATACTCTTAAGAACGGTGTCATCTCAAACGTGCATCTCAAGGAGCTTGCCTAGAATATTCCTGCAGGCAGAGAACCTTCCAGAGTGCCTCCACCTCAGGCCTCTGCTCTGCCCTCTGTCTGTCTGGAAAGCTCTTCTTCGCCTCTTTCGCCAGGTGAACTGCATCTGTTCAGTTCCTCACTCACGCAACAGCGTATCTGGACACCCGCTAAGGCCAAGTGCTCTGGGGATTCCGAGAGCTTAGAGGTTAGAGGGGGCTGTGCAGTTAATCCCATCCCGGTGAAATCCTCGAGCAGAACAGACTGGCCAAGAGACAGCAAGACACTGAGGTTTGATTCGATGGACTTGGGAAACATTGTCTAGAGAATGAAGGCTTCTCAGAAAGAAAGTAAAAAAACCTTTCCAGGGGCCAGGGCAAGAAGTAAGAGTTAAATGGCTAAAGGGATAGGGTGGGGGGAATGCTCCAGACAGAAGGGACTGCCTGTGCAAAGGCCCTGAGGTAGATCAGGCCATCATGGGGGCGGGGGGGGGGCGGGGGAGGACAGGGGAAAGGGACAGAAGTATAGTTCTGTGGCTCAGACATGAGGGTAAGCCATTCAGGTACAAGGGGGAGGGGGAGATCAAGAAATGGGAGGAAGCCACGGGTGTGGCTGTCCCAGAAGCCAGAGGAAAGAAACATTTCAAGGAGGGAGCCTGGAGGATGTGAGTGACCTGCCCATACTCCCATGGCTGTGCATGGTGAGGGAGCCTCCCAGGAAGAGCCCAAGGATGAATAAGGATGCGACCCTGAGTCGGTCACATCAATCTCGCTACAGGAAGGACACCAGAGCACGTGTCTTTTCTCTCCACATGCACGGACTGAGGCAAGATCACGTGACCTCAACAAAAGGGAACCAGCCACAGGCTTGGGGCAGGGCCCTCAGGAGAAACCAGGTCACCTGGAAATGGTCTTGGTCTTCCAGGTTCTGGGTCGGTGAGGACGTGATTTCCCTGTCACTTCCGGCCAGCCTCCATCCAGCTTTGTGTGGTGGCCATCCACACTCACAGGGGCTATCAAGGTCATGGAGTCACCTCTTCCAGAAAGCCCTCCTTGACACGGGGTAAGGGGTTCCCTGGTGCCCGGGCTTCTTCCTCGGAGGCCTATCTGGGCTTTGTACTAACCTGGGAACTTCATAAAGGCAGCGGCAAGGTTGGCCTTCTTGGCCCCCAGAGTCCCTGCTCAAGCACCAAGAGTTGTGCGGACAAATAAATAAACAGAGGCAGAACAAGAGCCGGAGATGGGGCTTCCTTTCTTGTCCTGGCCCAGAATGGCTTTCAGCTGTGTAGACCTCTGAGGCTGGCTTGGTGGGAGGCCAGTCCCCGCTCTGCTCCACCAGAACAATCCCAGAGAGAATACAAATGCAACGGCTCCCCCTCTGCCCTTCCTGGCCTTGCCCGGAGTCTCCTCTATCCCAGTGCCTCTTTCCTTGATCCAACACACACACACACACACACACACACACACACACACACACACACACCTGCTTTAGCAGAATCCAGGAGATCAACAGGTTAAGACAGGGGTCAGGTTGCACACCACTGAGATAAAAAGCTGTCTCAGTTTCCAGCCTCATCCTGCCCAGAGGTTGCTGTTGGCAAACACGGGGGACTGAGGGAGGGGCTGTAGGCCCCTGAGGTATCTCTGGATGGGAAGGGGCTCCAGGAACCACCAAAGCTCTGTCTAGCCATGTTGATCCCCGCAACCACTCCGCATCCCCACAATTCTCCAGGCTGGATGGGCTCTGGGCCTTCCTGGAACACCATGAAGGAGCCTTTATGGGTCATGTCCAGGCCATGCCATGCTTGAGATGGATGATTCCAGAACCGCCAAGCCCAGACTGTGTGTCCCTGGACTCCCCTCCAGGGATACATCCCTCCAAAGCAGGTTTGGGGATGCATGGGTGGCCTTCCATTCCAGACCAAAACCTCTTCCAGAACAGAAGCTGTATTCCTGCCCCCGCCCATCCTCTCCAAGGACTGACTGTTACATGGATGAAGTGTCCCACAGATCACACAGGGGTACAGTGTCCTGTCGCCTTACTAAGGATGCCGGGTCCATTGTAGGGCCTGGCCCAGCTCCCCGAGGGGCTGCAGCTTCAAACATGGCAAAAACCCTTCTCTCTCTGGACAGAGCCGGGCTGCTCTAGGAGGGAGGGAATTTGGCCTTGACTCTGGGCCAGGCAGCCAGGCCTGGCTGGAACAAGGGAGTCTGAGGGGAGAAGAGCTTTTTTTTTTTTTTTAGTAGAGTGTGTGGTCTCCAGGGGGCCACAACCCTGAGAAGACTTGCCTAAGTCATTAGCCATGGAAAACCCTCTTACTTTACTTTACCTAACGGCTCTGTCTCCCCAGGAAACCCCTCATCCTGGCCCCCAGTGCCCTCCTCTCCTCCCTCCTCCTGCCCTCCTGCTTCTCTCTGTTGCTGGGCGACAGGCACTACATGCCAGTGTCCTAGCCAGAAGAGCAGCCGGCTGACCAGCCAAGCAGCCAGGAAGCCTGAATACCTGCGTCCCTGGGGTCCCAGGCCTCCTGAACCCCGCCACTCCCCCCAACCCCAGGAGAATCATTCTGTGGTTTCCAGACCACAGCCCCACTCGGCCCGGGCTCTGACCACAGCAACTTTTCTCCAGCATTTCGCTCAGGGCTCCCAAGTGGCCCAGGGGGGCTGAGAAAGGTAGCTAGCTCCCCAACGGCAGCAGCCTGGGGGGCCTTGTGTGCCAGAGAGGAAAGCTGGGAGCTTTCAGCTCAGTCCTGGCCTTTAATTACAAGGTACATCCAGTTGCCTGCTCGTTTCTGCTGCTCTGCAGACCTCACTAATTGAATTTGCCACAGCAGCAGGCAGACCCGGGGGACCCAGAGACCAAGGAACAGGGGGCTATAAACTTACTCCCTTCCTGCTCGGCCAAGAGCAAAGTGCAAGAAGCCAAGAAACTCTATCCAGTTACCGGACCGTGCCAGTGCCACGTCTAAGGGGACCCTTCAGCCCCATGACCCAAGCCCCGGGGCACCCAGATGCCTGCCTTCCCCGACCCATTTCAACTCTGATTCCCAAAGCTAAGCAAAGTCTGCTGGAGCAGTGGGCTAAAACGCCAAACTCTGCCACTCAGCGACGTAGCTGGCTCGGCTCACCTACCGCAGGAGTCGCCTGGGTCCAGGAGGGAGTCGGGCTCCATGGCGTGTGGGCCCCTGGGCCACGGCCCCACCTGATTTATGAACCGAGGCCGTCTCCATGAGCGCCTGCGCTTCTCCTTTTGTATTCCATCTGGCGGCTTCTCCAACTAGATGACTGGGTATTCCTGCAAGCAGGCCCCTTTCCAGCCCTCGCCTTCATACAGTACATTTAAAGTAGCAGTAACCTTTTTTTCCTCCCCCCGCAGCCTGCCTGGAAACATTAGAAGGGACCGAGGCGGCGAGATGTCTAAAATAGGAAGACGCTGGGGACGGCTGGCCTGGCTGCCCGCGATGCTGGCTGCAGGGATCTGGTCCGGCTGTGCAGATGGAAAAGCTAAAAGGTAAGGCTGACACGGAGCTTAACATCTGGAAGCCGCTTCTGGGACCTCAGAAGCCCCCGTGCGAACGGATGGGGAGGCTGACCTCCTCGTGGGAGGGGAGAAGGGTGCCTGCAGTTCACCACCTAGCGCCCCAGAGCCCAGGGGGCTTCTCCTAGGCCTTGCAGGAACCTCCCACTCAAATCTGTTCTCAGACATTTCCTGCAGTGTGGGATGCAGAAATTGACTCATCCATCCATTCAGTCACTAATTTTTTTTTTTTTTTTTTTTTTTTTTTTTTTTTTTTTTTTGAGACTCCAGTCCTTGCCAGACACCGTGCTGTGCTGGGTCTGCAGCGGAGAGCAAGGTGAAATGTCTGACCCGCTGCAGGGGCATCGGCACCCGGCTGTGCTGGTTACTGCCATGGAGCGTGCAGGAGAGTACCCCAGGAGCACAGAGAATGGGGGCTCGCTGAAAGGAGAGAGATGCTCATGGGGTCTCCCTGGGGAGAAAGGCACATAGCAGTTAGCTCAGTAGAGAAGGATGAAAGGCATGCACAGGAGACATTGGACAGTTGTCAGATTAGTTCTAGGGGTTAGAACAGATAGATAGAGCTGAGAGAGGTAGAGAGGGAGTCCAGAGAGGGTCGAGCTGGACATCTGGTCGGTGACGTGATTCCAGTTGCCTTAGAAAGGCCTCTCTGGCCATTGTGTGAAGGACAGGGCAGGGATGGGCCGAGCGTGTCTGTAGCTTCCACAAGAGCAGCCCCGGTCACACAGTTGTTGAGCCCACCCGCTGTGGTGCCTTTTGGAGTGTTTACCCACCAGTCTCCCACGAAAGCCTCCCAAGGGTGACATCTTCTACAAACCCATTTCACAGACAAGCACAACGCAGCTTAGAGACGTGTCCAGGCCGCAGCTTGCGGCGTGACCACCTGGGCAGGTCTGGGCTCCAGAGAGGTCACGGCCTTGGCACCACCGGGGAGTGGAAAGACAAAGAGGCTCGGCATCACCCCGGCCCAAACCAGTGCAGGCCAGTACCGTGGACTCCTAGCAGAAGCGTCATCTGAGTCCGGGAGGAGAAACGCAAGTGAGGTCTGGATGGGCTGAACGGGGAGGAGGGCAACGCAGGAGCAGAGACCTGTGCTGATAGGGGCGTGTCTGATGGGGGGAGCCGACCGTCACGTGACTAGAGAAGGTTCCGGTGAGAAGAGCACAGAGCTCAGAGGGGCCGCTGGAGTGCAGGCTTGCTCCAGGGGCGGCGGGAAGCATCTGTTCAGAGGCTGACCTCCTTTCCAAGGGACGCCCCGTGTTCCTCTGAGCAGCCCTTTCCCCAACCTCCCCAACGCGCAGCGCTTCCTGCTGAAGGAGAGATACCACCGTTGGCTCTCCGCATAGCTGAATGCTAAGATCTGAGCCGTCATTGGCCTGCTTTTTTGGAGGAATGACTGTGGAGTTGGGTAGAGAGATGGAGAGGAGAGAGATGGGGGACATGCATCTACAGGACTCAGATCAAGCTTTCTTTCTTTTTCTTTTTTCTTTTTCTTTTTTTTTTGTCTTGTCATGAGTGCATGGTACGGCCTGCACGGGCTTGGACCAGGGAGATGCTGGGCTAATGGCACTTGTCCTGACCCTCCTAGCTGGCCTCTAGTGGCTCCCGGAGAGCCAGTGGCTGCTGACGTGGTCATCCTACCCACGAGGAGGTCCCTTCTGCTCCTTCGCCCCTCCTCCCAGCTTTGGCTGACAGGATCCCGGCTCCCAGCCTCCTGCTGCCTTAATTACAGGGAAGCCAGGCCCTACCCAAGCCTACTGTGGGCACCAGGCTCCCTGGATCTCCTCATTAAGGGTGCCTGGCAAAGGGATATTGCAGGGGATGGGGAGGAGGTAGGGAATGGGACCATCTTTCCCCAGCCAGTAGGTGAGTTCTCTGTGGTCCTGGGGTGTCCTGGGACTCACTACAGACCAGCAAGCACTAGGGAGGCTGAGGTAGGAGGGTAGTGAGTTCAAGGCCAGCCTTAACCACATTAGTGGGAACATAAAAAGGACTGGGGCAGGCTGGCAACAGGATGGCTTAGTGCTTTGGTAAAAGCACTTGCTACCTAAGCCTGACAGCCCGAGTTGGATTTGTGGAACTCACAGGAGAAAGAGAGAAACAACTGAAATTTGTCCTTTGACCTCTATATGTTTGCAGACCGTGCGTGCGTGCGTGCGTGCGTGTGTGTGTGTGTATGTGTGTGTGTGTGTGTGTGTGTAGGTGCGCAAGCGCCTGCCTGAATGCACCCCACCCCCACTAGCATGTATAAAGCTCTGGGTTCCATCCCTGGCAGTACATTCACCAGGCATGGCGGTGCATGCCTACAATTCCAGCACTTCGGAGGTAGAGGCAGGAGAATCCCAAGTTCAAGGTCATCCTCAGCCACAGGATGAGTTCAAGGCCAAGTAAAGCTATTAGAACCCTTGTCTTAAAAAAAAAAGTTTGATCAGAGTGCATTATGTGGAATTCCTAAATAATCGATAAAAATATTATGTTTTTAAAAAAGGGTGGTCGCCTTTTCTCATAAGCAGACTCTGCCCTTAACTGGCTGGATGACTTGGAGTCCACTGTCCGTCCTTCAAGGTTAACATTAGGCTAGAAGGAGAAGACAGCCTAGGGCCCGGCCGATCTCTGACAGTCAGAGGAAGGCATGGCTCGCCCTCACTCCAGCTCTGACCCTCTCCACAGCGTAGCGCAGCCAGTGGGGGAGAGCAGGGCCTGGTCTGTAGCCAAGGGAGCCGAAGGACTTGACTAAGCCTTTCCCAGTGAGGTCCGGAGCTGGAAGTGAGTGTTGGTGTCTGTGCCTCCCTCCATTCCTGGCTTCTTTTCCTTTTCCAGCCAAGGAACAAAGCTTGACTCTCTGGCCTCCATAAGTAGCCATGTTTACAGATGCAACCAGAGTTCCCGCTCTCCGGGGCTCCTTTACAGTAACCGTGTCACCATCGCACACTCCCTTTCGTTGGTGGCATCAGTGCTATTGGCTGTGACTGCTGAGTCTACTCATCATTACTTCTGGTTGTCATGCAAACAAGCAAGCCTACAGCCAATGTCCTTCTTTCTTTCAAAGACAGGATCTCATGTCGCTCCACGCTGGTGAAGGATTCACCGTGAAGCCAAGGAGGGCCTTGAACGTCTCATCTTCTGGCTTCCACCCCTCGAGTGCTGGACTCACCGGCACGTGGCGCCATGTTGGTTTTCATCTAAGTGCTGAGCATGGAACCCAGGATCGCATGCATTCCGGGTGAACACTGCTGCCTGAGCTACCTCCCCAACACTGGAAGGAATGTCTCGATGTGTCCCACGCATATCCACCTGAAGCTCAGCGTTCTACAAGTGCTGGCCTCGGCCTAGCCCTGGCACAAGGCCTGGTGTAGGCAGCATTCCTACTGTTGTGGATGTATAATCCGGCTGAGGGGAAGCACACTCTTCCATCGGTGATGGGTGCTATTGGGAAAGCAAATAGAGGTCCAGAGGAATACTTGATCTGAGCAATGAATTGATCCGTCCTGCTGTGCAAAGTCTGAGGGGTCATCAAGCATGAGTGGGCGGGGACACCACAAAGGCTGATGGGTAGAAGGTTCAAGATGATGGGCCAGGATGTCTAGAGTGCGTGGATGGCTCAAGAGACAAGAGGAAGATCAGAGGTAGCGTCATGGAGAGCTCTATGGGTCAGGAAGTATGGAGCCACGGCACGGGTGTGGTCCAAGAGGCTCCTTCGCTGCTGCCACAGTGAACTCAGAGAGGCCACCTAGGACGTTGTTATTACTGAAGGTAAAACCCTGGGAGCTCCACCAGGCGGTGGTAGTGGAGGGAAAGTGCATAGATTCAGGACACCTGTGGGGATCTTGGGATGGCCAGCAGAGGAGTGGGGTGGGGGTTGGGGGTGGGGAGTGGGGAAGCCCAGGATGACTGGGAGGCTTTTGTGTGGCCGTTGGTCTGCTCTGGGGAGCTGAAGGAGGTAGGAGGAAGAGGGCTTGGGCAGGGCCCAGGGAGCTCTGCTGTGGTGTGTGATGTTGGAGGCAGATGCAGAGAGGTAGGTGTCTGGCAGCTCGCAGCAGCAGGAAGGATGGGACGGGGTAGCACCCGATGCGGGTCTGAGACCCACAGTTCCCTACGCAACCTGTTAGGCCAGCCCACCACGAGAACTTGCTCCAGCCAGCGGAACCTATTGCTCTGTGCACAGAAAGGAGTTAAACGGGGGCTGTGGGTGCAACCTAGTCAGCAGGGCACCCAGCTAGCATTCAGGAAGTCCTGCTCCATCCCCAGCTCTTCATTATAGACAGAGCATGGCGATCTCAGCACTTGGAGATGAAGACAGAAGGGTCAGAGGTTCAAAGTCACCCTCTACTACACTGGAAGCCAGTGGGGACTACGTGCGACCCTGTCAGAAAAAAGAAAATGTGTGGAAAGGAAGAGCGAGGAAAAAGAAAGGAAAGAAAAGAGTGGAGTGGGACATCAATAGGAGGAGGGAGGGGGTGGAAGCCCTGCAGAGAGAGGGCAGGTGCCTGGCAGTCAGCTTGATCATGCTTGCCTCTGGAAAGGTCAAACCACCTTGGAGATAGTGCTGTCTCTGTCAAGTCCTGACCCTGGCCCAGCAGGAAATCCAGGCGCCCAAAGGAAGACTCAGAGCTCAGTGATCTGAGAGGGAGAGAAGAGGGGTTCACGGACGGGAGGCAGGAGGCATGGGATTGCATCCCCCAGGGCGCAGTGTGCACCAACAGCCTTCCAGCTGGTTTTATTCCCCCCTCCCCCGATTCCCCGCTTGAACTTTCCTAAGGCCCAAGGGAGGCCAGGAGGAGCCCAGGTGCCCCGCTCCCACTGAGCCAGGTGGTATGGTGCCTGGCTAGGCTCAATGCTCTGCCTGGTGACCTCAGAGATCAGGACCAGGTGCCAACCTACCAGCCTTGGTCCAGAGCCCACTCCACTGCACCTGCTGGGCCACCCTCAGTGCGCAGGCTCCCTTTTCAGCGACTCCGTTTCCTCCTTAGCGCCCCTGGAGGGTGAGGGTAGGCCCTGGAGGGCTGCTGGGTAGTTTATAAGTTGGGCAGTGAGATCCCAGACAGGAACCTGGGTGGGAGTGTGTTCTGTAGCGCCCTGACCTCTCGAGACCGTAGCACAGCCCCGGGAGCCTGCGTGAGCGGCCCAGCAGGGCTTCGCCCCACATTCTCGTCTTGTCTTCCCCTGCCTTCCCCCTCCACTTCTTTTCCCTCCGTCTTAGTCACTGTTCTGTTGCATAAAGAGACACTATAGCCAAGACAACTCTTATCAAAGGAAGTATTTAATTGGAGGCTTGCTTACAGTTTCAGGGGTTTAACCTATCATCATCACAGTAGGCAGCATGCCTACAGGTAGGTAGGCATGGGTCTGAGAACAACAATCTGATTCACTGGCAAGCAGGGGTGGGGAGAGAAAGAGAGAGAGAGAGAGAGAGAGAGAGAGAGAGAGAGAGAGAGAGAGCCTGTTGAAATCTTAAAGAGGCTTTTGAAATGTCAAACCCACTCCCAGCGACACAAGGCTACACCTCCTAGTCCTTCCTAGACAGCTCAGGGGATAAGTAACTATAAGCAGTGGGGCCAGCCTCATTCACATCACCATGCCCTCCCACCCCAGCCACACAGCAGCCTCTTGGGTTTTGTTTTGTTTTAAGAGGATATTGCTATGTGGCCATGCAGGAACTTAGCATCCTCCTGCCTCATCTTCTGCAGTGGGGGGCATCACAGATGTGTGCCAACTCAGACTTTGGCGCTCTCCCTCCCGCCCCAGGGCCGCAGCAGCGTCTCTGCAGGAGTAGACTCTTCCCCAAACCTACCCCAATCCTTGGGCTGATCACAGGCTGCTTTCTAGAATCACCCCATTCACTCTGCCCCGCCCCCCCCACAGTGATTTCCTCTGCACACCTCCAAATGGTGCATACTCTGCCAGTCCCCACCCTCAAAGCAGCTCCGTCCTGGACTTAAAGCATCCGAGGAGCTCCTAGCGGACCTCAGCAAACCCATGATGGGGTAAGCCCTGCTCTCCTCTTCCTTTATTGGGCACGCAGTGCGGTGAACCGTTGGACCTGGGACAGCTTCCCTGGAGGCCTCCTGTCTGTGACCTGTATCTCTCATTTCCTGACTCTTCTTAGGTCTTCTATTCTTGGGAAGAGCCTGAGCACGGGGCCACAGACGGGCGCTCTAACATCCTCAGTGACTGAGAAGTGGCCAAGCTGGGATTTGAACCCTTGCCCCTCCAGTGGCCTCCTGGAAAGGAGGGCTGTCTGGTGTGGGCAGTAACGAGGTATGGAGATGGAAAGAAGCAGCTGGAAGAGCTGTCCCACCAGCCTTTGCTCTGATTCCCAAGAGTTCACCTCTGGAGCCCTCTGAGCCTTGTCTTCCCGTCCCTAGATTAAGGAGTTTCTTTAAAGGCCTCGAGCCTCACGACTGTACTGTCTAACAGGTCCCGAGTCACACCAGGCTACCCTGTCCCTGATGGTAGAAAAGCAAGGAAATGCCACGAGCAGATCACGCGTTCCTTCAGAGGACAATGGCTCCCATGGCTGTCTGTGCAGGGCCTATGAGTTCTCAGTCTCAGGAGATCCCACCACGCTGTCCCATAAAACCAGGGATCGGGGAAGCAGAGGTGAGTCATTGCCTCCCGGAGTGAAACGATAAGAGTAGGGTTCAATTTAGAGTCCAGACATCCCAGTGATGGGCAGGCAGAAGGCTCAGCTGGTAAGGTCCTTTTCGTGCTTGCATGAGGATAAGAGTTTGGCTTCTTAGACCCTAAGTGAAAAACCAGGTCAGCAAGGTGGCTTGCCTGAAATCCCAGGGCCCAGGAACGAAGACAGGGGATCCTTGGAACAAATTAGCTTACCATACGGTAAAATCTCCAGGCTTAGTAAGATGTCTTTGCTAAGTAAGAAACTAGGAAATTAAGGAAAGGTGGGAAGACTGATCGAGGGAGGCAGGTGATGTCAGTCAGCCTTCACAGGCCTTCGCACAAGAGTATGCATACATACATGCACTGGCACATACACATGCAAAACAAAGTTTTCTCAAAGAAGGAAATCAGTCATTGGGGTCCTGCTGGGTAGAATGTCACCATCCTTCCCAACTAGCTGGTTCTAGGGACAGCTCTTGACCACAGAGCAGTCTGAATGCTCTCAGCCACAGAGGAGTGTGAACACTCTCGGGCACAGAGCAGTGTGAACACTCTTGGGCACAGAGCAGTGTGAGCACTCTCAGGCACAAAGCAGTGTGAACACTCTTGGGCACAGAGCAGTGTGAGCACTCTCAGGCACAGAGCAGTGTGAACACTCTCAGCCACAGAGCAGTGTGAACGCTCTCAGCCACAGAGCAGTGTGAACACTCTTGGGCACAGAGCAGTGTGAACACTCTTGGGCACAGAGCAGTGTGAGCACTCTCAGGCACAAAGCAGTGTGAGCATTCTCGGCCACAGAGCAGTGTGAACACTCTCAGCCACAGATCAGTGTGAACACTCTCAAACATCAAGGGCTTAGCCTTGGTCACCACCCAAGACAATCATAGATATCCTCAGGTTAGCAACCACTGGAGACCCCATCCAGGACATAATCCCATGAGATGGGCAGTCTCCACGACACACTGTCCCACACATTGCCAGCTTACCTTCCAGAGCAAGGACTCTGCTCTCCAGGCAGTGCCAGGCAGTCACACCATGCCTAGTCCTACTCCTGCCGCCCAGCTGGCCCTGGCGATCCCCTCTGTGGCCAGGCAGAGTGAGTGTGCCTGGAGAAGGCCCTGGATCTCCAGATCTTCCTGACGTGGACTCAGATCTGTGCAGTCCACCTGACCTTCCCACACCTCATGGCTACTTCAAGCCAATGAGGCAAAACCACAAAAAGCCTGGTATGTTTCCAGAAGAGCAACAGCAGCAGTCTGTGCGATTCAGCAAATGCTGCCCGATGACTATGCCAAAGGAATGAGTCAGCCAGAGATCCAGCCGTGGACATCACCAACCATGGGAGAGGGACTCTCGAAGAGTTACCAGGTGGGGAGTCTGCCCGTGAGAGACTTAAACGCTCCTTTGCTGTGGACCCTTGGGATGTTGGACACTCGAGAACAAAGTTCAGAGTGCCAGGCCACATAGTTGACCCATTGCAGGGCAGGCAAGTTACATGCCAGAGGGGCCACGCAGTAAATATTTCAGTCTTTGTGACTCTGCTCTGCCTTTGTAACTGGAGAGGAGCTCTGGGCAGCCCCCCAGTGAGTAGATGTGACTGTGGATCAGTCAGACAGAACTCTTGAGGGCCGAAGATGGCTCGGCAGTTAGGAGCATTTGATCTGAAGTCATGAGCGGCGGATCCCAGCACCCGTCTGTGGGGCAAGTGGACCGTGCCACCAGACAGACCTGATAAGGTTGAGCAGGTTCAGAATTGAGAACAGCAGGCTTGGAACCAGCTCCCTGCCATGCTCTACCTGGAACATGTAACCACGGCACCCCACTGAGAGGACCATGACCATCAGTCATGAAGGGACACCTAGAATCCTTCCCCACGCAAATAGAGCATGCCTAGTATCTCAGACTGAGCCCATGGGAAGCATCTACCCCTGGATCCCACCTTATCCCCCAAATGTCTCCATCTACATGGAATAAAGTCCACAAGTTATCTCACTGAGAATCATCTAAGAATGGCTGTTTTATTGGGGAAGAGTTTTCCTTTTCATTGGATATTTTCTTTATTTACTTTCCAAATGTTTCCTCCTTTCTAGGTTTCCCCTTCGGAAACCCCATCCCATCTCCCCTCCCCCATCTCTATGAGAGTGCTCCCCCGCCCGCTTGCTCCATCCTCCCTCCCTGGCATTCCCCTACACTGGGGCATCGAACACCAGAGGATGGCCTTGTTGGACATCAGTGGGAGGAAAGACCCTTGGGGAAGAGTTTTCTCTCCTGAAGCCTTCATCGATACACCTCGCATCTGCACAGCAGGCTGGACTTTTGTCCCTGCTCGCCGCCGGGGCTGCCAGCTGCCGTGTGCTGTTGGCCATAACCGCTCCCCGAAGTGGTGCTGAGATGGTGGTAGCAGGAGAGGTCTACCCTGCCTCTGCACGAGGGTCCCTTCAGAGAGCTCTAACACTTAGGCTGTTCCGGCTAGACCAAAGCCACTCAACCTTTCTTTCTGTCCACGTCAGAGATCCTTGGATAAAGTACTGTCTCCCCTGAGCTGCTTGCCAGCAGCTCTCTGGCACCCCAGTGGCGAGGCAGACATACAGCTTTTCACCCATCTAGCAAAGAGGGCATCCCCACAGATGCCTGTGACCCCAGTGGAAGCAGGAGGGGGATCTGGAGTGTGCTGGCTTCCTCCAGCTCAACTGGGAACCTGTGAGCCCCAGGAGAGAGAGAACTGCCTCAAAAGAAAAGGAAGATATACCATCTTCTCAATTTTAGACACCCTTACACAGCCATTCACGTGCGCACACATACAATACACAAATCCATAAACCATTACTTGACACCAAAAGTGGACTTCCTTATCATTTTCTTATCTAGTCATGAAACAGTGTTCTTGGTGTTCCTCCCCAACCATTTGAAGCTGTGAGGACCACGCGGGTTGTAGTTGGCTGACCCGTGTCTGTGTGAGGATGCTGGGAGACTGGTTAGCCTTGAGAGGACAAGGGCCTTGAATGTCAGAGCGAGGTTTTGGGTGGATGAGGGTTGGAGGTTGAGAACTGATAGCATTCACAGCTCGGCTGGTGAACCAGCTACGGCCCATTCGATCTGCACCCCCCCCCCAGCCCTGCAGATCAAACCATTGCCAGCCTCAAAGCTCGGGAGCAAAGTGTGGAGACCAAGCCCTGGCATAGTCACAGGGACAACTTTTTAAAACATTATTACGGCTCATGCGTGTGATCCCGGAACTAGAAAAGCTAAGGCAGGAGCATTACTATGAGTTTGGGGACTGCCTGAGCTACACAGTAAGTTCCATAGAGAGGGATAAAGATGAAAACTTAGGTCAATAAAAGAACCAAGAACATAGTTCTCTTTTTTGTTTTTGTTTGTTTGATTGTTTGATTGATTGATTGTTTGATTGATTGATTGCTTAAGACAGGGTCTCTCTATGTAGCCCTGGCTGTCCTAGAATTCACTATGTAGACCATGCTGGCCTTGAACTCACACAGCTCTGAGATTAAAGGTGTGCTTGGCCACGCTGAGCAATATTGAGTTTTCTTTCAAGCCCCACTCCCCACTCTGGGGTCACCACAGTGACGGGGTGGCTAAGTGTGAGTCCAGCGTGTTTCCAGGGCACACAACTGTAGACCCACCATGGGCACACGCTCCCATCCAGGGCCCCACCCTTCCCATGGCTTGTGGCTCGCCCCATGCTTCCCTGCAATGAGGGTTTGTCACTGAGCAGCGTAGGAAGCATCTTCCCCTTTGACCTTCACCGCCATTGCTGGCACATACCTTACTGGTCCCCCCAGTATGATGACACACAACACCACGGGGTCCCACATGTCCCTTCACACCTAGGCTTTCTGCTGGGGAATCTCAGAGGCAGACTAAGGCCTGAGGCCTTAGAGTGTGGAGTAACACGGGCCCCGGAGCCATTCTCTACACTGCCGGGAAGAGGCAAAGCGAATCTCCAGGGCCCTGGGAGGATCCGACCTGACAGACATAATCTAGGACCGCTATCTCCGAGCATCCTGAGTGGTTCAGGAAAGCAAGCATCTCCTGCCTACGCCTGCATGCTCAGGCCACAACACCTGTCCAGTGGCAGCCCTCGGCGACAGTCAGTGTTCCGGCCCATTTATCCAACCATCCGCGCATGTAGCTAACTAATATTTGCTGAGCATTTCTTACGACTTGAGTCCTGGGCTATGGTGGTAAGCACAGGCATGCCCCTGCTGTCCTGTTCTTCACTGTGTGGTGAAGGTGGACTTGGTCATCCTTTCATTTGGCTACCGTTTATTGAGAGTCTGGCATCTGTCAGATACTGCTCTAAGCGCCGAGACTCCGCCACAGAAGAACACAATGGGGGAGAAAAATCCCTGCCCTCCCAGACTCAGAGTCTGGGAGAGGAGACAGATAATGAACACATAGACAAGGGCAGTGTGTCAGAGGCGATGAGTGAGCCGGGAGGAGACGGAAAGTGCTGGGAGTGGCTTCGTAGCTAAGTTAATCCGGGGAGACCTCGTTTGAACAAAGACCTGAGTGGATGAGGTGAGGGAGGGGTGGAGGTGGAGGGAAAGGCCTTGGCAGACACGGGAACACGGTCAGAAGTCGGGGGGGGGGGCAGTTCAAGGTTGTCTAGGGAACGGTAGAGACCAGGTCCCTCCTGGGGATCTAGCAGTCCAGGAGGGGCCCCGGTTTATATTCTAGGTGGGGAGATAGCCCAGGGAAGGTCTAGAACGGAAGACTTCGCCACTGAGAACGGACGTCAGAGGGCAGAGCTGATGTCAGGAGGGTGGGAAAAGGGAACTCAAGTTGACCCAACAAGAGATCTAGGACCAGGTAGTCCCCGTGGAGGGGATGTGAGAAGTTGCGGGACTCTGGCATGTTCTGCAGAGAGCCACGGGCTTTCCTGATGGGTTGGCTGTGGGGTGGTGAGAGGAAGGGGAAGGGACACCGCGGTTCCTGTTTCCCAGGGCGAGGGTGTGGTCTACGGTGAGGAGGGGGAAGAGTGTCTGCGCCTCCGGCTTGCGTCGCCCTCTGACAGTTGGGATACAGTAGAGGGGACAGTGGCCGCTGTAATGCTGAGCCCAGGGTTGGAGGAAATGTCTAAGGATGTAAGTCCCACCTTAGAGGACGGGAATGGGAAGAAATTGCCCAAGGGTGAGCAAGCCAGCATGTGGCAGGAGATGGCCCGGGAGCAGGGGACCCCCCCCCACGCCGGGGATTCAATAAGGATGGTGCACTTGGGGTTACGGGGTGGCAAGAGGCCATAGAGTAAGGCCTAACTGCCATCTTCAAAGGGTAGGCCATGAGCGAGGACCATAGAGTGTCCACAGGACAAAGAACAAAGAGGCTAGCTGATTGTGGGGACCCCCAAGGAGTGACCCCAAATCAGCGAGGGCTTCCCTGAAGAAAGGTGGTGTAAACAGAAACTGAAGGAGTGTACACACACCCCAGAGAAACGGAGGGGGCTCGGGGAGCAGAATGACCTCAGGACAGGAAGAACAGCTGCGGCGTGTCATTTGAGGAACCGAAAAGGAGCAGCAGGGAATCAATTACCTCACAGGATCCTAGGAGTCACGGAGCCGTTGAAGGCAGGTGGGCGACGGAGTCCACCCTGAGATGGATTGTGGAGACGCAGGCAGGGGGAAGATGCAACGTCAGGTGACAGAATGCAGGGACATTTTCTGGAAGCCGTCTGTCACCAGTGAGTCAGGAGGGCTACATGGCGGGTCCGGGAGACAGTGGCGTGTTCTGGAAAGAGACCAGCTGATGGGCACTTATCTCGTGTGCTGACTTCAGCATGGTCCAGCTAGAGCTGCATGCCAGGGGCCCTGGCCCTGCCTTTATCATGTCTCTGGGCTCCCCTAAAGGAACACCCCCCCTCCCCTCCGTCCCTGCCGTCTCCAGTGCCTTCGTACACAGTGCAGGGACAAGTGGGTGCGTGCTGGGTGCTCCAGGTCCTGGCACAGGAGAGAGGTGATGATCCAGGCAGACAGGCTCTGGGTTCCCATGGGGCCCTGCCCAACATATGGCCAGCATAGAGTGTAGTGCTGGGAAGGGCGGGAGCTGGAGAGAATTCCAGAAGGACACAGTATTTACGCTACAGGCAATGAGGGCCGTGAGGAAGAAGGGAGGAAAGTGTCTGAGGGGCTGATTCCCAGAAGCGCATCGAACTTGACCTTCTGAGGGTGGGAGGGAGCTGCAGAAGGCCCTATGCAGACACCACTCGATCAGAGACTGAGGTCAGGGCTCCTAGTCCCGTGCAGAGCGAGCCAGGACCAACCACCTCACCACAGACCCCGCCACCCTTACAGCTAACCCCCATGACAGGTGAGGGACAGGGACTGGGCTCCTGCAGGACCTAGAACTCGGTACCTTTAGAGCGGGAGCTGAAGGCCATACAAGCTTGACCAGGGGATCCATGCTTGTCATGGGGAAAGGGGAAGCCATTTGACTCACAGCAGCAGGAGCTGCCCATGGAGACCGCTGGCTTCCTGAGAGTCTGTCCTCCAGATACCACCTAGCGAGGCTGTTGGCAGGATGCTGAGGAAATAAATCTGTTCACCAAGACACCCCTCCCCTTCCCTTCCAAGGTCCAGGGGCTGGAAGCAGCCGGCAGACTAGCAGCGCCACCGTGTGGTAGAGATGGGCCAGCACAACAAGGCAGTTCCACCCGGAGCCAGGAATATAGTTAGTTAGTTAGTTAGTTAGTTAGTTAGTTAGTTATCCCAACCAGGAACATGCTCTAAGCTCTAGACTCCATTCCCAGCCCTCTTTTCACTTTTTAAAAGATATTTATTTATTTTATTTATGATATGTGAGTACACTGTAGCTGTCTTCAGACACCAGAAGAGGTGTCAGATCCCATGACAGATAGATGGTTGTGAGCCACCATGTAGGTGCCGGGATTTGAACTTAGGACCTTCAGAAGAGCAATCGGTACTCTTAACCGCTGAGCCATCTCTCCAGCTCCTCTTTTCACTCCTTTCCCTTTTTCTTTAATTTTTGTTTTTTGAGACAAAGTCTCCCTAAGTTGCCTAGGCTAGACCTGAACTCACTCTATAGCACAGGCCAGCCTTGAACTCAAAATCCTTCTGTTTCAGCCTTCCGAGTAGCTGGGGTTACAGGCCTGTACCACCAGGCCCAGCTAAGACACTTTATTATATACAGACTTTCATGATGTATTTTCAATTTTCTTCAACATCACTGGTCTGTTGGTGGTTGGCAATTATTAGGTAATAAATATCTAACGAAAATGTGTAAATAACATGTATTCTGTATAAGACAAAAATAGATTTTTTTTTCAGAATTATCACCTCTTATCCTGCCAAGTTAAACACTTTGTCAAATAAGCTGCAGTACTTTTTCTACAGATTGTGATATGTGTGTGGTGTGTGTATGTGTGTGTGTGTACATGTGTATAGTATGTAGTGTGTGTGTGGTGTATGGTGTGGTGTGTGTAGATGGTATGGTGTGGGGGTATGTGTGTGTGTACGTGTGTGTTGTGTGTAGTGTGTGTGTGTGTGTATGTGGTATATGGTGTGATGTATGTGTGCAGATGATATGATGTGGTGTGTGTGTGTGTGTGGTGTGATATACTGTGTGTGTGTGTGTGTATACAAATGAGACCATTTTATGCATGCCTTATATTTTGAAATTTGTTTTTCTTTTTTAAATTTGTCTTTGCTAACTGTAGAACAGAAACTAAAGAATAGTTGACATATGTCTGTGAATCCTGTTGAATAGAATAGTGTGTGTGTACTATCTAATTTAAGTAAATGTATAAAAATGTGTTTGTGGGCCAGGCAGTGGTGGCACACACTTTTAATCCCAGCACTTGGGAAGCAGAGGCAGGCGGATCTCTGAGTTTGAGGCCAGCCTGGTCCGCGGAGTGAATTCCAGGATGGCAAAACCTACAGACAAAAATCCTGTCTTGGAAAAAAAAATTGTATGTGTTTGGGTGTGTGGTATGCAGGCAGGTGTGTGTGTGTGTGTGTGTGTGTGTGTGTGCCCATGTGGAGACCTGAGGCTGACACAGGGGCTCTTCCTTCTCTCTTACTCACGGAGGCAGGGTCTCTCAGATGAGCCCAGAGCTGGGCCATGAGAGTTCACTAAGGCAGCGTGGCCCGGCGGTCCCCCTGTGTCCGCCCGTGGAGCCCTGGGACAGGCAGCCCACCGGGCACACCAGGCATCTACATGGCTCTGTGGGTCTGAGCATCACCCTCACACCAACAAGCAGGGGCTTTCTCCACTGAGCCCGCACCACGCCCAACAATTGAAGCGGGGTTTGTTTGTTTGTTTGTCTTTGTTTTTAAGATTTATTTATTTATTTAATGTATGTAAGAACACCGTTGCTTTCTTCAGACACCCCAGAAGAGGGCACCAGATCCCATTGTGAGCCACCACATGGTTGCTGGGAATTGAACTCAGGACCCCTGGAAGAGCAGCCAGTGCTCTTAACCGCTGAGCCATCTCTCCAGCCCCAGTTGAGATTTTTATTAGCATTTTTAAATTACCTTTGATGTTTCTTTGTGCTTCATGTTTTAAAAGTCAAAACGAATTCTACAAGTCCATACACATCCTTTTAAAACTTGCGTTCTGGATGGTTTCGGTATTTATATTGATCATATCACTGCTTTATTAATTTGTTAGTGTCCCTTTCTATAAGTGGCTGTCCTAAAACCAGCACAGCGCAGCACGGCGGGCGCTGCACGGCGCACCTTGCCTAGTTCAATGATGTATGTATGCAGGAACCTTGGGCCATTTAAAACCCACATGATGTTGTTATTATCATTGTTTTGTACAAATTTGTTTAAATTAATCAGATTTTCTTTTTGATGACTTTTATTTCTTTATCTCCACGTCCCCATGTTCCCGGCTGGAACTCGATTTCTCAGCCCGGAAATCCCTCGCAGCGCGCTAATGATGGTGGTGTGCTAGGGAGACATTTTTTTTTTTTTTTTAATTTGGACGAAAGGTCTGTATTTCACCTTCGCTTTTCATTTTGTATGTATGTGTGCAGTGTATGTGAGTGGAGAGGATGAGCATGGGAAGGCTTCCGTTGTTCTCCATCGCACTGTTTGAAACAGGCTTTCTCAGTGAGCCGGCACTCACCGATTGGCTAGGCTGATTGGCCTGCGGGCTCCTGGGATTCACCCAGCACTCACCGATTGGCTAGACTGATTGGCTGGGCTCCTGGGATCCACCCAGCACTCACCGATTGGCTAGGCTGATTGGCCTGCGGGCTCCTGGGATCCACCCAGCACTCACCGATTGGCTAGGCTGATTAGACTGCGGGCTCCTGGGATCCACCCAGCACTCACCGATTGGCTAGGTTGATTGGCCTGTGGGCTCGGGATCCACCCAGCACTCACCGATTGGCTAGGCTGATTAGACTGCGGGCTCCGGGGATCCACCCAGCACTCAGGTTGTGGACATTTGTGCCGGCATGCTGGGGAATCCGAACTCATGCCCCTGTCCTCATAGGACTTTACCAACTGAGCCGCCTCTCCAGCCTGTTTCGCTTTTGAAAGACGCTTCCTTTATGCAGCTATATTAAAGTCTTGTCTTGTTGAGACAAGAAACAGAAAGTAAGAAGAATAGCGGAGATGGAGTGGGACAAATAGAAACAAGCATCGAGCCCAGGGAAGACAAAGCCAAACGCACGAGCAATTGCATTGCGTGTAAGCAGACTAAATACTGCCCTAGAAAGACAAACACTCTCGTATTAGATTAAAAGCAACGACAATATGTGATGCTTCTAGTGGAGGCGGGACAAGCGGATACTGAAACAGGGTGAGCCTGCGGTGAGAAAACCTTCTACCAGGCAGACACCAGCCACAGCCCCTCCGCTGAAGCAGGCTCGGAGGGAGGAAACCCTGCTAAACATAGACTGGGGGGGAACTGATTGATCAAGCAGATACAGTTCTACATTTGCACCCAACCAATGACATAGCCTCAGAATATATAAAGAAAAAAAATCATGGGAACTAAGATAAGAAATGAATATACGATTTTTCCACCGGCCAAACACCCACTTTAAAAAGTAATAAAAACTCATATATCTTTATGGACATCACTGGGACGTCAGGGTTCTTTAGAGGAACAGGAACAATGAATGAATATGTATTCGTGTGTATTGCAGAATGTATTAAGTCGGTTACATTAAAATGCCAACAATGGTTGACTCAGAGCTGAGAGGCTGAGTGCCCAGTAGCAGCTCAGTCCTTGGGGCTGGGTGGCTCAGCAGCTGGGGGGACTCCCCAGTGGCTTTCACCGGGGAGGCTGACAGGAGTTGCTCTCTCCACAAGGCTGAGTGCCTGAGAGTCCCAATAAAGCCTGGGAGGTCCTTGGAGAGCCACTGGTCCCTAAGGGGCTATGGAAACACTGGCCCTGATATCAGTGAAGGAAGCAGGAAGTGGGGGCTGCCCCTGGGGAGGGGGGAGAGGGAACCAAGAGCTAGCAATCCTCTTTTCCCATGCTCCTTTTCACCTGGACTGCTGCCAGCCGATGCCACCCGCAGTAGAGGCAGGTCTTCCCACACTGACTGCTTGTTCAGTGTGGCTCTCTCTCTCTGCTCAGGTGACTCTGCTCTCTGGAAGGCTGGCCTTAAAACCAACCAACCAGAAGGGCTGGAGTGGTGGCTCAGCAGTTAAGAGCTTGTGTTGTTCCTACCGAGAACCTGGCTTAGTTCTAAGCGCCTGCACGGTGGCTCATAACCATCCTTAATACCCCAAGCCCATGGGATCCAATGCCCTCTTGTGGCCTCCCTGGGCACCAGGCACACATATGGTGCACATACACGTATGCAGGTAAAACACCAGACACATAGAATAAGATAAATAAATCTTAAAACAAAACAGAAGAAAAAAAAAACCCAACCATAATACCTTGTTTTTGCTATTGCATTCTGCTGGGTGGCTGTATTATCTCTGTATTGACAACTTGGTTAAGATGGTGTCTGCTTGACTTGTCCACTGCAAAATTGCTTTGTTGTTGTTGTTGTTGTTGTTGTTGTTCATTAATAAACATTTCATCAGTGAGATATTTTGAAATGTGTGACTGGGAAACTCAAGCACGCACATGGGTATGTCAGTGTGTTGTGCTGTTGTATATGTGTGTACGTGTGTGTGTGTGTGTGTGTGTGTGTGACACACGTGTAGATGTGCATGCCTGCATTATTGGGCAGCAAGCACCTTTACCTGATGAACCATCCCAAGCTGCCCCAAATGGTTTGGTTTGGTATGAGAGACAGGGGTCTCACTACATAGTTATGGGTTGGCTGGAATTCGCTATGCAGACCAGGCTGGTCTTGAACTCACAGAGATCTTCCTACCTCTGCCTCTCAAGTGCTAGGATTAAAGGTGTGTACCAGCATGTGTGGCTTTTTTGTTTTTCTCGTACACGCAACACAGGGCTAGCTGCTCTGTGGTTTCTAGGGACTCTTGTCTCTGCCTCGAATGCGAGAATACAGAGAAGATGCTGCACTTGGCCTCATATGGATGGGCTATGGGGATTTGAACTTCCGTCCCCACACTTGCCCAGTGGTGCTTTACCCACAGAGACAGCTCCCCTACCGCATTCTTCATTCTGATGTTCAAATTGCCCAGGTTTGGAGGGCTGGAGAGACGGCTCAGTGGTCAAGAGCCTGGACCGATTTCAGGAGGACCTGAGCTTGGCTCCCTGCGTCACACTGGGTGGCTTCTGACTGTCTGTAAGTCCAGCTCCAGGACGCTTTTGTATCATCCTCTGGTCTCCCAGGACGCCTGCTCACACATGCGCATACTCCCACAGGGGCACGTAGAAGCGAAATGTAAAAAAAGAAATGTTTTGCCGGTACTGGTGGCACAGGCTGGTAGGATTTGCTGGAGGAGGCAGAGGCAGGAGGATCTGGAGTTCGAGGCCAGTCTGGGATACACATTTTCTGCAACAGTATGGATAAGAAAGTCTGGCTTACGTTTCTTTACTTTAGACTTTTATTTTTAGATTCTTGATTTCAGGTGCTGGGATTGTAAATAAATATATTTACTTAAAAGAGGTGTATGGAGGTGCTGGCAATTAATTTTTCACTTAAAATGAATTTATTAAATATAACTTAAAGCTTAAAAAAGAAATGTTTTCCATGTTTGTCCAGTGACAGTTCTTGGCACCATTTGGGGCTTGGGGCCCCTGTCCTGGAGGACCCTTGGCTAGGTTGTTTTTCTTCCCTTGTCTTTCCGAAGGGTCTCACTGGGTATCCCAGGCTGGCCTCAAGCCCACAGTTCTCCCCGCTGCAGCCTCTGGGGCTGGGACTGGAGGTAAACACTGCATGCATGTGCAGGCCGCTCATACCGGCAGTGCCCTTTTCCAGCAGGGAGAAGTCTGGCTTCGTCACTTTTCATGTCACTGTTTCTCCGCAAACCTACCTGAGTGTAACGCAACCTACGACTTCCTAACGATTCACTAAATGATTTCAAACAATAATCCTTGGACCTGCCCCACATTTGTATTTCTGTTGTTGTTTGAAACAGAGTCTCATATAGCCTCCTAGACATACAGGAAGGCAAGGCAGTTCCTCAAGGAAGAATTCCCACCCCGTCAGGTACAGTGGTGTGAGTCTATAATCTCCCTCAGGGAGCTAAGGCAGGAGGATGGCTGTGAGTGTCAGACTTGTTTGGACTACATAAGAGAGCCCGTTTCAATGCCTCTGGCGCCTAAAAGACCAATTTCAGGTCTTCCTGCCCACATCTGTCCCCCTGAGGGACATGGGTACTTGTCACTGTGTGAGGAACTCATCTGTGCGCATGGGTCCTGTCATATGTAAACATCTCATCTTAGTGGCCAGCAGCATTTTCTCTGGATCTTGCATGGCCCACCCCACCTGGAAGGCCTTGTCTTTATCTACATCCCGTTACCCTGGCACACCTACACACTCAGCAGGCATGGGGAGGAAAGGGTCTTCCCTGACCTCCACACACCTAGGCAGGGGCACCTCCCGGGTTCCCACCCCAGCCTCCTTCTCCCCAGCACCCGTGTGAGTCTTACCTCTCTCTCTCCGCAACAGCAGCAGCGGCTCAGCACAGAGGCCTAGGAAACGCCTTTGCCGAGTGCGCATGCGCACACAGGAGGCCATTCTGCAGAAGCACTGGGGCTTGTGTTTGTTTCGCTGGTTGGTTTGGTTTGGTTTGGTTTGGTTTGGTTTGGTTTGGTTTGGTTTGGGTTTTGGGTTTTCCAGACAAGGTTTCTCTTGGCTGTCCTGGAACTCACTGTGTAGACCAGGCTCAAACTCACAGAGATTCCCACCCCACCCCCCCCACGCACCTCTGCCTCCCCAGTGCTGGGATTAGAAGCATGGGCCACCACCTGGCTGATTGGTTTGTGTTTTAAAACAGGGCCTGGCTATGTAGCCTAGGCTAACCTAGAGCTCACTATAGACCAGGCTGGCCTCCAGCTTCACATAGTCGTCTTGCCTCTGCCTCCTGAGTGCTAGAATCACACAGGTGCCTAGCAAGGGAGAAGAGGGTCTTCTTGCCCCGCTCAGGCTCAGGAGAAATTCATCTGTGGTCAGGGCTGGAAGGTCCCCTGGAGATAATTCCCAGGACTGTTGGTGAGCAGATCGTGTGGGAGCCTATCAGAAACGCTGTGCCTCGGGCCATACCCAGACCCTGAACCAAAGTCTGCTTTCCAAGAAGATATCCAGGTGACTCCTGCATGAAAATCTCGGAAAAATAAAATATTGCATTTGTAAAACAGAATACATCATGTTAATTTAGAAGAAGAAGAAGAAGAAGAAGAAGAAGAAGAAGAAGAAAAAGAAGAAGAAGAAGAACGTTGAGAAGCTTTGCCCTAGCGGCCCTCCTCCCATTTTATAGACCAGCAAACCGAGGGACAAGACCCCTCCCAGGACGAGGTCCTGGTCCTTGGATTACAGTCCTTCATTACAGTCCCAGGCTGCCCTACCTCTCTGGTTACATGCACTTCAGACTCTTCCCCTTTGATTCTTGCGTGGTCTTTGCAAGGCCCACGCGCGCCCCCTGGTGGAATCGGGGGAGACTCCCTGTCCGAGACCAAAGTAGGTAAGCGTCTTGGCCCCAGTTTAAAATGAAGGAATGAGGGCAGAAGCCAGAGAACAGCGGGGAGCCTGCAAGTCGGGCAGTAAGTAGAGAGGTAACGTTTAGTTTGAACAAAGACTGCAGAGTTGATGTTGGACTGACAGGGTCTCCGAGCACCTTCTCCAAGCCTCTGGGGGGTGGCATCCCCCTACCCGGTGGTGTGAGCGTTCCACGGCCACGGCAGGAGGCGCTTAATGCAAACATCGTGGTCATAGCTGCACAACTGGGCGATGAAAATGCCCGCGTCCTCCCCGCCTGAGCCCAGGGCCCAGCCCAGGCCTGAGTCACTCTTAAAAGAGGTTTTCCCTCCCGCTGTTGCAGAAACAGCTTTAGAGCCGTTCCATACAAGGAACCAAGAGACCAGAGACTTGTGTATGTTAAAATGCCCAAACAGCAAGAGATGGATGGGCCCTTCCAGGTCTGAGGAAGGCTGTGACCTGGTTGGTCAATAAAGCACTGGGCTCCATGTGTCTAGGTCTGAACAAGTCTCTGAACCAAGGCAGGGCTGCGGCACAGGCCTGTAATCTCGGCGCTTGGAGCAAGGCAGGAAGACTGTGAGTTAGAGGCCAGCCAGGTTATATCCTGAGGCCTTGTTCAAACCAGGAAACAAAAGAATTATGCTTAATAAGGGCAGTGTCTGTGCCTACAAATATGACAACTCTGGGTATCTCACAAGAATGAAATCATGCAATATTTACCAATCTTTCTGCCTCATTCCAAAGATTTGTCCACATCAGAATGCCATGTTTCCCTAAGGCTGAATAATATTCCAGTGTTAGTGTGTGTGTGTGTGTGTGTGTGTGTGTGCTTAGTTAGGTAAGTGTGTGTCAGGTGTGTTAGTTAGGCTTTGATTGCTGAGAAGAGTTGACCATGACAGTTCTTACAAAGGTAAACATTTAATTGTGACTGGCTCAGAGTATCAGAGGTTTAATCCATCCATGATCCTCATGGTGACGGGCCAGCAGACATGGTGCTGGAAAAGGAGTTAAGAGTTCTACATCTTGATCTGTGAGCTACGTAAGAGAACTGTGAGCCACTGGAACCAGGGCTTGAGCATCTGAGACCTAAAAACTTGCTCCCACAGTGATGCATTTCCTCCAACAAGGCCACACCCACTCCTGCAAGGCCACGCCCATACCAGCAAGGCCACACCTCCTAATAGGGCCACTCCCTATGGACCAAGTATTCAAACACTTGAGTCTATGGGGGCTCTCCTTATTCAAACACCACATTCCACTCCAAGGCCCTCGTAGCCATATTATAATGTACAAGTGCATTCAGTCCAAACTCAAAAGTCCTCATGGTCTATCACAGTCTCAACAATGTTTAAAAGTCCAAAGTTCAAAGTCTCTTCAGAGATTCATGCAATCTCTTAACTGTAATCTGTACAAAATCCAAGTAAAAAGGCAGATCGCATACTTCCAACATACTGTGGCCCAGGATATCCATTACAATTCCAAAAGGGGGGAAAGGGAGCACGGTGAGGGAATACTGGACCAAAGCTAGACCCCTAATCAGCTGGGCAAACTCCAACCTGTGCATCTCCACGTCTGATGTCAAAGTGCTCTCCAGATCTCCAACTCCTGTCAGCTCTGTTGACTACAACACACGTCTTTCTCTTGGCCTGGTTCCACTCACAGTCTCCTTGGCAGGTACCCAGGGCTCTGGCACCTCCTGCACTTTGGGGTTGCCAAGGCAACCCAGGCTTTACCTCCTCAGCTTCATACAATGGCCTCTGCACAGGGTCACCCTGACACACATCTGATCTCGGTGGATTTTTTTTTTTTTTAGCTGAGGAAGAAGGCTTCATAACTTCTTTCTCTTCTGTTTGACTCTAAAGCTGGAACCACGTGGCTGAAGTTTCAAAGTTCTTCTGCTTGCTGGGGCTGGGGCTGGGGCTGGGGCTGGGGCTGGGGCAGGAGCATGGCCCCTGGTTCAATTACAGCTTTGCCAGCTTTCCATGTTCAGGGGTTCCCTTTGCTACCTAAGCTTAGCTGTCCTGAAACGCTGTTAGACCAGGCTGGCCTTGAATGCAAAGAATCTGTTTGCCTCTGTCACCTGAGTGCTGGGATTAAAGGCAAGAACCACCAGGCCTAGACCTAAACTGTTCTTTAATTCCTTTTGCACAAGTTGGGAGTTTAGCGGGGTGGGAGGTCCCCACTCCCTTTATTTCATTTAGCATCAGGCCTCCTCTCCCTGAGCACAGGATTTAGCTCCATTTCACTCCCTAGCGCTTCTTTTCTCTGTGGTCTGTGGGTTTCGTATTTTTCCGCGCTCAGCTTGCCATGAAAGAGACCAGGAGTAACTAGACGACAGAGCCTCTGCTAGGCTGGCCTGAGACTTCCTTTGCCAGTGCAATTAATCCAAGACTCTTCAATTTAGCCTCAGGTGGATTTTTTTTTCAAACAAGGACAAAACCAGCCACATTCTTCACCAAAATATCACAAGAACCGTCTGTAGAATACTAATATTCTTTTTCTTTGAAACCTCTTGAGCCGGGACCTCACAGTTCAAATCACCCTCAGCACCACTGTCTTCCATGTTGCTGCTAGGCTGGCCCATTAAGCCCCACTTAAAGCATTTGACTGCTTTTCTGATCCAAAATCCCAAAGTCCACATTCCTCCAAATAAAAGCACGGTCAGGCCAATCACAGCAATATCCCTGAATCTAAATTGCTTAGTTAGGGTTTCTATTGCTTCAACAAAACACCGTGTCTAAAAAGCAAGCTGGGAAGGAAAGCGTTTATTTGGCTTGTACTTCCATATTGCTGTTCATCGCCAAAGGAAGTCAGGACAGGAACTCAAACAGGGCTGGAAGCAGGAGCACGGAGGGGTGCTCCTTCCTGGCTTGCTTCCCATGGCTTGCTCAGCCTGCTTTCTTATAGAACCCAGGACCACCAGCCCAGGGGTGGCCCCACCATTGGCTGGGCCCTCCTCCATTGGTCACCAATGAAGAAATTGCCTGACAGCTGGATCTCATGGAGGCATTTCCTCAAGCAAGCCTCCTTCCTCTCTGTTGATTCTAGCTTGTGTCACGTTGACCCACAAAATCAGTCAGTACAGAGGGTGAGGAAAAATATATTTTATAATGCTGAGGAACTAACCCAGGTCTACAGAATGCAATTGCTGTACATTGAGACACATTCCTCCGTGTGTGTGTGTGTGTGTGTGTGTGTGTGTGTGTGTGCGCGCGCTCGCGCAACTCTTATAAAAGAACATTTAACAGGGGCTGGCTTACAAGTCTCAGAGGTTTAGTCCATTGTCACAGTGGGGAGTGTGGTGGCATGTGGGCAGGCCTGGCGCTGGGGAAGCAGCTGAGAGCTCTACATCTGGATCCAAAGCAGCAGGAGACACTGGAACTGGCTTGGGCTTTTAAAACCCCACAACTGCTGGGCGGTGGTGGCACACACCTATAATCCCAGCACCCTGGGAGGCAGAGGCAGAGGCAGAGGCAGAGGCAGAGGCAGAGGCAGAGGCAGGATGATTTCTGAGTTTGAGGCCAGCCTGGTCTACAGAGTGAGTTCCAGGACAGCCAGGGCTACACAGAGAAACCCTGTCTCGGAAAAAAACCAAATCAAAAAATTAAATCTAAAACCCCACAACCCATCCCCAGAGACATAATTCCTCCAACGAGGCCACACCCCCTGATTCCTCTCGATCAGTGCCACTTCCTGAAGACCAGACATTCAAATCCGTGAGCCCATGGCGGCCATTTGTATCTGGACCACCACGCTTGCACAGAGAGCGCTGCACTGCCCCTAGTTTCTATTGTGTGGTGACCAAAAGCAATTCCTGAAGAAAGGGTTTCTCTGGATTACATCTCCATATCATAGTCCATCACTGAGAGAGCTGGGACAGGAACACAGGGTAGGAACCTGGGAGCAAGAATTGAAGCAGAAGCCGGGCATGGTGGCGCACACCTGTAATCCCAGCACTTGGGAGGCAGAGGCAGGTGGATTTCTGAGTTCGAGGCCAGCCTGGTCTACAGAGTGAGTTCCAGGACAGCCAGGACTACACGGAGAAACCCTGTCTCAAAAAACAAAAAACAAAACAAAACAAAAAAAAGAATTGAAGCAGAAACAACGGAATAACACTGCTTGCTGGCTAGCTCTCCAGCCTTTCTTGTATTGCTCAGGCCCACCTGCCCAAAGACAGCACCCCACAGTGGGCTGTGGACCCCCCACCGCGGTTTAGTCATCAAGACACACCCACAGGCCAATCTGATGGCGGCAGCTCCTCAGTGAGGTGCCCTCTTCCCGGGTGTACGGCTGGGTTTGTGTCAGGTTGGTGGTGGCTGAAGCTAACACTGAGCCATCTCCCCTACTCTCTTTCTCTGTTTCCGTTGTTGTTGTTGTGGTTGTGGTTGTTGTTTCCCTTTTCAGACAGAATCTTACTATGCAGTCCCTATTGGCTGGAATTTGCAATGTAGACCAGGCTGGCCTGGAACTCAGCTCTGCCCCTAGTCCTAGGACTAAAGGCACGTACCCCTGTTCCTGGCCTTTCATGACAGAGGACAGATTAACAAGAGGAACACGCACTTTCATTTTATATGAATTTTATATACATTTCTTTGTGACGTGGGGGAGGCCGGGGAAGGAAACGAGGAGCTGAAGAGGTAGGCCGGAGGCGCGCGCTGAGTCTGGGGGACGGTGGGGAGTCATGGAAGAGGCCAGTGGGGTGAATGGCCACATGTCACCACTCGGGAAGTGCCAGCAGGCTCATCCATCTGGGTCTTCTCCGTGTCCCTCTGTCTTCCAGCAGAGGCTGGGAAGGCTCCTCTCATGGGTTTTACTACTGTGAACAGACACCATGACCAAGGCATGTCCTCTTAGAAGGACATTTAATCGGGGTTGGCTTACAGGTTCAGAGGTCCAGTCCATTATCATCAAGGCAGGAGCATGGCAGTGTCCAGGCAGGCATGGTGCAGGAGGAGCTGAGAGTTCTACATCTTCATCTGAGGCAGCTAGCAGAAGACTGGCTCCCAGGCAGCTAGGATGAGGGTCTTAAAGCCCACACTCATAAGTGACACACCTACTCCAACAGGGCCACACCTTCCAATAGTGCCACTCCCTGGGCCGAGCACATACACGCCATCACCAGGGCCATACTAGCGGGTAACATGTTCTGCACCCCTCGCTGTCCAGAACGTTCTGCCCTGTGATGGGCACTTGGACTCACTTCTCCTCCCTCTGGGCTGTTAGGAGCAATGGCGGCTCGGGGACCTGCAGGGTCAGTCAGCTGTGAGAGCTCACGTGGGTAGGGCAGGTTTGCAGGATCCCAGGACGATCCCGGTTAACTTTTTTGAGTCACTGCCGGATTGTTTCCCACTGGGATTTGCGCTCACCATCCCTGGTGTGTCATTGTCATCGGGGAAGCTGCCAGCTCATGCTTCCCAGGGGGTGACCCTGCTCTTGGCTCTGTTGCACAGGGGACAGGATTAGAAGGTTGGAGCCTCATGCCCCACACAGACGAATAAACACAGATCTCTCAGGGCCTGGACTGTCACGATGGCTCGGCGGGTAAGGGTGATTCTCCCAAACCTGATGACCCGACCGAGTTCCGTCCCCAGTGGGCAAGGCTTCGCACGTAGCTTAAACTAATCAGAGTAATCCTCAATAAACTAGCCCGAGGCCATTACCCAGAAGGCTCTAGAGTCTGTCAAGATGCTGTTAACCATCACTATAGGCTCATCTTCTTAGGCCCGCTGAGCCTCCACCTCACGACTGGCTTTAACAGAGAGAGAAAGTGACATCACATAGGCGACAATGAGCGCACTGCTACCTATAGGCCTGTTGCCAAGGCAACAGCCACCGTATACCCAGAGTTCAATGGGCCTGCGGTTACCTGTAATTACGTCAACACCCGTGTATATATTTGGGTAGCGTCTCTCCTCTTCCTTTTTCTTCCATCTTTCTGCCCCCTGCCCCCTTTGTCCCATCCCAAATAAAGCCCCACGTGTTACTGTTTGGTTCGCTGTGGTCCCTCATTGCGACCCGCATCTCTACCGTGGCTCCGCGGCCCCGTGCGGCGTGCAGGCAGTCGCCTGCGTGAAACAACAGAAAGCATTTTCCTTCCCGCTAGACTTGCTAGGGGTAGGAGGTGTTGGGGGCCAGCCCCAGCGAGCTGTGTGTTGGGGACAACTAGCTACGACAGGCAAGGCCCAGGACCTCGTGGTCATAAATACATTTCTATCCGAGCCTATTTTGTGGGTCACTTTTGGTTTAAGCCAATCTGGGTTTGTACCAGGTGCCAGGAAGAGACCACCGAAGTTAGACACCGTCTCCCTCTCAGCTGACCTTGTTGTCAGCAAGTCCTCAGTCTCTGCTGCCAATCCCCGGCCTCCTGCCTCTACCGCAGTTCCTGGCCCGACTCTCCACTCTGTCCATTAGCCAGTCCCAGGGTGCCAGGCTTCTCCGCACAGTTGGGGACCTTCATGTCTCCTTAATTCTATCTGCCGTTCTCATCGACAAGCTTTCCTTGTGTGACAGGGAAAGACTTATGAAATACAATGCGGCAGTGGCGCGGGGAAGGAGGTACCTGGCAGGCCCATGCCAAGGTGTCCCCCTGAGAAATCAGGCCGTGTGGCAGGCCTGGTATAAGGGAAGTTTATTTGGGGGTCGGAGGGGGCGGGGCGGGCAATGAGGACCTGGAGAAGGGATCGGAGACAGACAGAGCCACAGGGGCAGAGAAGGGGAGGACAGAAGAGAGGAAGAGAGGTCGGCCAGGAACACGAGGGAACAGAGAGAAGAGGAAGCAAGAGAGGCCGGGAGAGCAAGCCAATGGCGGGAGGTGATGGCGCAAGCTGTTGCTAGGGCCCTGGGCGGAGCCTAATGGAATCCCGGGTAAGCTAACTTAAGGGGCAGACCCCCTCCAGCGAACCAGCCACTCATCTCAGCTTAGTTCTGCAAAGCTCCCCTGCAGCTGCTCAGGGAAAAGCCATGCTCTGGACGCTCGCGGCGAGGGCACTTAGGCCCCGATGTCCCTGTCTGCTGGAATAAAGATTTTCAATTGGCTATAATTGTGTCTAAGTGGTCCCCGCCGGGGGGGGGGCTCCCCACAACACTTGGGCAGCGTCCTGGAGCTTCTGTCCTCTAAAGGTGCTCGCTGTGTTGGGGATCCACCGCCCCCCGCCCCCCACATACACACACACACACACACACACACACACACACACACACTTCCAGCTCACTCCAAGTCAGCTCAGCGCCTCATCTGCTCACAGGCAGCCTGTGAATCTTCTTCCTCTTGTCACCCTGACGCTCTGACTGCTCTCTAGTCCCTGCTCAGCACTTCCAGACCCGCCAGGACTGCTGCGCGGGCTGCAGCAGGTCTTACTGTCAGTGTTCCTTTTCTTTTCTTTTTTGTTTCTCTTCTTTCGGTTTTTAGAAACAGAGTTTCTCTGTGTAGCCCTGGCTGTCCTAGAACTCACTCTGTAGACCAGGCTGGCCTCGAACTCACAGAGATCTTGCCTGCCTCTGCTTCCCGAGCGCTGGGCTTAAAGGTTTAAAGGCATGCACCACTGCTGCTGCCCCAGGTCTTAGTGTTTCTACATCGTCATGCCTCTGCCGCAGATTCTCTCCGTTTCTTCAGACGCTGGCTGAGGATAGAATCACACGTTGGCCTCTCCTCATTCACGCGCCTCGGGGCACCCGCTGTTGGTTGGTGTCTGGGATGGTAGGTGGGCCAGGGGCTTTTCCATATGGCTATTTATTTTGTCTTTTTTTTTTTTCTTTTTTTTTTTTTTTTAGCAGAGCTGAGGACCGAACCCAGGGCCTTGCGCTTGCTAGGCAAGCGCTCTACCACTGAGCTAAATCCCCAACCCCGTCCATATGGCTATTTAAAGCACCTCACATATGGCCGATGTGTGTGTGTGTGTGTGTGTGTGTGTGTGTGTGTTGGCTTGCTCCATGGTGTGGAGGTCTGAGGTCAAACCTGGTGTCTGTCCGTCTTCAGCTTCTTCTCCGTTAGAGTCAGGGTCTCTTTGCCTCACTGCTGTGCACTCCAGGGTAGCTGGACCACGACCGCCCTGGGATTCTTCAGTGTCCTTCTCCGGCCTCTCTGTAGCAGTTCTGGAACGATGGACACTTGGGCGCCAGCATGCACAGTTTAAAGTGGGCTCTGGGGGATTTGAACTCAGATCGCCATGATCGCACGGCAAGTGCTTCACCCACTGAACCGTCTCCCCAACCTGGACTTCACCTTTCAATTGGAAGGCTCTCAAAGCTTGGAGATTTGATGTCCATGGTTAGGCTCCGGTGAAAGAATGAAGGGGGCTGGGGGAAGCCATCATTATAACCACCATCTTCAGCATCATCACCACCATCTTCATCTTCATCATCACCACTACCATCTTCATCATCATCACCACCACCACCATCTTCATCATCATCACCATCCTCAGTTGTAGTCTCCATCTCTTACATGTGGTGTCATGGTTGGTATTCACATGGTAGGTCATGGAGGAAGACTCGAAGTGCCATCATTATGAGGCTGGTCTCAGTCCCCAGTGGCAGTGTTGTCTGCTCTGTCTGCTCTGTGCAAGTTAGGGGTTCTTTTGCTTTATTTCTTTCTGGCTTTGAAAAGGAATCTGTGTCCTCAGGCCAGTGGGTGTAACCGTCTACTGGCACGGGGCACAGAGAGTCAAGGACAGCTCAGTGTTCTGACTCACGCCAGCCAGGCTCGTCGGCTAAGTGGGATCGGAAGATCCCTGGATCTGAAACTGTTATGAACGGTCTGGGTGCTGGGACTGGACTCAGGTCCTCGGCGAGAACAGTGTCCTGGCTGGTTTTGTGTGTCAACTTGACACAGGCTAGAGTCACGACAGAGAAAGGAGCCTCAGTTGGGGGAATGCCTCCATGAGATCCAACTGTAGGACATTTTCTCAATTACTGATCAGTGAGAGAGAACCCAGCCCATTGTGGGTGGGGCCACCCCTGGGCTGGTGGTCCCGAGTCTTATAAGAAAGCAGGCTGAGCAAGCCATGGGAAGCAAGCTGGTAAGCAGCGCCCTCCACAGCCTCTGCATCAGCTCTTGCCTCCAGGTTCCTGCCCTGCTTGAGTTCCGGTCCTGATGTCCTCCAAAGGTGGATAATGTCCTGGACATGGAAGCCAAATAGACTTTTTCCTCCCTCACTTGCGTTTCAGTCAGGGCGTTGTTCCGTTGTAGCATTAGAAACCCTGACTAAGACAAATAGCAAATGCTCTGAACTGCTTAGCTGTCTCTCCGGCCAAAGTTCATGGCCTCTGTTCCCATTGTCCCTTCGCCCCTTGAACCCAGGGGGTCCTAAAGCCTCTGGTGCGCTGCAGCTCCCCCTTCTGGTACCAGTAGCCACAGCCAGGGCGACTATATTTTACCCATGGTTATGTTGTTGCCTTGGGAGCTCAAACCCGCGGTGGGTCTCCTCCCTCCGGATCCTGGATGCACCTCCACACTCCGATCCAACGCTGGCAGTGGCCCTGGGGCTTTGTGTGTGGAGAGCAGACCCTCCGTCTACGGAGCTGCACCCGGACCCACGCTGGGCTCCGCTCGCTCCGGCCTTCACGCTCCTTCGCTCTCCTATCTTGACTTCCGGCGTCATGAAGAGACTCTCCGGTTTTCCTGCACCTCTGCCTTGGCCTCTGGCTCTGACCCTGGCTTGGCCTCTCTTCTGCTTTCTCCAGACTGTGCCTATGCCAAACCCACCCGCACCCCGGGGTTCCCATCACTGTCCCGTCTCTCATTCCATACTCTCCTCCGTGGTTTCAGTTTTCCTCTGAGTCCGCCCCCGGCCCAGCGCTGGCGGGGAGCCTGCACTCCACACTTGGACTCCAGCTGTCTCAACCCTCACCCCCCCCCCCCCGCAACCGAGCTCGGCCACTCAGGATCATGGCACCAAAAGCCGGTCACGCTTCCCCTGTTCTTCCTAGCTTAGGAAAGGTGGCCACCGTCTGTCTAGCGTCACCCGACTGCCCGTTTTCTCGGTTTTTACCCTCAGTGACTCACCGAGGCCCTTCGACTTGACCTCTTTTGACAAATCCCCACCTGTCCACACATTTGTCATACCAACGCCTGCCCTGAGTCGTATTACTGTCTTCTTTGGTTCCTACGCGAATCCGATGACGTATTTTCTACCCAACAGCGTCTGGTGGCTCCTACTGGAAATCGTCCCCAACGCCAGAGTGACTGTATTTAGCAAACAAAACTACAGGATGTCCAGCCAGGCTGAACAATGGGTGTTTTCTGGTTTTGTAGTATGAGAATGTCACTAACGTCACATGCAGCAGGACCTTCTTCTAAGCCTTGGACAGGTTCCACACCCCCAGCAGGCCTGCCCCACCCCATCTCTTTTCTTTGTTTTTTTGTTTTGTTTTGTTCCTCATCACAACCCCCAACCCCAGACAGAATTTCTCTGTGCAGCCCCGATTGTCCTGGAACTCACTCTATAGACCAGGCTGGCCTCGAACTCAGATCTGCCTGCCTGTGTATCCCAAGCAGGCGCTGGGATTAAAGATGTGCACAACCACTGCCCGGCTTCTTTCTTTTCAGATTTAGTTTGTGGGTTGGTGGTTTTTGTTTTGTTTTGTTTTTGTTTTTGTTTTTTTGTTTTTTTTTTTTTGGTTTTTTTTTTTTTTTTTTTTTTGGTTTTTCAAGACAGGGTTTCTCAGCTGGGCAGTGGTAGCACACGCCTTTAATCCCAGCACTTGGGGGGCAGAGGCAGGCAGATTTCTGAGTTCGAGGCCAGCCTGGTCTACAGAGTGAGTTCCAGGACAGCCAGGGCTATACAGAGAAACCCTGACTTGAAAAAACCCACCACCACCACCCAGGTAGTTTGTGTTTTAAATTACGTGTACATGTATGTAGGAGGGCACATACATATAAATGCAGTGCCTGCAGAGGTCAGAGAGGCCATCAGGTGCCCGGCAACTCAATTCATAGGCTGTCCAACATGGCTACTGGGAATAGATCCTCCACTCTCTGCTAGATCAGCAAGGCCTTTCCACCACTGATCGGCCATCTCTGCAGCTCTCTCTCTCTCTGAGCAGTCTCATGCACCCCAGGTTACCCTCGAACTCACGTAGCCCAAGGATGACCCTAGACTTCTTCCCCTCCAGCCTCCTCCTCCCGACGTCTGGGATTACAGGTGTACAGCACTCTGCTCAGTTTTACTGAGTTGAAGCCATAGTTTGGCATGTTGGAGGCAGGCACTCCACTAACTGAGTCACACCCCTCACCCCCGGCCTTGTTTCTTATTATACTGTACTTCCGGGTCATAAATTTAAGACAGACTGAACTACTTAAAACTGTCCTAAGAGGGCCAGATGTTCACTCCTGGTTTTGTTCCTCTTACCTGCTTTCTGGTCCACCAGGGAGGCCAGCCCCTTCCTGTTCACCTCTAAGGACTTGGAACACTGTAGGCCTCTCTTCCAAGAAAGAAGGCTCGCTGCTTCCCGGGGTGACCGGAAGTCCCCATAAGCCTCGCCCTTTGGATCTTCACCGCCCCTTTATTCTTTGTCCCCCTCCTCAGACCACACTACATCGTGGTCAGTCCTGCACGTCCTCGTCGTTGTCATCCCCCGCCCCACCCACGCCCCATCCTGCATCTGCTCTGGCCTGCCTGCCTATACCACAGCTGGATGCTCCCAGGGGAGGAGGCACAGAGCCCTGGCTGCCTCCCAGCCGGCCTCCTGGCCCTCGTCCCAGTGACAGGGCTCACCCTCCTTCCCTGCCTGAGTTCCCATGAAAAGCGGCCTCCCCAGCCCCCTACCCAGGACCAGGTTGTAAAACGCTGAGACAATGGGGGCTTGAGGCCAACTTTCCAGCCCCGGGCCGGCTGCCAGGGCATCCACAGAGTCTGCCTGTGCATCTGGGGACAGGCAACGGCAGCTGAGGCCTGAGGCCGTTGAGAGGGATTTAGCCACGCTGCTGCTGCTGCTGCTGTGTTAGCTTGAGCCCTGGTGTGGCTGAGAAGGAGCTGGGATTACGTCAGGATGTGTTGGGTTGGAATCCCAGCCCTGCACCTTTCTCTTGGGGCAGGTGTACGCCATCCCTTTGCACGGCCGATTTCTTGTCCGTAAAGGAGGACCGTGGCTCTCATCTTTAGAAGGGGACGCCTCACACTCACCAGGACACAGGGGCACTCTTCTGACTTTCTGTGACTCCGGAGAGCAAGCCGTGGGGACCAGACTTTTAAGTTCTCCCAGACTCACCATCTAGATCCTACCCTTTATTCTCTGCACGGGCTCCAGGGAGCATCTGGTGGTCAAAATGACCTCTAATCTAACTGCTAGTGGACACAACCAAGCTAAGAGGGAGAGTGAATGGACAGAGACGGAGATGGACCAAGAGGAGTGCTCTGGTCTGGGCTGCAGATGGAGAGACTAGGAGCCCCTTGCCTTTCAAGACATTTTCCTTCTGCCTGGGCCCCCTGAGCCTCTGTGGCTGCAGCAAGGACATCTTTACCATATGCTCCCACCTATAAATCCTCACACACCTTCACACACACACACACACACACTGACTCTCACATGAACACATTCTAACCTCGGTTACACTCATACCGTCAATTAAACAGAAAGGCACACAGAGAGGCACATAAGTACACACACACACACACACACACACACACACACACCTTCCCACTCGTGAGTGTGCACACTTCCAACTTCACTCTAACATGAGGTTAAGAGCTTGGAAGTCGCCCCTGCCGTTCTTACGCTAAGAAAGAAGTTGAGCATGGAGACATATACCTGTAATCCCAGTCCTTAGATGCTGGAAGACAGAAGGATTATCATGAGTTCTAAGCCAACCCGGGCTCCATGACAGGTTCTGGTCCAGTGGTGGGTGGGGGGAGAGAGAGAGGGGGAGGGAGGGAGCCAGTGAAGGGAAGGAGGGAAGGAAGGAGGGAGGGAGGGAGGGAGAGAGAGAGAGAGAGAGAGAGAGAGAGAGAGAGAGAGAGAGAGAGAGATCCACGGAGAGTAGAGGTCAAAGGCTAACATCACTCTGAAAGCTGGGGTGGGGGAGGGGGTGGAGCCTCTGAGCTCCGCCCAGCCAGCTGCAGGAGCCGGTAACTAGTTGGAAAACTTCCAAAAGCACAGCTGGAGGCCCTCTGAGGACCAGGGGAGAGCCCAGCCCTGAGCTTTGTAGGCTTTATTGGCAAGATTTGGCCCGGTGGTAAAGACCTGGTCTCCCTGAAGGGAAGGGCTGTAATCAGAAGGGCTAGGGGGCCTAGTCAGGAAACTGCTTTGCCCTAATCTGCTCAGGGAAAGGGATCAGAGGAGCCGCCCTCCTTAGAAAACCTAAGAAATTCTTTTAAAGGTTGCCTCTCAGGAACTGTCTACCTGATAATAGGCTGTATTGGATCGAAGTGCATCGTATGCTGAAAGACTAGAAAAAATGTCACGACAGGCCTGGGGAGATGGCCCAGTCAGAAAGGGAGCATGAGGATCCATTCTAAGACTCGACACATGGATAATGTTCGTAATCAATGTCATGCCTGGGGTGAGGAGTCTGAAAGGGAGAGTTGCTAAGTATTGGTTAGCCATGTTAGCTAAACAATGAATTTTGATTTCTGGTCCTTAGTGTTTTGTCTCAGGAGTGAACTGAACTGAAATAGTATGTAAATGCAAAGAGGGTTTTATTCTGCAGAAGTCCAGCATGCTGGAGTCTCCCATTACCAAGACCGAGACCCTGAAGTGAGCTCACAGACCTTGATCTAAAGCACATCAGGGGGTTGGAGAGATGGCTCAGAGGTTAGCAGCCCCGACTGCTCTTCCGAAGGTCCTGAATTCAAATCTCAGCAACCACATGGTGGTTCACAACCATCTGCAATGAGCTCTAACGCCCTCTTCTGAAGTGTCTGAAGACAGCCACAGTGTACTTACATGTAATAAATAAATAAATAAATAAATAAATAAATAAATAAGGGAATCCCTCGGTAGGTGGGTGTTGTCTTACTCTATCTCTAAGGACATTCCACATGGGGGCCAACTGGAAACTGCTGACCCATTGTCCTTGCCTGAGGCCAGGTGGTGGGGCAGTTTCTGATTGGCTGCCTGAAGCCTGGGTTTTTAGGCCTAATCTCCTGAAGTGCCAATTTGAAGGCTGTCCTGGAGTCAGCCTGTTTCCTCACCGGTAGCTTTAGGAATGTGATCTAACAGTTTTAGGAAGAGAAGAGTAGGCACATGTTTGCTATGCTCAGGCCGGTTAGAGAGCCCCTCCTCCCCTCATGCACACATTCGAGAGCGCGCGCGCACACACACACACACACACACACACACACACACACACACACGGCTGGAGAGATGGCTCAGCAGTTAAGAGCACTTGCTGCCCTTGCAGAGGACCTGGGTTCAGTTTCCATCACCTAAGTGCCTCTAACTCTAGTTCCAGGGTCTCAGATGCTCTTCTGCTTCCTGGCTAACTTATTGATCGATGGGGAGTGGGCGAGGGCGGGGTGGGGGTGGTGGGGGTGGCGTGGAGTGAGTGCTGTCATGGTTCTAAGAATCGACCTGGGTGAAGGATGAAGTCAGAGAAGGTCTCTCTCCCTCCCCCATGCCCCTCCCCCTCCCCATGCCTCCCCCTCTCCCTCCCCATGCCCCTCCCCCTCCCCCACACCCCGTTCTGTCTTCTCACCTATCCACTGTAGATAAACACTTACAGTCACAGATCCCTGGTTCCAGCCCCGCCCCCCCCCATGCCAACATCTATGGGTGCCCCAGTCCCTTAGATAAGATGGCAAATTGCCACACAAGTTGAGTCCCCCCCCCCACAAACACACTACATAAATCATAATTTACTTTTAATTCCTAATACAAGGAAAGGGTTAAGAAACTAAATGTTACCCTGTATTATCTAGGAGATTCTGGTTTTAGAAACACTTGGTCCACGCTCGGTACAGAGGGGCTATCGCTGCACACGCCGGCAGCGGAGTGATTTTGGTGTTTATAATGTATTTGCTCTGGGGTTGGCTGAACCCAGGGATGGAGAAGCCATGGGCTCAGGGGTCACGGAGACGGAGCACCCGCCGCGTTACTGAGCGTCCTCTTTGGACGAGATCTCATTTGCTCATTCCTTAAACCACATGTGGCAGGAATGCCTGTCCTTTTACACACTGGGATCTGAGGCCAGGACAGCGCCGTGACTTGTTCCAAGGTACCTAGTCCATGTTTGTGGGTGGCCAGAGTCTATGTGGCCACAGACTTTGTCAAATGTTCTCCGGGTCTCTGTGGCCTGTTCCTGCAAGCCTGAGTCTGACTGGGTTGTTGACCAAGTGTCCCACGCCCAGCGTTTCCCACGCTTGGTGGCTATAAATAGCTGTTCTGTGCTGGAATAAGTCAAAGCCTTTTTCCCTCAGGATTCCAGAAAACACCCCACAGAGGACCTGCAGAACACAGCCGCCTGAACCGTAAGCTCGGAGCCATTTTTTCCCCCTTCTTCTTGCGGCATTTGAGAACATCCCAAGCATTCCTTTGGGAAGGCTAAACTTTATAACTGATGTCACCCCTGGGTAGTCACGGACAGTATGATCCAAGAGGTCCTTTTGGGGGGACACTGGTGACTCTCCAAAGAGGCCTTCAGCCTGGGAAGCATCCCCAGAAAGAAACAGGCTCGGGAAAAGTTGGTAGGAGAAGAAGGGTTAGCCTGATCCACTCATTGCACAATGCCCGGGCTAGCCCGATCCACTGCACATCAAACACGGCCAGCAGCAGTTTCCTCTGCTTTCTGAGGATAGTTCTAACTTTGCCATGATGTTCTTTCCATTTTCACATGACTAGAGGAGGGTGCTGAACATGGTTCCTCTGCTGCTGGCCCTTACAGAGATGCTCACCTGCAAGGTCCATGGAAAAGAAGCTCCAGGCCTCAAGGGCGTGAGCTCCATCACTGCAGGGTCTTTCCTTCTCAACTTGTTTGTCTTGAGACAGGGGCTCACCACATAGCTCTGATTAGCCCTGAGCTTAGGGCGACCCCTGTTTCTGCACACACACACACACACACACACACACACACACACACGGATCACAGGCGTGTGTGTGTGTGTGTGTGTGTGTGTGTGTGTGTGTGCGTGCGCACGTGTGGAAGCCAAAGGACAACTCTAGAGAATCTTTTTCATTTGTTCACCACATGACTCCTGGAGATTGGAGCCAGGGCATGAGGCCTGTAGGCCCATGACTTTACCCAGTGAGTCATCCTGTCTGTCTCCCCATACCAGAGTGTCCTAATGACCATTTTGGTACAAAAAGGAAAAATGAAAATCACCATGTGAGGGGCTGGAGAGATGGCTCAGCAGTTAAGAGCACTGACTGCTCTTCCAGAGGTCCTGAGTACAAATCCCAGCAACCACATGGTGGCTCACGACCATCCATAATGAGATCTGATGCCCTCTTCTGGTGTGTCTAAAGACAGCATACTCACATAAAATAAATAAATCTTTAAAATAAAAGACAATCACTATGGGAGGAAGATGGTTACCCCCACGTCTTTTCAAGGACATCTTGGCTGGGTTGTGTGTACGGCTCAGCCAGCAGACTGCTTAGCACGTCTGGGGCCCTGGGTCGGTCCCCACCCTGCCCTGTTCCCCTGTGTTGCTGCTTCCCAAGGCTGCTCTACCACAGACATCAGTGGAGTCTCACTCTGAACACTACATTCCTGAGTCACTGGAATCCGGCCATGTCACATGACCCCCTGGGACCATGTCATATGTCACACAACCCTCTGGGACCGATAGGAACACGTGAGAAGGAGTTACAAGGCTTCTTCAGGAAGGAATGTAGAACACTTAGCCCACACTGAGCACACAGCAGATCGTGGGTGCTTCTCTGTGGTTAAGTGACTTCCAGCTGTGCCACTTAACAGGCCGGGTGTCTGCACCGTCTTCTCAGACACTGGGCGTCAGCTCCTAATCCCTAGAGTGAGAGTAATCATATGCATTTCAGAGTCATCAGGACACTGAATGAGATAATGCGTGAAAATGTTCTTTGGATGCTGCAAAACGCTATGTCGTTACAGTCACCATGGCAACAGCAAGTTTCTTTCTTTCTTTTTTTTTTTTTTTAGATGGAAAGTTGAAGCACCCACTACCAATAGCACCGTTTAAATCTCCCAGGAACTGTGTGCTAGCAAGAAGCCCCCAGGGATGGACAACCGTTCACATTGCAAAGACCTGTGTCTGGTGGTGGTGGTGGGGAAGGCTCAGGTCAGGGCTAGAAAGAGTGACTTCCTTAATTATAAATATATATATATATATATATATATATATATATATATATATACAAACATATATTATTTTTTTCCTCTCAAATTCAAACTTTACTCGGTGCCTTTTGCTTTAGCAGGCACCTCTACATGGGGTGACAAACAGATCTAGTCATGGGACTGCATTAGACTGTGTTAGAAGAATCCTTGAACTTAATTCATATATATATGTATATATATATATATATATATATACATATATATATGTATACACACACACACACACACACATATATTCATGTTTAGATTTGTTTATTTTATGTGTGTGCTGCCTGCCTGTATCTATTGTCCGTGACCTCAGAGGCCAGAAGAGGGCATAGGATCTCCTGGAACTGAGTGTCAAATCGTTACAGCTGCCCCGTGGATGCTGGGGGCCAAACCCAGGTCCCCTGCAAGCACAGCAAGTGCTCTTAACTGCTGAGCCATCTTTCTAGCCCTTGGCGGTGAGCACTGGGTTCCCCAGCCTCCAGCTAGCATAGTCCGGGATTACAGGTGGGCAGCACACGGCCGGCTCGTCACCGGTGCCTCCCGAATGCTGAGATAACGTGTGTGTCCTCACTTTCGGCAGAACACAAATATTTTATCAGAGGCAGTAAGCACGCTTGCCTTTTGCCTCAGAGCAAGCTGCTCGCTCTGCCTCCCAAAGCTGATTCTGGTTGCCGGGGCCTTTCAAAGATGGAGTATAACAGTAGTAGCCAGCACAGCTTGGGAGGCTCTGGCAGAGCCTCTCCCCACAGCAGCTCAGTGTCCAGGTGTGGGATGGGGGGACAGCTGTGGCTTCTTTCCATTGTAGTGTGTGTCCTGAGATAGACACTCGTCGGGGCTGCTTATCTGTCGCCGGCCCCTGCTCTGTCAGCCTGCCTGCTTTGCAGGGGAAAGATGAGGTTGTCTGAGAACACGAATGTAAGCCTTCCAAAAACAGAGATAGATAAGGAAAAAAAAAAAAAAAGAGAGATGTACCTTCCAGTTTCTGCCTATGGAATGTGTGTCTGAGATTCCTACCAGCAGCTGGGCTGGGTAATGGAGAGACCCCCCAAGTCCTTGGCCTCACAGGGCACGTTGTTTGATAAAGCTGTCATAGGAGCCGGGAGAAAAGCAATGGCTTCTGAACACATGTAATCCCAGCATTTAAGAGGTGATGATGGGCGGTCCTGGTGGAGTTAAGGACATCCTCAACTACATAGGGCCATCCTGGGCTACTTGAGACCTTAAATCGTCCCCTCCCCTAAACTGATGGCTTCTTTTCGTAAAATAACAACAACAAAAGCCTGCTTACTGTGAGGCCCCTGCCAAGGTCTCTGCCCCTGCCGATGTCTCTGCCCTGGCATCCTTGGGGGCAGCAGGCCGTGGCTTCCCTGTCTCTGCTCTGGATTTGCCCCGTGTGTCTCCCCTCCCTGCGTTTGGACTCTGCCTCCATGTTCCACCACTGGCTGTAGAGGCTCTCGAACTTCCCCTTCCTCCTCTGGGGAACACAGTTTTCCTTAGATAATTTCGGCTCAGACGCTGCCCACTCCCGGAATCTTTCTCTGAATAGTTCCTTTTGGCACCATCCCACTGTAGATTTCAGCCTCCCCCTGCGCACAGAGAACGAACTGTTCTGCCTAGGAAGCACATGGAGACCCAAGCCTGGGCGCTGGGGTCCTGCTCTGGGTTTCAGGACAGACTCTTCTTCACGCTGCCCCCGCCCCCCACCCCCCCACCCCCTGCCCCAGTGGACCCCAAGTTCCTCAGCTGTCAAGTAGGATCCTAATGAATAAGAACAAAGGTCTGACACTCAATGTTAAAGTCACTGTGTCATGAGGGTGATGCATGGTGTGGTGGTTTGTGCGTGTCCTCGTTGGAGTAGGTGTGGCCTTTGTTGGAGTGGGCGTGGTCTTGTTGGAGTGTGTGGCCTTGTTGGAGTGGGCGTGGCTTGTTGGAGTGGGTGTGGCCTTGTTGGAGTAGGTGTGTCACTGTGGTTGTGGGCTTTAAGACACTCATCCTAGCTGCCTGGAAGCCAATCTTCCCCTAGCGGCCTTCAGATGAAGATGTAGAACTCTCAGCTCCTCCTGCACCATGTCTGCTTAGACGCTGTCATGCTCCCACCTTGATGCAAAATGGACTGAGCCTCTGAACGTGAAAGCCAGCCCCAATGAAATGTTGTCCTTATGAGTTGTCTCGGTCATGGCATCTGTTCACAGCAGTAAAACCCTCACTAAGACAAGATAGCTTGCCCATTTTTCCGTTTGGTTCTCCACAATGAACCTGCCCAGCAACTGCTGTGATCCCATCTGAAAGGCACCGGGCTCAGAAATCTCTGAATAAGTAACAAGGCTGCTCTGTAAACCCACCCTTCTACGAGGACAGGAGCTGAAGGCTCCTTAAAAACAGTCTATGCTTTCTGAAAGGATTTTGAGGGGTCCACGAACCAGAAGGGTGACTTTCCACCAGGCTTCTCGGCTACCTTCCTTGCTCAGCTTCTCAGCTCCGACTGTGGGGACGTGGGCCGTCTGGGAGACAGATGGAATCTGGACTTCACGTTTTGTTTTATGTTTTTTTTTGGGGGGTGTTGCGTTGGTGATAAGATTCCCTACCCAGCCAAGATCTCTGAAATCAATCATTCCGAACCTTCACAGAATCCTGGCTCAGGTCCTTCAAGCTCTTCCTTGGGCTTCCCCACCCCCAAGCCCCACGCCTACGCCCCACCCCCACGCTCCACCCACGCCCCACCCCCCTAACCACCTTGGCTTTGTTTCAGAGCCAAGACTTGTTTCAGGGGCTGAGCCTGCTCCAGGGTCTCCGGTTTGTTGGTTTGTTCCTGGCGGGGCTGAGGTAGTGCACACTGACAGAAGTAGGTAGGAGAAGGCCACCGGGCGCAGGCTGGCAGACATAATCTGCTTCCACTTCCCAGGCTCCAGTAGGCCTCTGCTCTAAATGCCGGCGGCACATCTGGACTTCACTCCTCCCTTCCCATGTCAAGGCTTCAGGTTAACGAGCACCAGCTGTACAGGAAGTCCTGCACGGTGCTCTCGGACCGAGAGGCACCAGCATCCCGGAGGCCAACCACAAACTTAAGCTATGGAGCCCTGTGGCTTCATGCCTTTCTCCCCATCCCTAACCCCAGTCCCCAAGCAGGTGACAGTCACCAGTATCTCTCTCCTGCAGCTGTCGCAGGTCACCCTGTTTCTGGTCAGGGTTGAGGGTACTCTTTCGAAATAGTAGTTCACGTGACAATTCCCAGCTCATTTTGCTGAGCTTTGACACTGGGGCACCACCTTGCAGAGTGCCCTCTGCCAAGAGGTGTCAGAGATGGTGAGCGGGACCAACCCACCTGTCTCCAGTCCTTCCTAGAGCTCTGAGAGAAAGGGTGTGTCCCTGGAAGCCTTCAGGGAGGGTTCTGCCCCTCTCTGCAGTGAGAGCTTCGGAACAGGAGGCCCAGGAGCTTTGAAACCCAGAGGGCCCTACTCTACTTCACAGCCCCACCCCCTAAGGGGGTAAAGCCAAGCTGAATTCTCTAAGGACCTTTCCTCAGCAGATAACTCATCCACAGCCCTGTGACCCCTCAGCTCCATGGAAGGTCCAGTCGATGAGGTGCATGAACTAAGCTTAGCACCCTCATCAGAATGGCCGTCACTCTCCGAGTGCTTATAAAGATTCATACATGGCTTACACATCAGATGTCCAACAGTCCCCTCCCATGTCCCACCCTGATTCATAGTCTCCCAGAGTTCCCAGCCCTGTCCTAAGCTAACTGCTTCTGCCAGCAGCTATTTGACATTAGGCTCAGAATGTAATAGCTTGCTACCGCGAAGGCTTTTCTTTTCTTTTTTCCTTTCTTTTTTTTTTTCTCTTGCTTATTTTTCCAGGTTGGGAACAGGGGTTGGCGGCCAGGCTGTTTGTGGCTCTGCCATTGTGAGCATATGACTCTCAAAACCATTCCAGGCACTGGGAGGGGCTGGGGCCGTGGGACAGGAGGTTTCCTGAGCCTGGCCAGAGAGAATGGCATTGGGCACACAGAGGCAGGTTCTGCTGCCTCCTGCAAGGGATGCTGGGAGAGCGGCAGGCTACGGGGCCCAGGGAGAGGAAGTGACTGGACTCCTGTGTATGTGCGTGTGGTCTCAGCGCTCGAAAATCCCTGGTTTTCTCTTCCTGATGTGGCTGGGCATCTTTCAGATATATTGCCAAAAGCATCAGGTAGGAGGGCTGTAGTAAAGCTTTTAAATATTTGATGACATTCTTGTTTAGGAACTGGTGGACACTGCTGGTCTGTTCGTACATCCCCCATGTGGCAGACACAGGACGTTAGGTCTGAAGCAGAAGTGAGTATTAAGGAGACTAAAGGCAGCTCGAGATGACTTGGTTCTGAGTCTGCAGGGCTCTCCGAAGTCACACAGTTCTAATCAGTCCCTCTTCAACATAGATATGGCTGGGGGCATGGGAGGGTTGGGGCATGGTCTTATGTAGTCTGGCGATGGGGGAGCAAGGTATCTTGTAGTCTGGCTGTGGAGGACATAGTCTCCTGTAGTCTGGCTGAGTGTGTGTGTGTTGTGTGTGTGTGTGAGAGAGAGAGAGAGAGGGAGAGGGAAAAGGAGAGGGCAAGGGAGGGGGAGGGAAGGCATGTTCTCATCTAGTCCAGCCTAGCCTTGAAGCACTGATCCTTCCAAGTGCTGGGCTTATAGGCAAGCATCACCCTGCCCCTCTTAGGTGTGGCTTTTCTGGACAACTTCCCATCACTTTTCGGTTATTTCCCGTCGCTTGCCTGGGTAGGATTCTGTTTGTCTTTCCTCCTTAGTTTGGGGCTCAGTCCTTCCTGCTGGCTCTGCTGTCAGGTTCATCTTTTGTTCCCCTCCCTCCCCTCCCCCCACTCCTACCCGAGAGAGTCCTACCCTCCCCCACCCCCTCCAGCAGAGCATTCCCTCTGCTCTGACACAGATACCCAGCCTGAGACACCTGGCCAAGGAGCCTGCCCTGGTGTCATCCTGTGGAAAAGCAGCTACCAGCTGCTGCTGCTGCGGCGAGAGGTGGGCTCCAGGGATCACTTACTCAGGCCCTTTGTTCGCATCCTCAGTAGCTCCAGGGGAACTCATCGTGATCTCAGTTTACCCAGGAAGAAACAGACACCAGAGGAGAAAAGTGTCAGCAGCGAGTGAGACAGCCGCTCAGCGAGGCACTGGCTTGGCCCCAGAACACGCCACCGTGCTGTGGCCAGGGAAGGGTGTCTGTATGATGCTTTGAAAGCAACGGCATGCTTGCTGAGTATCGTGTTCATTTTACCCCAGGCATCCCCCTCCCTGTCTTACAAGGTGTGTTTCAGAGGACACGAGTTGCCTGAGTGTGCTCGGCACTCGGCCCTCCCATCTACCGAGAGCCTGGCTCTACCCACTGCCCTCTTCTCCATCACCTGAGGTCCTGGACAAAGCCCTCCCAGGGCTGACCAGGCAGGGCCGGATTGGACTTCCCACCCTCCCAAGCCCCCCACCCCCATCCCTTTAGGAGACCTGAATTCTATTTCTGTTGGTCTATCTTGGGTATCCAGGGCATCTCAATGAGGCACCACCCAGAGAAGTCTGTCATTCAGTCCAGAACATTCTGTGAGTCTTAGCTTTGAGCTCTGGTCCCAGACTCATGACAGACCTGTGTCTTAGGGTTTCTATTGCTGTGCAGAGACAACATGATCACAGAGACTCTTAAAAAGAAACACATTTGATTGGCTTACAGTTTGGAGTTTTAGTCCCTGTTGTCACTGCAGGAAACATGGGGGCATGCAGGCACACACGGTGCTAGTTAGCGTGGTACCTGAGAGTTCTCCTGGCAGGCAGAAGGGAGAAAGTGACATGGCTTGGCTTGAGCATCTGAGCCCTCAAAGCTCACCCTCAGTGACACACTTCCTCCAACAAGGCCACACCTCCTAATAGTGCCACGCCCTATGAGCCTATGGGGCCATTTTTTTTTTTGTTTGTTTGTTTTTTGTTTTTTCGAGACAGGGTTTCTCTGTGTAGTCCTGGCTGTCCTGGAACTCACTCTGTAGACTAGGCTGGCCTCGAACTCAGAAATCCGCCTGCCTCTGCCTCCCAAGTGCTGGGATTACAGGCATGCGCCACCACGCCCAGCTCAATGGGGCCATTTTTATTCCGACCACCACAACCTATAGAAAGGAAAACTCTAAAGAACAGGGGGCCTGGTCCTAAGGAGGGACAAACTGAAGAACAAGGCCAATTACAAAGCCAGTTAGTTTCTCATGCACAAGTTCAAGGCTTCAAGATCGGTGGGCCTTGGACCCCACCCTGGCTCCTAGCCCTCTCCAGCCTCCCGGTGCACAGGACACTTTCTCCTGGGGTGACTGATGTGTCCTAGTTCTGCCTTTTAAAGATAAAGATCCCAAGAGGCACACCCCTGTAGCCCCAGCACCCCAGAGATGGGGGCGGGAGGATTGTGAGTTCAAAGTTAGCCTGATTGGAAGCTAGCTGAGGGACAGGAGATGCTGTCTCAAAGCAAACAAACAAAATGAAAAGAAAATAATTTAAAAATAGAAAGAGGGCCTGGAGAGGCGGTTCAACATTTATGGAGCTGTCTGCTGTTGCCGAGGATGGGCGTTCAGTTCTGAGCATCCATGTGGGGCCATTCTCAACTGTCTGCAACTCCACGGGAACCCAGAGCCTCCACCGGGCTCCCTTAGGTACTTGTACTCACACGCTCACAATACATAGATGTGCAAATATATTCATGAATGAAAACTAAATCTAAAAAAACAAAACTGAAGACTTCTTCTTCTCACAGCTGCTCATTTTTTCCACCGTGCTTTATATTTCTTACTTATGACCAGCCAGAGACTGCCCACCTGGGGATCATCCCATAGGCAGCCACCAAACCCGGACACTATTGTGGATGCCGGGAAGTGCTTGCTGATGGAAGCCTGATATGGCTGTCTCCTGAGAGGCTCTGCCAGGGCCTGACAAATACAGAGGCAGATGTGTGTAGCCAACCATTGGACTGAGCACAGGGGTCCCCGATGGAGGAGTTGGAGAAGGGACTGAAGGAGCTGCAGGGGTTTGCAGCCCCATGGGGAAAGCAACAGTGTCACCAAGCCAGACCCCCACCCCCACCCCGGAGTTCCCGGGGACTGGACCACCAACCAAAGAGTGCACATAGAGGGACCCATGGCTCTGGCCGCATATGTGGCCTTGTTGGATCTCAGTGGGAGGACAGGCCCTTGGGTCTGAGGGTGGTGGATGCCCCAGTGTAGGGGAATGCCAGATTGGGAAGACAGGATTGGGTGGGTGGATGGGGGAGCACCCTCATCGAGGCAGGGTGAGGGGATGGGATAGGGGGGTTCCTAAGAAAAGACCTGGAAAGGGGAAAACATATGAAATGTAAATAAAGAAAATATCCAATAAAAATAAAATAAAAATAAAAAAAGAACTGGTTGGGTCAGGCCGGGACCCACATGTTGGAAAGAGAGCACGATTCCCCCAAGTGGTCCTCTGACACAACAAGTTCAGAAATAAATGTAATTTTTTAAAAAAAGAATTGTTTGATGGACATATTAGGAAGTAAGTGGGGGAGGGAGTCAAAGGGGAGTCTTGATGGATATGACCAAAATACATGTGTGTGTGTGTGTGTGTGTGTGTGTGTGTGTGTGTGAAAAATGTCAAAAGATAAATAAAAGGTATTTTAAAAAGAATTGCTAGGTGGTTAAGAATTTGGGCCCTGGATCAGTTCCTTTTTGTTTTTTGTTTATTTGGGTTTTTTTTAATGTTTTTTTTTTTTTTTTTTTTCAGACAGGATTTCTCTGTACAGCCCTAGCTGTTAGGGAACTTGCTCTGTAGACCAGGCTAGCCTCAAACTCACAGATATCCACCTGCCTCTGCCACCCAAGTGCTGGGATCAAAAGTGTGGGCAGAGTTTAGAGTCTACCTCTGGGTAACCTGGCAACACAATATTGAAACACGTTTTTTCTCCAGGGGCTTTAACTTCCTTATTGGTGAAATTGGGCCAGAGCAACATCTGCCTCGAAGGGTAAGTGCTTAGGGCACCAGCTGACACCGCGGTCATTGAATGGTGTCCCAGAAGTCCCGGACCTCACACCTGAGAGCGGAGGATAGATGTCCGAGAGCTTCCTAGAAGAGAGTGCGCTGAGGGCCAGGCCTGCAGGAACCGACTGACTGTCCTGGGCAACCTAGGGAGAGACGAGCCAGCCGAGCACCGCCGCTGTGGCAGATACAGATGGAGGGTGCTGGGGGGGGGGCGGGCGGGGATGTGGAATATTCCAGCCGAGGGAAGAGGTCCGAGGAATGAGTCTGGCCAAACCTGGATGAGCTGCGTTGCCCGGTGTGCTGGCACACACTTTTGATCCCAGCACTTGGGTGGCAGAGGCAGGTGGATATCTGTGAGTTTGAGGCTAGCCTGGTCTACAGAGCAAGTTCCCTAACAGCTAGGGCTGTACAGAGAAATCCTGTCTGGAAAAAAAAAACATTAAAAAAAAAAACCCAAATAAACAAAAACCAAAAAGGAACTGCAACGTGTTTCCTGAAATCTCCTTCGGGCTGGGGTTGTCTATGAGAGGGGTATGCACGAGAGTATCAAAGAGGAAGCGAAACAGCCATGTTTATAGTCAGAAAGCCAGGACGGAGAGAAGACCCTGAGGCAGCCCAAGCGTCCCCACACGGTCCACCTGGTCACATGGAATGACATGAGAGCTGCCTGTGCACCGTTCTTACCACACTTGATCTCCTGCAAACGTTTCTTCGCCTCCTGAGACCGTTTCTTTGACAATATTTCCAGCATTTCCAGTAGGTCAACCCTGACGTGAGAGCTCTAGGCTGGGGCATAATGAGAGACCAGTGTGCGTTCCATCTGGGCGCTGTTGGTCTCCCCACCTGCGTGTACTTCCTTCCCAGCTCTCCGTCCTGCTGGACTCTGGGTATTGCAATGCAGCTGGCCAGGCGCCTTCCCCACATAAAGTCAGCTCGCTATAACCCATCTTCTTTCTCTATATTCTGAATGACTCCACTTCTCCAAATCAATCCCAGCTGTGTCCCAGGTGACAAGGGCTGGACAATTGGTTGGTACACATATCAACGAGGTTATAGAGATAGACCAGGCTGGGGCCCAGAGCATCACTAAGGGGCCTTTGGTGTATACTGTAACTAAGGGAGAGCCCTTGACGGTTATAGAGCAGGGAAATGGGGAATGGCATGGTGAGGTCCCAGATGACCCTTGCCCTCTAACATCCTCAATTCCGTTCACTGTGTTTAGTCTGAACCAAATGGTGGGAGAGATCCAGGGAACATGAGTCACCTCTCATGCTAAGGGCCTCATAGGAGTTCTGCTCATACAAAGGACTCCAGGGCGGAGAGCAGTCTTTGTTGCATAACAATTTCTTCTGAGATTGAAACGGTCTGTCCTGCAGGGTCACTCTTTAAACAAGAAGGTAACAACACAAAATTGCTCCAGGAAGTCCCTGAAACTGACCAGATTCACTAGGCGCCTCCTTGCCAGAATAAAGTATAAAAGCTGAGAGTTACTCTCAGACTGACAGAAGCTGAACTATAAAAGAAGACTCTGAGATTAGATTTTTGGTTTGCTTTTTTTGTTTTGTTTTGTTTTTTTTTTGTTTTTGTTTTTGTTTTTGTTTTTGTTTTGTTTTTTTGTTTTTTGTTTTTTCAAGACAGGGTTTCTCTGTGTAGTCCTGGCTGTCCTGGAACTCACTCTGTAGACCAAGCTGGCCTCGAACTCAGAAATCCGCCTGCCTCTGCCTCCCAAGTGCTGGGATTACAGGCGTGCACCACCATGCCCAGCTGACTCTGAGATTAGACCAGCGGCCTGGAAGAAGCAGAAACCAGCCTAGATCCGGTTTTGCTCGGTTACTTGTAAAGGACACTCAGCCTGTTATGTGCAGGCTGTGCAGTGTGCTTCATGTTTCTAGCTTTTGTGAACTGTCACCTGAGCTGGGGCGGGCTTTGATGATGCAGCTGTCCCTGAGTCATGTCTGCTCCTGTAAGTAACCCCTAAGCCTTATTCCTGTAAGGAACCCCAATATATCTCACTGGTTCACCAAGCTGCCCTTCGGTGGTATCTGGACTTTGGTCTGTCGTGGGTTCCTTATCTGGGGTGAGCAGATGTGTGTGTTGTATCTCCCCAGGAAAAGGTTTTGTCAGACAGCAGTCATAGTCACAGGAGATCTGGCAACACAGAACATTCCGACAGCTGGGCGACAGCATTCTGTATGTCTCTTCTCGGGACTGAGTACACAAAACTGCTGTCACACAGACATGAAAATGTCCTAATTCTCTTTGGACGAGGGCAAGACCTCTTGGGGCTTATAAGGAACTAATAAAGGTTTCAAATGCCATCTTTTCATCTGTCACCTTCAGATGCATAAAAATGGTGGGTTAGATGACTCGGCCGATAGCAGAGCCTGCTGAGCAAGGCTGGCTATTTTAATTCAGTCCCTGGGATGGTGCAAATGTGGAAAGAGACTTGATTCCACGAAGTTGTCCCCTGACCTCTGCATGCACGCTGTAGCGTGAGCTCTTCTCTACCACCATGCACACACATTATCTATATTAAGGAGAACTTGGTTATCATCAGGAAATGGGGACCAAGAGACCATCACCTTTATATGCTGGGGGTCCTGCCTCTATGTCTTTTTAATATGTTCAGTCAATGTCCTCCTCCAAGTTCATTCAGCCTTCAGCTTTGGTACACCCTCTGCCCCATCTAGGGCTGAGAGGCAGCCTAAAAGGAACCACTGTCCATAGTCCAAGCTCGGACATACATGCCGTGTGACAGACAGAACACAACAGGACAGACGTCAAGGAACTCAGGTTTTTTAAAGAGGGGACAGGGATTTCCCCATCCCCACCTCATGGAGCAGACCCAGCTACAGTGTTCAGTACTGCTGCTCTTGGAACTTGTCCTTCTCTTGGTGGTCCTGGTGGGCACTGGGGGGGGGCGGTCATATTAGCACACACTAGCCTATTAGAGTTCCTGCTGGGCAGAGGGGAGCCCTTAAAGGGGTAGTTCCTTCTCCCTCTTCTTCTTCTTCTTCTTCTTCTTCTTCTTCTTCTTCTTCTTCTTCTTCTTCTTCTTCTTCTTCTTCTTCTTCTGCTTCTTCTTCTTCTTCTTCTCCTCCTCCTCCTCCTCCTCCTCCTCCTCCTCCTCCTCCCCCTCCTCCTCCTCCCCCTCCTCCTCCTCCTCCTCCTTCTTCCTGAGACAGGGTTTCTCTGTATAGCCCTGGCTGTCCTGGAACTCACTCTGGACGAGGCTGGCCTCAAACTCAGAAGTCCGCCTGCCTCTTCCTCCCAAGGCAGATGCTGGGATTAAAGGCATGCGCCACCACTGCCTGGAGGGGTAGTTTCTTCTGTGGTGGTCTCTAATGGCTGCAAGTGCAAGTGACAGAGAAACATGCTAAACCTTGGTAGAAGAGCCTCAAAGAGGCTCCCGGGACAGCTAATCCACGAGCAGTGTGGCTGGGTCCTCATCAGTCACTTCCTACTTGCCAAGATCCTTGGCTGTGTCATCAAGCTGCCAGCAGGACTGACCCAAGGATGACTTGTATAACATGTCTTAGGGCTGGAGTCCCCGTGGGAGTGGGTGGGAGCTTCTGACACAAGCTGATTAGCTGCCAGAGTGATCTTTACATACCCCTGGTGGAGACAGCAGTTACACACCCAAGCAAGCCAGAGCTGCTACAATGCAGGCTTCACACAGAGTGGGAGAGATGTGTGTCTTACTCCTGGGGTGGGCGCGTGTAGAAATGTAGGCTCTGAGAAGGCAGAGGGGGAGAGGAGGCATCTGCGATACAAGAGGGGAGGGTGTGGGCTGGGGCGGAGCCGTGGCCATTTTCTTTAGGGCTGTTACCTTCCATAGGGAAAGGAGGGTGGGTGGGGGGACTCAGAGACCCGGGAGACAGTTCATAGAAGAACAGTCTTGTGCTTCATGCCTTTCAGGAAATAGTACCTGGTCTCATGGACAGCTCACGGAGGCGGGATGCTTAACTGGTGAGTTTGCTGCAGACTCAAGGCTATAAAACCAGGAAACTCAAAGAAAGTCATTCTAGATTTAAAACCAGGCAAAGGAGAACTTACTGACAACCCTCCCAAAGTTGCATACTAAAAAAAAAAAAAAAAAAAAAAAAAAAAAAAAGGGAAACCCAAACCTCAAGCGAGTACATTGCAACCAGTGACTAGTGAACAGTGAAGACAGAGGAACTGAAACCAGATACAAGAGTGAGGTTGAATTTCAGAATATCAAGGGGAAAGGAACGTTCCAGAAGATATCCAACATGATATGATGCGTGTACATGTTTCAAGACAAAAACAAGACCGAATAGTAATGATCGGAGGTGTGTGTCTGTGGCACAGCACGGCAATGTCGGACTCTGAAACCCGGGAGCAGCGTGGGAGCAGGGGATGAGCTGGAGGAGGACACGCAGGCAGCTAAGACGGAAGTGGCAGCATCAGGACTTAGACCTAGCGCTTCATGCGTGGGGACCGTTCGTGACAATGCCTTGTGACTTCATATTCGTGACAAGTGTTTCCTCGACCCAGGCCTTTCGATCTCCTTCCGAGTTCCCAGAGAGCTGAGCTACTTCCCAGCCCTCTGACCCTGGAAACTGAGATCTCATGCTTGTGGTTTCAAGCCACTCAGCCTTGAGTAATCCGTTGTGACGCGGTCACAGAAAACTGTTGTACCGGGGTTGGTGTTCTTCGTGCTGACGGGGAGGGTCGCCAGCTGAGGCCACACGCCTTCCAAGGCTTCTGTTTCCTGCTTTGCTTGTGGCCGTTAGGTCTGTTCTCTAGACACCTGTTGATTTCTAGTGTTCTGATAAACACCAGGATCAAAAGCAACCCGGGGCGCCAAGGGTTCCTTCGGCTTATAGGATCCAACCACTGTAGAGAACTGCAAAACAAAGCCAAGGCAGAAACTCAAGTCAGGCACCTGGAGGCAGGAGCTGATGCAGAGGCCACGGAGGGGTGCTGCTTCCTGGCTTGCTCCCCATGGCTTGCTCAGCCTGCCTTCTTATAGAACCCAGGACCACCACCAGCCCAGGGGTGGCCCCACCTCGGTGAAATGGAACCACACACATCAATTAATCAAGAAGTTGCCCCACAGCCTTGCCTGCTGGGAGTGTTTTCTCAGCTGAGGGACCCTTTTCCCTCGTGACTCTAGCTTGTGTCAAGTTCACAGAAACTAAGTGGCACACCTCTCCTGCGTTCTGGGCTCTCCTCAGGTAGAGGCAGGTCCTGCCTGTCACACTGTACCCCTTCTCTTCCCCCTGTGTTTTCCTTGTCCTCTGGGGGCACCCCAGTTTGGGGGAGGGTGAAGATCCAGGCAGAATCAGGTTATGGAAGATGCTAATTCTGAGAATCTCTGCGGGTCTGTTGGGTGCCCCTGGTGAGCGCTGGCTTGTCCCCTGCCTCTGGATGGCAAGACGGCTAGGGATGCTGGCTAGTTACCGTTGCCATGGAGAACAGCAGATGTCCACAATGCCTCCGCCCTCCTTTTCTGCTCTCTTGGACCAGCTGCCTCCAATGTCATCACGGAAAGCAAGGGTTGTCAACGGAAACGCAGAGAAGCAGGCAGTCTGGGTTTGGGGGATGGGGTGAGATGCCTGGTCCCAGCTCCACTGACAGCCTGCCTTGCCCAGGCGACCCTCCAGAGCTAAGCCTCTGCCCCTCCTGTCCCTCGTCGCCTCCCCCAACCCCACTTCCGCCTTGGATTCAGGCCCCAGTGCCTGGGATTCAGGTCCCAGCTCCGTTGCTCTCTGCTGTGAGGTGCTGGGGAAAGAGGTCATCTTCTGAGCCTTCGTTCCTTCCTCTGGAAAGGAAATGAAACGGCTCTGTTTTAAGGCGTCGAAAACCTTGTTTTCTGCCAGATGTGGCAGTGCTTGCCTTTAATCCAGGGCTTGGGGTACAGAGGCCAGTGTCCTTCTGCCGTCCCAGCCTCACCCACTTCCAAAACAGTTTTACACTCCCCCAAAAGACTACCACCAGCCAGGGACTGAGAGTCTCTGAGGGACATTTGCATTCAAGTCATACCAATGGAGGGTGCTTAAAATTGGGGGTGGGGGGGGCTGGCAAGATGGCTCAGCAGGTAAAAGTGTATTTCATAACCTAATGACCGGAGTTGCATGCCCAGAATGCACATGGTAGAAGAAGCAAACCGACTCTCAAAAGCTGGCCCTTGAACCTCCACACATGGACACATACTAAATAAATAGGTGCTAATTTAAAGATTCTTTGAAGAATACAATATGTGTAACCCCCAACTGGCTTTGACCATCCAGTTCCACACACTCGCTGCGTCACTTTTCGCGTCTGTCCATCTCCAGGGGAACTCCTTCAGTTTCGCAAACACCAACCCACTGCTCACCGCTCACTCCTCCCTCTGTCTCCTCCGCCCACCTCGCTGCTTCCTGTCTTTCCAAGCACTCCGCGTAAGTCGAACCATAAAATATCCACCCCACCCCTCCCTCCAGCATGACCCGCACCCAGGTGTTTGGAAGAATCAATGAAGAATGTGACCCTTCCAGTCAGAGGCAGCACGTAGTAGGTGCTCAGAGGCATGTGAAGGTGACTGACTGAGATAGGTGACGCCTATCTCTCCTCTCTCTCTCCAGGCTTGGAGGCTGGAAGAAGGCCGGAAAAGGAAGTGTCTGCTTTCTAACACAGGGAAGTGTAGGCCCCAGGGAGGAAGGTGCCGCCCGCCCGCATTGTATGTCTGCTCAGGGATAAGGTTGGGCCACCGGGTCATCCAGTCACCAGGTAGACCATGTGGCTTGTGAGGAATCGTGAAGGCCTTCTGTGCGGTCACCGTGTCTGCCCTGTCCTGACACAGTGCTGCTATCTGAGTGACGATGACTTTTGAATCCAGACTTGTCTCTGTGCTCGCTGCTCCTCCTCCCCACAACCTTCTAGAATCTCCTGCCTGGCTCGGTTGTCCCTGTGTCCCTTGGACTCAGTGCAGCACAGATCAGTACTTGGTAGCTGGTAGGGACAGCGCCCTGAAAACAGGACACCATGCAGCTTGGGAAGTGCCTGAGTTCATTTCAAGTTCCCCTGGGGGCAGGGCACTCTCACAACCAGAGTTCCTGTCCCCATCACCTGTTCACCTGGGTAGGACCCCGTTCTTACCGCATAGTCTGGTGGGCTGAGCGGCCCAGTGGTCCTCAGACACACCACCCCATGGCAGTCCATGTGCCATTGCTGCCACAGCCATCACCAATAGGTAGTGCCGAAGACTCGATTGTTTGTTACCGTATGGTTCTTCAGTTCAGCCAGCTGTCACAGAGGTGTGCTCTTTTCGGCTCTAGGGACAGTGTTTTCTCTGCTCTCTCTGGCTTCTAGAAGCTGCTGGAATCCCTAACCTATTGCCTCTTTCTGTCTTCGGATCCAGGAGTCACTGGAGGAGCCCTGGCTTCACATCATGCCAACCCCTGCCTCCCTCTCCAACAGACTCTTCTACCTCCCTCTGCTGCTCTGAAAGACTCCTGCGGAAGACTCGGGGCTTAGCGGCTGCAGCGGCTTCTCCGTTATCTCCCCCCTTTCGTAAGGGCTGTAATGTATTTGTAGGGGATTCGATCATGCCTCAGTGGCGTTCTGCTGTAGTCTACAGTTTACCTGTTATCTTCCCAAGTCCTTGAAGCTTCAGACCATCACATGGGGGACTTATACTTTAAAAAGTCTACCTTAAGCACTTGGGAGGCAGAGGCAGGCAGATTTCTGAGTTCGAGGCCAGCCTGGTCTACAGAATGAGTTCCAGGACAGCCAGGACTACACAGAGAAACCCTGTCTCGAAGAAAAAATCAAATCCAAACACCCCCCAGAAAAGAAGTCCACCATATACACTTTAAAAAGCCTCGTTCAGTCTGTTTCACCCAAGTAACCCCGAAGTTTGGAGTCTGTTTTATTCATCGTCGTATTATTTATGATGGTGGTGTTAGACTCGAGCCTTGCACACACTAGGGAAGCGTTCTACCCCAGTTCTACAGTCCTGTTTTAAAGTTAGCTAAGAAGCAACCTTCATCCCACACTGTTAGGATTCTGTCTAAGCTCCACCCCATGGTTACCTGGCAACAGCCAGGTAGGCCTGGCCTACTATAAAAGGGCTGCTCACCCCCTCCTCTCTCCCATCTCTCTCTTACCCCTCTCACTCTCAGCTTCTCCCTTGTCCCCTCTTGGACTCTCCTCCCCGCCCCATCTCTCCATGTGGTCATGGCCGGCCTCTGCTTCTCTACTCTCTCCCTCTCTCTGCCTTTCTCTGCCTCTACTACCCTCTTAACTCCCCTCCCCATGCTCTGAATAAACTCTATTCTGTACTATGCCAGTGTGTGTCTGGTCCCTCGGGGAAAGGGATGGCTCGGCATTGGGCCCTGCTGAGACACCCTCTGTATACCACATTCTCACGACTCCTCCTCCTCCTCCTCCTCCTCCTCCTCCTCCTCCTCCTCCTCCTCCTCCTCCCCCTCCTCCTCCTCCTCCTCCCCTCCTCCTCCTCCTCCTCTTCTTCTTCTTCTTTTTTTTTTTTTTTGGTTTTTCGAGACAGGGTTTCTCTGTGTAGCCCTGGCTGTCTTGGAACTCACTCTGTAGACCAGGCTGGCCTCGAACTCAGAAATCTGCCTGCCTCTGCTTCCCGAGTGCTGGGATTAAAGGCATGTGACATCACCGCCCGGCTCTCTTTCTCTTCTTATGATCATAACACACAGGGCCTCAATTCCCCCTTGGCATGTACCCTAACACAGTCCTGGGACTGGGGATTAAGGTGTGGACATTACATGCCTGATCAGTACACTTAGGGTTTGCTTCTCAAGCGTGAGAACGTGTACAGATGACACATGGGGCTAGAGAGGCCTCTCACGTGGGCTCCTCTGCTAGAAATGTACCTTTTGTTCCCTGAGGTACCCGGTCCCCTTCCTGTTATGTTTAACTTCTCTTTCTCTTTTACAATTTGTTTTATATGTAGGGGTATTTTGCCTGCACAAATGTCTGGGCACCACTTGTATTCCTGGTACCCACAGAGGTCAGAAGAGGCTGTTGGATTCCCCGACTGAAGTTACAAACAGCTGAGTGCCATGTGGGTGCTGGGAGTCAAACCCAGGTCCTCTGGAAGAGCATCCAGTGCTCTTAGCCACCAAGCTACCTCTCTAGCCCCACCTATCAAGGAGCAACTTAAGGGGCTGGAGAGATGGCTCAGCGGTTAAGAGCACTGACTGCTCTTCCAAAGGTCCTGAGTTCAAATCCCAGCAACCACATGATGGCTCACAACCATCTGTAATGGGGTCCAATGCACTCTTCTGGGGTGTCTGAAGACAGCTGCAGTGTGCTTAGATATAACAATAAACAAATCTTTAAAAAAAAAAAAAAAGAAGGGACTTAAAGAAGGAAGTCTGTGTCATAGTGAGGAGGTTAGCGGCAGGAGCTCAAGGACACAGGTCACATTGATTCTACAGGAATCAGAGATGGATGCTGGTTCAGATCACCCTCTCCTCTGTACTCGGTCTGGGAACCCAGCCTATCGGGTGGTGCAGCTCACACTCAGGGTGGTTCGTTCCTCTTTTTGTAAACCTTTGTAGACACACTCAGGAGTGTGTTCCCATGTTGATTCTAAATTAGGTCAAATTGACAATCAAGCTTTCCTATCATGGAACTGGAAAATGACCTAGTGTGGAAAGGCACGGAAACTGTCACCAAGCGCAAGGTGCCAGGCGGAGGGAGGGAAGTGACTCCTGCAGGCTCTTCTCAGACTTCTGAGTGTCACGGCGCACCTCTGGAGAGCGCATATGCATAATTACTTTGTTATTAAATTAATTGTTAAAAGAATCAGCCAGCACGTGCTGGGAATGAGACCCCGGGGCGTTGCGGTTTGCAGAGTCAGCAATCACCCTTGGGTGTGTCTCTGTGAGTCACCTGGCATGGAGGGGTTCACACAAAGTGCCTGCTAGGACAAGCCCAAGAATGCTGGGAGCCAGGGAGTGTTACAGCCAGGTGGGGAGCAGTCGCTTCATCATGAGACAGGCAAGTCGAATCCTTGGTACCAGGAATAAAAAAAGCTTCGGAACCCCTCTCAGGCCTTCCTGGTCTGGGGTGCTGGAGGGCACAGGGTGCATTTGGGCTCCTGACCTTTCTCCTTTAGCTTTCGGTCAGCCCGTCAGCTCCATCCACCCCCCTACCCCCCCACCCCCCACCCCCCTTCTCCATCACTGCCTGCTGCAGACCTTCATAGATGCTGTTCTGTTTTCTTCAATCTCTCTCTCTCTCTCTCTCTCTCTCTCTCTCTCTCTCTCTCTCTCTCTCTCTCTCTCCCTCTCTTATCCCCTTTGTCACATTTCCTATATCGGTCAGAGGCCAGTTCAGTCATTAAGTCCCCAGCGAGGGAGGGCTCCTTTGTCCTTTCAAACAATTCTAGATTTCCTCCCTAGCCCTGCAGGCACCCACGCCTGTCTTTGACACCATGCAGGGTTGCAGGTTGAAATCTCCAAGGCTGGTTCTTAATGTTTATTCTCTCCCATCAATCTTCGTCTTCCTACATAGTGAATTCTTAAGAATATTTATTTTTAAAAAATGTTTTTAAAGTTGGCCCATGCCTTTAATCCCGGAACTTAGAAGGCAGAGGACGGTGGCTCTCTGTGACTATCAGGTCAGCCATGGCTGCGTAGTGAGATCCTCTCTCAAGATAAAATAAACTTAAAGTCGGGGTGTTTGTGTGTGTGTGTGTGTGTGTGTGTGTGTGTGTGTGTGTGTTCATGCACGCTCTCCAGCACACACACTGATATGTGTCATGGCATGCGTGTAGAAGCCAGAGGACAGTCTGTAAGACTCAGTTTCTCTTGTGGCTTGGCAGGCTTGGGTATTGGTGCTCTGATTTGTTGAGCCACTTTGCCCACATAAGAGTATTTGTTGACTCGAGCACAGTGGCACACGTCTGTAATTCTAGTATTCTGGGAGATTGTGAGTTCAAGGCTAGCCTGGCTATATATTAAGACCCAAACTCAAGAAAGGGGGTGTGGTAGGGTGGACTCAGTGGGTAGAAAGATGTGACTTTAGAAGATAATACTCCTGGAGCCTAGCAACAAGGGAGCCAGTCACCATGGTGATGGACCTGGATAGAGCCCCAGCAGCATCTAGCGCAAGAACTTAGTTGTGGTTTGCATTACTTACTTCCATCTTGGTGGAAGAGTCATTCAGTGACTGTTCAAAGCATCCTTGTCTGTGGGGGTGGGGAGTTGGGGGTGGGGAGATGGGGAAGTGGGGGACAGTGGGAGGGAACAGTAGGAGAGGGGTACTGGGAGAAGAGGGGAGCAGACATGGCACACAGACACAGACCTCATCCTGGGTGGTCTGCCTTGGGGTCTCTCACCCATTACATTCCTCCAAGCTCGCCAGGCCAGGGAGTGGCCACGCCCTGCTATACAGCTGGAGACGTGGGATAGGGGAGTGGTTTGTCCTCGAGAAGGAAGGACAACTCTTAAGACAAAGACTTAAGACAGTGTAGGCCCTGATTTGGGAAAAGGCCTTGCTAGGGAGTCTGTAAGGATGAGAGCCATCCCCAGCTGGGGATATAGGTCGAGGGAGGGGGTTGAACTTTCCCTGTTTCGGCCAGATATCGGCTGAAGCTGGGAGTGACCAAAGAAGGGGTGAGCAGCCAGTAAGGAGTGTCAGTGATTATCAGAAGTTTCCTATGGCCAGCCGTTATCAGCAGCTCTGCAGTAGGCCGCCGGCGGGAACCTAGGAAAACAAGCCTGGAAAGCTAACCAGTGTGCTTTGGGGGAACTGTCACTATTTAACCAATCTGGAACAACTTTTCAAAATGGTGACAGAGACAGACCGAGAGCTTTCCTTGGGACTGTGGTCTGTCCCCACCACCTCCAAGACTCCCCAGACATGGAGGATGCCGACAAGCTTTGGCTAATCTCTTGAGGCTGTGCTCCTGCGAGTCCCAGAAAGGACGCCAAACCAAGGGCAGGAATGAGGCAGCTGCCTGGCCACCGGAGCCCTGAGGGTCCCCGCTGAGAGGGAGGGTTCTCAGTTCAGCAGGAAAAACAAATCCAGAGCCTGCTTGCTCCTCGTGCATGCGAGCTCTGAGGCAACACACACACACACACACACACACACACACACACACACACCATGCATGTAGGCATACCGAAATGAGCCAAGGTATACTCTTGAAGGCAAACTTGCAAGTACATGCAGCACCCTGTCCTGAGCGCTCAGCCTGCAGCCACACCCCCGCAAACCCGTCCTCACCCATCAGATGCACCATCAAATGCTACTAATGCTCAGGTATGTATGGAAAGCACAGTATAGGTCCTCTGCCACTCCATCCCCGCCAGGGCACAAGCACACCTGTGAAACGGGGTCAGAAAAGGGTGGCACCTGTTCTAGAGTCTAGCATTTAGTAGGACTCACATACTCCTGGAGGGGGGAAAAAGCCATTGTTGGGAATGCTAGCACACTCCTGTGATCCCAGCATTCAGGAAACAGAGGCAGGAGGATAACCTGTTAGAGGTAGGTCTGAGGCTACATAACAAGACTAAATCTCCAAGATCTTCCAGAAATAACCAGGATCCAGCCTGGTTCTGTCTTAGGCACCGGGCAGCAGGGGAGAGACTAGCTCCTACTGTAACCTTTAAGACGAAGGCCGACACACCTTCCTGTGTGAGAAAGTCAAGGCCAGGTTCCTGGGTGTGAGACATTGGTCATTGCCCATAGTCCAATCAGAGATGCAGCCCATCGGTCCATTGGCCAGCTGGAAGTCCTGAGGGCCCGAGGTTCCTCTCCAGGTTCCTCCCTGGCTATCTACACAGCCTAATCACTTTTTTTTGTAGCTGTAATAAAACACTGTCCAGAAGCAACTTTGAGAGGAAAGGGTTCACTTCATCTTACAAGTTTCAGTCTATCCTGGCGGGAAGTCAGGGCAGGAAGTCGAGACTGGAACTTGGAGCAGACACAGAGGACTGCGCCTACCGGCTTACTTCTCTTGGCTTGCTCGGTCCCTTCTCTTAAACAGCCCAGGCCCACTTGTCTAGGCATGACACACCCAAAGTAGACTGGACCCTCCTACATCAATTAGAAAATGTTTACAAAAGCAGCCAGACAGTGGTATCGAGTGCCTTTAAGCCCAACACTTAGGAGGCAGAGGCAGGTGGATCTCAGCAATTCAAGGACAGCCTGGTCTAGAGTGAGTTCCAGAACAGACAGAGCTACAAAGTGAGACCCTGACTTCAAACACCGCTGCACGGGCCAACTCAATGACGACAGTCCCTCTATTGAATTTTTCTCTAAAGTGTCAAGTTGACAAAAAATAACTAGTACAGCAAATAAGGACACTCAGATTTGTTTTTTGTTTTGTTTTGGTTTTTGTTTTGTCAGACAAGGTCTCATGTAACCCAGGCTATCCTCAAATTCACTATATAGCCAAGGTTGGCCTTGGTCTCATGATCTTCCTATCTCCAACTCCCTAGCGGGATTGTAGGCTGTACCACCACAGCCAGTGGGACCGTGAGCCTCTGAAGGGCACCACCTTGTTCCAAGCTCCCAGCTAGAAAAGATGGAGCAGAGCAGGAGGTAGTCCTGTTTGAATCCAGAACTTTCTTTGCTCTGGTGTCTGCCACTCTCGGATCCTTTAGGCCGTGACTTGTACCTCCGGGAGTGAGAAGAGCTTAAGAGCCAAGCTTGTGGGGAGCTCAGCTTACTCACCCTGGGCCAATCAGCAGCAGGACAAGGCTCAGTCCTTGCATGTCCTACTGGCACAGCAATTGACAGTTGAGATCACAGGGATGTGTGGTTATGCCAGCATGTCTCTGGGAGACATAAGGACCCAGCTCAGTGCAACTGCATGGGGACCCCCTGACAGGCCTACAGACCGGGGTCCTGGTATGTGGTGGCCCACAGACCTAAGTCCAGGTTTAATACTCACAAAAATGTTGTTTTACTTTTAATTAAAAAAAATGAGTTTTGATTTTTGGAGACAGGGTTTCTCTGTGTAGCCCTGGCTGTTCCCGAATTTGCTCTGTAGACCAGGTTGGCCCCCATCTCACGGAGAGGCACCTGCCTCTGCCTTCCAGGTACTGGGATTCAAGGTGTGCACCACCACTATCTGGTTTTTAAAAAAGTGTGTTTGATTGAACATAAACTGTTAAGTTTCAAACCCAGGACAGATGGCCAGCTGAGGTGTGCATTTAACATATCAAAGTGGACCTGGCCAGCAGGTTCTCCCAGCATCCCCCAGTCCCTACCTGTTGACAGTGTGTGGCTAACATACCCCATCCCCCACCCTACACTTCTTCAGCCCAGTGTCTAAACTGCCCTTTTCCCGGCTGCCCTGCCCTGAATAATCCAGTCATTTCGGTTACCCGCCCCTTTGGTACCTTTGGCCTCTTGACTGCGGCTCCTGGATCTTCTCTCTCCTCTCTTTGTTCCCTCTTCCCTCTCCCCACATGGCCCAGCTCAGTCTGGTCATGTCCACTCTGGACTCCCAGATGCCCCTGCCTCTGCCTACGCTCTCCCTTTTATCTACAATAAACCCTCTCCTCCACCATACCGAGGAGCAGCCGTGGTTTTCCTTTCCTTTCTATTTCCTTTTTTTTCTACCCACACACTAGCCATGTGGTGGCACATGCCTGCAATCCCAGCACGCATGTGGAGGCCAGAGGACAGTTTTGAGGAACTGGTTCTTTCCTTCCACCCTGGGTTCTGGGGATTACCTTCCGGTCGTCTGGCTTGGTGGCAAGCATCTTTTGCCCAGTACGCCATCTTGGTGGCCCTGCCTTCATCTTCTTTTGGCAATGCTGGGATTGGAACCCAGGACCTTGCGTATGCTCTGTGCGCACTCCATCGGACAATTCCAGCCTGGTTTGGCTTTATACTGCCCGCACATCATTCTGTCTAGCTGGGCTTCTGCTCAGGGACGCTTAGGTTGTATGCCAATGCCTCAGACCCTGTTGCTGCTTTGGAGACATGTCCATGTGAATGGAGAGAACTCCTGGACAGTATCACTGCAGTAGGATGGTTGAGACGGAGGCCGTGAACAAATTTAAGAGACCACCAAACTGCACTTCTCGATTGAAGTCAAGGACGATGACTCTCAACGGCAATCCCAGCACTTGACAGGTTGAGGCGGGAGGATCAGGCGTTCGAGGCCAGCCTCAGCAACGTGAGTTTGAGGCCAGCTTGTACCACACAAGAGACCCTCTGCCTCAAAAAGAAAAAAGAAAGAAAGAAAGAGAGAGAGAGGAGAGGGAGAAAGAGAGAGAAGAAAGAAAGAAAGAAAGAAAGAAAGAAAGAAAGAAAGAAAGAAAGAAAGAAAGAAAGAAACTTTTTTGGTCATGCCAGGCCCATTGCTCTCAGCAACTCCTAAGTAGGCTGCTTGCTTAAGACCTGAACAAGATCAGGCCAGACAACAGTCTGGCATCGAAAGGGCTGTGGCTCATTAGCCCTTACCCTTTCTGTGGCGCTATTGGCAATTGATAATTCCTGGGAGAGGGAGAAGCAGCTTTCTTTTCAGATGTGACCCCTGGGAGGTTGACTATGTTCTAGGGATAGCTTCCCACCCAGGTCGGTATCGGGGTGGATGGGGGTGGGGGAGAGGTTGGATCTGGGAATAGTTTCAGGGGGGAAATGGAGAGTGAACATGACTGAAATATGTTGTATGCATTTACGAAAGTCTCAAAGAACTATCAGAAATATTATATTAAAAAAAAAAAAAAGAGGGAAGCCGGGCATGGTGGCGCACGCCTGTAATCCCGGCACTTGGGAGGCAGAGGCAGGTGGATTTCTGAGTTCGAGGCCAGCCTGGTCTACAGAGTGAGTTCCAGGACAGCCAGGCCTACACAGAGAAACCCTGTCTCAAAAAAAAAAAAAAAAAATAGAGGGAAAACAATCCTGGATGTATTGGCTCACACTTTTAAGCCCAACCCTTGGGAGGCAGAGGCAGGCGGATGAATTTTAGTTCAGTGCGCTGGCTCGACACAGCCAAGTTCCACGCCAGTTAGGGCTACATAGCGAGACCTTGTCCCAAAAGACCAATAAACAAATAATTAAAAAGATGAAAACAAATATTTGGGCAAGGAAGAGTGCACAATACTAGAGAGGCTCTTGCCCAAGTTGGGGAGGGACTAGACACTGTGGGACTGGCCTTGAGTGTGTGAACACAGCGAGAGACACCACAGCTGGAAATAGCGTGAAAGAGATTCAAGAACAGCCTGGTGTCATGTCATCCCTGGAGTGCCTTGGCAGTGCACTGTTGAGCGATTTTGTTGTACAAACACGGGACACCCCTGAACCAAGCTTGATCATGCCTGGGCTGTGTGTCATAGACATTGTTACACATCTGGCCAGATGTCACGTGCCATTTGACTTAGGAAAACGTGTTAAGGTCTATGCAACTCTGAGATGATGTAATGAGAAAATATCAACCAGCTATATCCAGGAGTTAAAATACCCAGCCATTGGATATTAATAGGGTCCCAGGTCCCAGGTGGCAGCCCAGACCGAAGACCAAGGTCTGCATGGCCTTTGGCCTTTGGTGGTAATTTGAGCTGTGGACATCGACGCAGACCCCTGCATGGTCACAGACTCAGACACCTCAGCAGCAGCACAGGCCACAGCCTCACCATGGCCTCGGGTGGCATCGCAGGCTCCTCACGAATGGTGTTCCTCTCTCCCTTCCAGTCTCCAGACCCGCCTCCCTTCCCAGTGCTCCAACTGTTCCTCTTCCTCTCCCATCCCTCCACCCCATATCTGCATATTGCAGTGGCTGGAGCTGCAGGTCACACGGTGGGCAGCGTCTCTAGGTATCTTCCAATGTTTGTCCAACCCTAAGATTGCAAAGGAAATAAATGCATGGGCCAAACGCATGGCCAAACACAGCGCAGGAAAACCGTAATTCAACATAGAGTTGTTTAGTCTCATGGTTGAACCGCCATTACAATAAACTAGAGAGAGGAGCCGATAGGCCAGCGAGGAGAATTAAACACAGCAGGTCATGTTGATACAGCTGTGGTCTCCACTCCGCGGGTTCTGCTCCTCTTCCTGGGCTAGGAAGCAGCTCTGGGGGGTCACAGTGACTCACACGGTGGTTGGTTTTTCTCAAAGGAAGAAGACACCGGCCACGGGCTCTTGTGCTTGTTACTGGCTCTATTGATGGACAGTGTACTTTGCCGTTCCCCAAGGAGCAGGAGCAGCAATGGCCTGCCTGCAGTCCCGCCTCTCCGGAGTGCACAGCTGGCCTCTTGCCCTCCGCCCCTCCAGGCCATATTGTTTCCACACCCACACTAATCACGTTTTTAAAGAATAGAAAAAGGTGCCGGGCATGGTGGCACACACCTGTAATCCCAGCACTTGGGAGGCAGAGGCAGGTGGATTTCTGAGTTCGAGGCCAGCCTGGTCTACAGAGTGAGTTCCAGGACAGCCAGGACCACACAGAGAAACCCTGTCTCCAAAAAAACCAAAAAAAAAAAAAACAAACAAACAAACAAACAAACAAACAAAAAACAAACCAAAAAAGCCCAATAACAACAACAACAACAAAAAGAATAGAAAAAGGTCTCTGGGAAATTACTGTATGCAGTTGTATGAAAATATCGGGAGGAGTACCCCTGGGTTTGGCGTGTTCGTGGAGGTAAAAGTTCCCATGAACAAGGTCATCCCCTCCCACCCTCCCTCCCCAGTGAGCACCAGATCCCTCTTCGCTCAAATCCCACCAAGTTCTCCGTCTTTGCCGGAGGGATGCTGGGAGTTTACCTCGACTTCCAAGTGGGCGAACACGTGACCGGCTATGCAGAAACTGCTGCCGAACACAAGCTCCGGGAGCTGCCGCTTCGAGCTCGCAGCTGCTGGAGCGAGTGGAGCAGACCCAGAAGGAGCAGAACTGCCAGCGCTGGGGAGAGGAGCGCTTCACAAGCCAGCGAGAGCACCAACCAGCGAGTGGTCCTGCAGACTCTCCGTGGTCCTCCTGGCCATCGGTGTCTGCCAGAGGCGGCACCGCAAGAGCGTTTTTTTTGAAGCCAAGAAATTGGTGGAGCTGCCCCAAGCCTCACAGGCGATCTTTCTTTCAGGCTGTGGGAAAAGGACCCGGAACCAATTCCTCTCTGGGAGGAGGACTGGCTTTTAGCCATAGGTGTTCTGGAGGAGAGAGAGAGAGAGAGAGAGAGAGAGAGAGAGAGAGAGAGAGAGAGAGAGAGAGAGAGAGAGAGAGAGAGAATGTCCCCATTCCTAAGGCTCAGGTGGGGGACAGCAGCCTGGCTGGCCTGTAGTGGGGCAAGCCCTCCTCCCCACCTCCACCTCTGGACCTTTTGCAGAAATCACTCAGGGTTGGCAATTCCCTTGGTGTCTCAGGATCTCAGTGTTACTGATCAGGGATGCGAGACTGCTGGCTGGGGGAGGTTTCAGAAGGGAAGTGGATGGACCAGCAATCATTTTCCTTCTGTCATGATTCTGTCTAAACTCCACCCCACAGTTGCCTGGCAACGGCTAGGTATGCTCCTCCCCACAGTTACCTGGCAACAGCCAGGTAGGTCTGCTGCACTATAAAAGGGGATGCTTGCCCCTTGCCTCTCTTACTCTCTTAGCTTCTCTCTTGCCCTCCTGGGTCTTCCCTTCCCCCTTCCCTTCCTCCCCCCTCCACGTGGTCATGGCCGCCCTCTGCTTCTCTATTCTCTCCCTCTCTCTGCCTTTCTCTGCTTCTACTACCCCCTTAACTCCCATCTCCATCCCTGAATAAACTCTCGTCTATACTAGACTGTCCATTTGTCTGGTCCCTCGGGGGGGAAGGGATGCCACAGCAAGGCCACTTTGTCTTTTTATGATCACAACACTGTCTTCCTTTGGTTTATTTTTTGTTTGTTTGTTTGGTTGGTTGGTTGGTTGGTTTTTGGTTTTTTGAGACAGGGTTTCTCTGTGTAGCCCTGGCTGTCCTGGAACTCACTCTGTAGACCAGGCTGGCCTCGAACTCAGAAATCCACCTGCCTCTGCCTCCCACCGCCCGGCCACTGTCTTTCTTTGTTAATGTGGGATTTTGAGCAGGGCAGGGCGCGTCAGTGACTCCTTGCTGCTCCAGAAACCTCGCTTTTCTTGCCTTTGGCTTCGAACCAGCCTGCTAATCTAGGGTGTGTTTACCTGTCAGTTTAAGGGTGTGGAGGGGTTTCAGGGCATGAAAGCACCCAGAGGTTGGTTTTTTTACAGTTGTCTTTTCTGGGGCTTGAGCAACTGCTATCAAACCAAGCAGAGACTTAGGTTGAGACAGAGCCTACAGAGACTTAGTTACTGAGTTTATTTTCGAGGAGTGTGGGCTTGTTACATTGGTTTTTCCAATTAAAAAGAAAAAGGAAGGAAAAAAAGGATAAAAAAAAATCTTCCCCAAGAATAGGGGATTTAGCCCAATGGTAGAGTGCTTCCTTGTCCAACATGCTCCATGCCTTGTGTGGGATGCCCAGCAATATACAAACCGGACATGATGTCAAGTGCCTATCATCCCATTATTTAGAAGGAGAATCAGCAAATGAAATGTAAATATAGAATATATCCAATAAAAAAAAAGAATATAATGGCAGTCTGATAGTCTATAGATATTTGTGGGGCCATAGAAGAAGAAGAAGAAGAAGAAAAAGAAGAAGAAGAAGAAGAAGAAGAAGAAGAAGAAGAAGAAGAAGGAGAATGAGCAAATTCAAGGTCCTCCCAAAGCTACCCAGTTAGGTTGGAGTCAGCCTGGGCTATCTGAAACCTCATCTCAAAAACAAACAAAGCCACAGAAAAGGGAAATGACTCTAGCATAAGACAGCTGTGTAGAAAGCAAGGCCTAAGAGTGACTGGGGCCAGAGCAACTCCCTTAACCTCTTGACCATGTTGATGGAGGGTCCCCCAGCCAAGCTCGCATAGGCCTAGAAAGATGGCAGGCAGGCGACAACGATCGCCACCACGCCTGGTGACCCCTGGAGTCCACATGGGAGAAGAAGGGAACGAACTTCTGCCAATTGTTCTCGGACTTCCATAAGCACACAACGCCCTGCCTCCAAATAATAAATAAATAAATAAATAAATAAATAAATAAATAAATAGATTGATCCCAGGATTTGAGGGAGCAGGGCATGCTTCCTTGAAGACTGCCTAGGAGAGCTAACTGAAACTTAACTCTACCCTCACTGTGTCCTCTCTGAGGACTGAATGCTTGGAAGTTGTGGGTTAGCCTAAACTAACCAGATTACAGATGACTAATTTCAAAGATCTCTGTGCCATCTGCATACAGAATGGCATGACCCCAGGCCGCATCAGCTCACAACTGCCATGACTACAACTGGACAAAAAGAACCATAAAAAGGTCGAAAGGGGGCAGCACCCACATTCCTGGAAAAGTTGTGCCCATTCCCAGAAAGCACACAAGCACCCCTCCCCCGCGTTAGCCTCACCCCGCCCCTCATTTCTCTCACCCCACAGCTATAGCCCCCTGGGCTGCCGAGAAGCAGCTGTTTTTCACATTTATTGCCTCCTTTATTCCATTCTTGGCCAAGAATGAAAAGTCCCCTTCACTGCTTGATGGCACTTGATCTTGTTTTTTTCCCCCTCACAATTCTGAGAGGGACAAAGAACCCAGTTTCGGGGCCAAAAGTAGCAACGTGCAGGGTACAGCACAGGAGAGGCAGGATGCTGTCTGCTTGCCTGTGGTAGGAGAAGCCTTCTTCCCTGGGGTTGTAGGGGTTTTGCAGATCTGGGCAAAGCCGTCCCTGGTATTAGAGGAGCGAGAGCTTGGGAAGAATCATTGTTTGGAGCCTTTATTTCCTGCTGTGGGAATGAAGAAGAGTTATATCCACCTTCCAGGAATATGTCCTGAGATCTAGAGAGTGTGTGTGTGTGTGTGTGTGTGTGTGTGTGTGTTAGCTTGTGCTCAGTGTGAGCAGCCCATCAGAGTACTCCAATTCTCTGTTGCCTACAGAACATCAAGGAAATGCCTTGCGCTAAGCCTGTTTCTCTTGGAACCCAGAAGGCTAGAATTCCCTCCTCAGTGGACCAGCCCCAGCCTGTTACGTGGAGTGAGACCTTTAAAGTATGTAACGATCCCATCCCTTTGCTCATGACACTTCTCTTAGCTTTATGACATTTGACAATTGCTGCGACGAACAGGAAGAAGCAAAACAAAGGTGTCACCTCTGGGAGGCAGAGGCAGGTGGATTTCTGAGTTCGAGGCCAGCCTGGTCTACAGAGTGAGTTCCAGACAGCCAGGGCTATACGGAGAAATCCTGTCTCAAAAAACCAAATCCAAAAACAAACAAACAAACAAAAAAACCAAAGGTGTCACACCAAAACACAACTCTTGCCCCAGAGACAATAGGAGAGGGTTATTAGGAGCCAGATAGGACTGACCAGGACCGAGATCCGGAGTTCAGGTTACCCTGAATGACACCCCTTGGAGGGGTTGGCAGAACTCTTACAGTCCCGGAAGGAAACAGATGAAACACAGATCGATTCATTTACAGAGTAGTCTGTTGGGAAGGGGACAGCAGCCAGGCAGAGCCCAGGCACGCCTGGGACGATTGCTGTAGGTTCCAGACTGTCTGGTGACATTCTCGGCTCTGGAGTCGGTAGGTCAGGTGATTTCTAGGAATGCATTCTGGAAATGTCACCAGAGTGTCCAGAGGATGTCTCTGGTAAACTTCTATGGACCAATGATAGCCCAGGAGAATTTTATCTCTCTAGTTACAACATTTCAACTCTAACTACAGAACTTCTAGTCACTCTGCTGTATTCCCTGCTCAGATGTCAGCTTTTCATGGTACTTCAGTTCACAGAAGAGTCAGAAAAGGCTGTGCGGGAATCTGGGGGATTGCTGCTGTTCCCTGTAGAATGCCTCTTCTTCTAGTTGTTGTTTAGAAGAAGCCTCACCGTGTGGCCCAGACTGGCCTCCTACTCAAGCTAATCCTCCCAGAGCTGGCCTCAGAGCTCCGAGTTCTCATTTTCCTGTGGTCTATCGCCTCCCAGACCCTGAGGACAGAGGTGTTGGTTAGTGACTTCCTCTCTTACTGTGCTCTTGGCCCCTTGCGCTGCTGGTTACACAATTTTGAGAGGGTTAAAGGACAAAGGTTCAACCCAACCACAGAGGAGTAGAGAGCTTAGAACAAAGTAGAAATGGACAACGATTATGAGGAAAAAGAAGGACTCTGAATATGAGTGGTTGGTTTACCTGGCAAAGAATTCCATGTTCAATCCTTAGCAACACACACACACACACACACACACACACACACACACACTCACATGCTGGGCACAGACCTAAATGCCAAAGGCTGGGAATAGAGGCGGGATGATAAGAAGTTTAAGGCCACCCTTATAGAGTGAGCCCCTGGTGGTGGTGGCAGTGGTGGTGGTGGTGGTGGCGGCAGCGGCGGCGGCGGCGGCGGCGGCGGCGGCGGCGGCGGCGGCGGCGGCGGCGGCGGCGGCGGCGGCGGCGGTGGTGGTGTTTGATAAACGAAGGAAAGGATCCCAGGTAACCCAGGCTGGCCTTGGACTTGCTAAGTACCCAATGATGACCGTGCCCTCCTGGTCCTCCCACCTATATCTCCCAAGTGCTCGGAATCTAGACCTGCACCACTATGCCCAGTGTACTGTTTCTATTTCTAAGACCATGCGAATCCCGCATCACTAGCAACTGCACGGTGTGCGTGGGAACACTGCCCTTGTAGGATTTGGTGACTGAAGACCTCGGAGCATCCTCTTATATCTCTCCTAAGTGAAGAGAGATGCCCATGCAGTAGCTGTATCTAGAGCCTAAAGCAAGAACGTACAACATCTTTGGTAATTTTTGTACGTTCTCTGAGGAACAGAGAATCACACCTACTTGGAGATAAGTAGTTAAGTAATAACTACCCTAAGGTTGCACAGTGTGGATAATTGCAGGGCCAGAATATGAGCCCAGGCTAACTTCAGGCTTAGGCTAGAATCTAATTTTACTGCACACTAATTCTTGAGGAGGCCCAGCCTACTCACATTTTGTATTTGTGCTTTTAAATATCATGCTTTTAATTTAAGAATTAAATAATACACGTGTGCAAAAGAACAATCTAGAGTTGTGTTCCCTCTACTCAAGTGGATTGAATTTCCTCCGTGACCATTCTTAAAAGGTCAGGAGAAGCAATATTTAAAACAGAATGGAATGCAACTTTTAATGTTTTGGTTGGGTAGGTAGCATTTTTATGTCAACTGCTGGAATTCTTTGGCTCTCAAAGCCCAAGAGTTGTGTCTTTCTTTAAAAAAACAAAAAACAAAAAACAAAAAACCCAAGAGCATAAAAATACCTGGCTTTCTCTCTGTGTCTGCCTTTTAAAATTAGAAATATGGAAGTACCAGAGCTGGGGTTTAATATCATTAGAAAACAAAGGACTTGCAAGTTATAGGTTAAAAAGAGAGCAGTGGTGATTTGAATAGTGTTTTCTTGGGGGCAGCAGGGGAAAGCGGTGTTGACAGGTAGCTCATTCCATCCAGTGTGATTTACTGTCAGGCTGGAAGAAAAACAATTGTGTGGATTCCAGGCCTGCATTGTGAGGCTGGGTTTCTCTCTCTCTCTCTCTCTCTCTCTCTCTCTCTCTCTCTCTCTCTCTCTCTCTCTCTCTCTCAGCTGAGGTTTAAGAGAATTCTAGTAAATTCACAAGCAACGCCATCAATGCTCTCAGCTTTGACTCACAAGTCCTGCTGGCTCACGAGCCGCCCACAGTAGATTCTTTTATCCTAATTTGTTGTTTTCCAGACAAAGTCTCACTCTGGAGCTCAAGTTGGCCTAGAATCCCATGTCTCCCAGGCTGGCCTTAAATACAGAGCAATCCTCCTGTCTCAGACTTTCAGGTGTTGTGGTTACAGGCATAAGCAACTATGCCTGGGTTTTTATTCCGGTCTTAACTAGTGGAATCAAGTCTCAGGTCACACACATCACATGCTGTAGCGTGGAGTTTGACTGCATAGCTTTGTGCTCCTGGGGGGTCTTGCTCCTCCAGACGCCTGCCCGGCAGCTCCCTGGATCTTTATTTTTACTGTGCTGTCTAGCTCAGTAGTTGAGCAGTTCTAATCCTCCGCCTGTTACCCCAGGCCCGATCAGGAAAGTGTCCATGGCAGCTTACCCTAACTCTTACGTGTCTCATTGGCTCTCTTTCCTGCATCCCTAAACCTGATCTATCTCCCACCTCATCATGGCAATCCTTCTTTTTCTCCTCCTCTCTGTCCTAGCCCCATCTCCCTCTGCCCAACCACTGGCCGTTGTCTCTTTATTGGTCAATCAAAAGCCAACTGGGGACAAGGACCCCAGTGTTTGGACACACAGAAATCCCGATCAAATCAAAGCATTAGAACCACTCCCCAACACATGTCACACAATTGAACGTAGGTTACAGAATGCTGAGAGAGATAAAGGGGCTGACAGGCTCAAAGATGCCACATTGAAAGCAAGACAAGAGAGCTGATGGAACGGAAAAGAAGGTCACTGTAAAGCCAGGCACGAGGACCCCAAATCATGGGGCAGGTTGAAGGGGACGGATTGGTGTCCAGGTTCACTGGATCCAGACAAATGGCAAATGTGTGAATGTGGTGGTCAAGCTAAGGTAAAGTCTTGGTGACAAACAGGTTGTCCCTGAGGATCCTGTGTCCTTGCACCAGTGTCCTAAGGATGGGCTGGCAGGTGCTCTGGTAACTTGTTTTACAGGGTCAAGAAGGGTTAAGCTCATAAGCCCAAGAGTCTGTCTTGTTCTGGTGTGGATTCACTACACCTCTGTGTTCCCGTCTCCGGATTTCATTGACAAGTTCATAGCTGATAATATTTGTAGGAAAAGTTATTCCTCAGTCCATCCTCAAGATGGCTCCCATCTGTGCCTCCATCTGTTCTGGGCAGAGAGCGCTAGATTGCACTCACAATGGAGCAAGCTGATGCCACATAAAATGGAGTCACCCAGGCCAAGGCTCAGCCTGAAAGCTGTTCTGTGCAATATGCTACACAGCACAGGACACAGCTTTCCCAACCCACTCCCCTGATTCCTGAGAGCGGGAGCCCACCCATGTGGGTGGGTCACATGGAGAAATTCAATATTGTTCTTTTTACAAGATGCTTGGCAGTTTAAGTAAGTAGGATCCACACTAAGTGTGTGAAATAAGAACAATGTCTAGTGCATTTGCTTCTGTCTGTTTTGCTTTGAGAAGGGTCTCACAGTGCAGCCCTGGCTAGCCTGGATCTTGCCATCTAGGACCAGGCTGGTCTTGAACTCACAGAGATCCACCTGTCCCTTTCTCTTAAGTGCTGGGGCTACAGGCATATGCCACCATGCCCAGCCCGATGTATTTTTCAGATGGAATCAAATTTACTGGTCAGGCTATACCAAACAGTCTCTCTTATAAAATAGGTTTCCTGTAACCTAGGCTGGCCTCAAACTCACTGGGTACCAGAGGACGACTTTAAGCATCTCATCCTCCCGCCTCCTGATGAGTGACAGGAGTATAGCACCATGCCTGGTATCTAATTGAACACTTTATATTTGCTTTACAGACTCTCTTAGTTAGGGTTTTATTACTGTGAAGAGACACCATGACCAACGTAATTCTTACAAAGGACAACATTTAACTGGGGCTGGCTTACAGCTTCAGAGGTTCAATCTATCACCATCGAGGCAGAAAACACCGCAGCCTGTAAGCAGACTCAGTGCTGGAGGAGCTGTGAGTTCCACATCTTAATCTGAAGGCAGCCGGGAGGATATTACCCTCCACAGGCAGCCAGGAGGAGGCTCTGACTCCACACTAGTCAGAGCTTGAGTTTAGGAGACCCCAAAGCCCACCTTCACAGCAATGCACTTCCTCCAACAAGGCCACACCTACTCCAAAAAGGCCACACCTCTTAATAGTGCCACTCCCTATGGCCAAGCATTCAGACACATGATCTATGTGGGGATGAACCTATGCAAACCATTACACATGCATATTGAGCTCCTCCTGGTTTGTTTCAGTGACGATGTCTGTGGGTCAATCCACAGGAGTTTTTCGGGATTCTCCCGGGCAAGCCTTTTTGAGACAATGGCTGCATATATGCGGTGACAATGTCTCATGGGTGTTCTATGGCTGCGCCAGGACACCAGGACCCCGCAACTCTTATAAAGGAAACTATTCAGTTGGGGTTTATGTAGAGTTTTGGAGGTTTAGACCATTATCCTCATGGTGAGAGCAGACAGACCTGGTGCTGGAGAAGGAGCTGAGAGTTTTACGTCTGGATCTGCAGGCAGCGGGAAGCGAGGGATTCTGTGCTTGCCTTGGGCTTCTGAAGCCTTAAAAAGCTACCCCCAGCCGGGCGGTGGTGGCGCACGCCTGTAATCCCAGCACTTGGGAGGCAGAGGCAGGCGGATTTCTGAGTTCGAGGCCAGCCTGGTCTACAGAGTGAGTTCCAGGACAGCCAGGGCTATACAGAGAAACCCTGTCTCAAAAAACCACCCCCCCCAAAAAAAAAACTACCCCCAGTGACACATTTCTTCCACCAAGACCACATCTCTGAATCTTCTCTAATAGTGCCATTTCCTGGTGACCAAGCATTCAAATATATGAGCCGATAGGGGCCGTTCCTGCTCAAACCACCACATTCCACTCCCCGGTCCCCACAGCTTTACAGCCATATCATAATACAAGACCGCATGCTGTCCAGCTTCGAAAGTCCTCTTAGCCTACAGCAGTCCCAACACTAGTTTAGAAGCTCAAAGTCTCTTCTAAGGCTCCAGGCCATCTCTTAACTCTAACTTGTGTAAAATCAAAATCAAAAACCCTATCCTATACTTCCAACGTGCAATGGCACAGGATAGACACTGCCATTCCAAGAAAGAGGAAAGGGAAGAGCACGAGGAAATACTGGGCTGAAGCAAGACTGAAAACTCTCAGCTCTTTAGCACCATGTTGGCCTGTGTGCTGCTGTATGACCCACCATGATAATGGACTAACCCTCTGCGCATACTCCAAATTCTGCATTTCCACATTCCACTTCTCTCTCTCTCTCTCTCTCTCTCTCTCTCTCTCTCTCGGGCTGGTTCCACTCCCTCATGCAGCTCTCCTTGGCAGGTATCCCACAACCCTGGCACCTCCAACATCTTGGCGTCTCCAACGAAATCCAGTGTTCACTTTCTCAGCTTCACACAATGGCCACTCCTGGTCTCCGTGCAGGGATGCCCCTGATCAGCAGCTTTTCTTAGCCATGGAGGGAGATTCTACAAGCCCTTTCTTGTATCCTTGACTCTAAAGCCAGAACCACGACAAGGCCTTTTTTGGTCCAGCCTCTAATCCAAAGTCCCAAAGCCCACATTTCACCAAGCAGCATGGTCAGGTTGTCACAGCAATACCCTGCGCTCTGGTACCAACTTCTGTCTTAGTCACTGCTCTATTGATGAGAAGAGACATCATGACCACAGCAACGCTTATAAATCAAAACATTTTAACGGTGTTTAGTTATAGCTCTAGAAACTTAGTCCATTATCCTCATGGTGGGAAGCATGGTGGCAAACAGGCAGACATGGTGCTGGAGAAGGAGCCGAGAGTTCTACATCCAGATCTGCAGGAAGTGATTCTGGATGTGGCCTGGGCTTCTGAAGCCTCAAACAAAGCCCACCCCACTGGAACACTTTTCCACCCAGGCTACACTCCTTAATCCTTTCAAATAGTGCCACTCCCCGGTGGCCAAGCCTTCAGATCTGAGCCTAAGAGGAACACTCTCAGATAAACCACACAACACACATCAGGTTTGCACATTCTGAGTCTGTGACAGTCAAAGCATTGTGCCCTGAGGTTATTGTCGTGTTGTATTGCGGTGTTAGACCTCTGGTGTGCGAGCCATTCCCATCAGTTACTTTCCTAATGCTATGAAGAGCCGCCATGACCAAGGGGCCACCCTCTGCTGGCCTCGACTGACAACGCCTGCACATGGTGCACATGCGTACATGCCGGCAAACACTCATACACATAAAATACACAAAAACATGAAAGCCCATGCATGTCACATGCTCATACTCTGGTTTTTATAACATGTCCATTTGATATCATGCATCTTCCTGGGGTTTGTTTTGTTTGTTTGTTTGTTTGAGACCGGGCCTCACACAGTGGCTCCCACTAGCCTTGAGCTGATGGAAATCCTCCTCTCAGGTTCTGAGGTGACAGGGTATGAACCACCACGCTTGGTGTGCTGGCTGGTTTTGTGCCAACTTCACACAAGCTCGTCAGGGTTAGGGTGTGAGTGGGCATCGTTTGGAAAGATGGAACATCAGCTGAGAAAATGCCCTCACCACACCGGCGCATGAGCACGCCTGTGGGGCGGCTTCTTGACAGATGGTTGATATGGAAGGGCCCGGCCCACTGTGGCGGCTCCCCTGGGCTGGTGGTCCTAAGAAGGCAGGCCGAGCAGTCCCCAGACAGCGAGCTAGTGCACAGCACTCCTCCACAGCCTGTGCTTCAGCTCCTGCCTCAGGGTCCTCCCCTGAGCTCATGCTGTGACTTCCCTCACCCGAAAGGAAGCCTCTCCTCCACAAGCTATTTTTAGCCGTGCTGTTTATCACAGCGGTAGAAACCCTATGTAGTGGCTAAGACACCACAACTCAATGTCTCCGCTTCACTAAGGATCTAGTCAACGTGTTCCAGCGGAGGTCTGCATGAGCGCTGCAAGGGGCTGGGTCTGTAACCGGGAGTCACTGGGCATGCGAGCAGCAAGCACAGGTCGGTGACCATTGGGCGGGCCACAACAGGTCTCTGGGACAATTGGTCTGAGGGTGTGACAGTTATGGTGCCACACAGGGTGAGGATGTGAGTGTGTATCAGAGGCTACCTGACTGACAGAGCCATCACATTTTGTGTGAGATAGATGTCATGCTCTGAGACAGATGTCACAGCTGCAGATAGGATTACAGGTGAAAGATTAGCTTTTCTCCTGGGTACTGGTGTTCACCTCACCGAGGCTTCCACTCTCAAGACACCAGTAGGGTCCATGTGATAAACTCACCTATGCTCCTAGCTATAGCGTCGGTGACTGTCAATTTTCTATAGCTGTAATGTTCTGATATGTCATTTCATCCATCACATTGGTGTCCCTCAGTACCAAGATTTCCTGTGGGACACATTGTCTCTAGTTCTGGTTTGTACTTTGTATAGCTTTTCTGTTTTCATGCTTTCTATATTTCTTGTCTGTCTGTCTGTCTGCCTGCCTATCTATGTATCTATGTATCTATGTATCTATGTATCTATGTATCTATGTATCTATCTATCTATCTATCTATCTATCTATCTATTTATCTATCTATCTATCTATCTTCTATCATTCTATCTATTTTAGTTTTTTGAGACAAGGTCTCTCTACCTAGGCTCTTCCAGAACTTACTATGTATCCTGGGGTCCCTGTAAGTATCGGAAGGAGCAGGAAAACTAGATTCAATGAACTTAGTTGGTCTGGATCAGACATCTAGAGTCTGGTGCCAGGAAGTTCACTGTGAGCATATTTAAACACAGTACAATTTGAGGGAGAGTCTCCAGGCAACAACCAATCCAATTCCAGGTGCACAATAAAGCTTACAGTATGACTGCATAGAAACACCTTTGCAAAGCACACGTGACCATGAGGGTGGGTGCTATAGCCAAAGGGCCTAGGATCTGGCGTGGTCTGGAGGTCATCAGGCTCTAAACCACATGTGACATCTCCCCTAAGGTGTGTTTTATTAACTAGGAGGTTTAGGGAGGGAGAGTTCAGGATACATAGTCTGGGGGATTTGGGAGTGGCCTGCCTCTACAGACAGCAAAGTTCACTGGGTCATTAACATCCTTGTGGACGGAAAACAAGTGTTTATTTCCTCCACTGAGGAGACATCTCTCATGAGTAACATTTCTGGTTTCTCCAGTGTTTATCTGTGAGCATGGGAATCTTGTGCCATCCACATGAAGGCCATCCTGGCCTTGAATTCAGAAATCCGCCTGCTTCTGCCTCGCTGGAGCTAGAATTAAAGGTATGTGCCACCAGGGCTGGCTTTAGCTCAAGTTTTTAATGAAAGATTGGCGTGTGTGTATGGATGTTCTGCTAGCTTGCCTGTCTTTGTACCACATGTGTGCCTGGCACTCACAGAAGCTGGAAGTGAGCACAAGATTCCCCCAAACGTGGAGTTACTGATGATCGTGACCCATCACGTGGGACTGGGAAGGGAACCCCAAGTCCTCTGAGAGCGGCCAGTACTCTTAACTATGGAGTCCCCCCACCATCTCCTTTGTTTTCCCAACTTGTTCTCCATTCAGCTTTCATATTGATTTCTGTTGGTGTACCTGCGAATGTAATCAGGGTTACCTGTAGGATCGCATCATGTACCTTACCAGTGACTACACCCAAGAACAAAGTGTTCCCGCGCCCCACCCCCATCAGCAACCATTAACTACCTACATATCCTCAGAGATGGGTGGGGCACTGTGAGCCTCTTGCCCTAAAGATAATCTTTATTTTTCATTTTATTTTTTTATTTTCTGAATGATATGATCCTCCTCTGTAGCCCAGTCTGGCTTGGAACTCACTGTATAGCCCAGGCTGGCCTGGAATTCACTGTGTAGCCCAGGCTATCTTGGAACTCACTGTGTAGCTCAGGCTGTCTTAGAACTCTGGAAAATCCTCCTGACTAGGCCTCCTGAGAGCTGGGATTCCAGTGGGCCACCTTGCCTAGCTTGCTTCTAACTGTGCCATTTGGATAATTTCTTTGCTTATTTCTTCCAGGGAAGAGAGATCCTTCTAGGAAGTGGTCTCTGTCTTGTGGGCTGCATTCCTAGAATGGTCTGGGTGTTTTGCTCCTGTTTAATGTGCTGTATTAATCTACTGTGGTGAGTAATTTTCATCTTGGTATGCCGTTTGTATTACACACGTGTTAATATTAAATGTGAAATAGAAAACTGACCCAAATGTGGCCCTGGTTTGGAAGGGGTTTTGTCTGAGTTATCTTGTGTGAGCCAGACAGTTTTGATGACAATTTAAGTGTTTGTAATATGTCACACATGGTCTGGCAGCTGGCTTACACACTCATGAGTGAGACTTGGATGTTCTGGTAGTTACTGGTCTGTTAGCAGAGCTGCTTTTCTCCGCCTCTCTCCTCCTCCTTCCCTCGCCTCCTCCCTCACCCACCTCCTCTTCTCTCTCCCCCCTTTCCCCCACCCCCTTCTTCCTCCTTTGAGACAAGGTCCTTTTTGGTCCAGCTGGTCTCGCAAACTCCTTATTGAGTTCCTGATTCTCCTGCCTCCACCTCCCAAGTGCTGGATTGTAAGTATAAGTCACCTTTGGCTAAGGACGCTTCCTTTAACTCATCCACTGCTAATATCTGAAGATGCTTTTGCCTTTTGCCGTATCCATTGTTGACACGGCGCGCTTTCTAGTGTTTTTATGCTGGATCTTGAGCCGTCCACTTTAAGTTATCTCTAAATGTTGTCAGTTCACAGTAAGGATGTGTTTGTTACTTCCCAGACATGTGTGTTGTGTAGATACGTGCACATCCGTGTTGGAGCATGTGTGTGTGTGTGTGTGTGTGTGTGTGTCTGTGTCTGTGTGTGTCTGTGTGTTGCACATGTGTGGGTATATACAAGAAGGACGACGTGGCTCATTATCCATTTTGCATACTGAGGCAGGGTCTGTTGATGAACCTAAGGCAGCCCCCCCCAACCCCCCTCAGCTGCCTAGTTTAACTGGTGATCTTGCCCCAGGGATCACCTGTCTCTGCCTCTCACATACTGAGATGACAATGAGCCACGGCCAGCCAGCCAGCCTTTTGTGGGTTTGGAGACCCAGCCTCCAGGCTTCGTGCGTGCATGGGCGTGGCAAACGCTTACCCACCGAACATCTCCCCAGCCCTTAGCTCTTAACTCCTTCCTGTCCTACCGAGTGAGTGAGCTCTGTTTGGGGCATCAGCTGTGGGACTCAGTAGCTTGTGCTTTAGATGTGGTTTTTCTGCTTCATTTCAAGGATACTTCGGACTACAATATCCGTGCTTCTGTCGTCCCACAGCAGCTGAGGTCTGTTTCTAGGTGACACAACTTCTGCCTAAGAGTTTTGAAGTCATCCTTGATGTCTCCTCCACCTTACGGTTACCGTCTATTGCTGTTTTCTGGTTTTAGCTGGTCACACCACAAAGAGCTTCTCTGGGAATCATGAAAATCCCACATGTCCCCAGGATGGGTGCCTTGGTGGCCCCAGTGGATAGTCCACTGCATTGTTAATGTGGTTTTTATGTTATCTGGGAACAGATGTCTCCAAAGCATGGGAGGGGATGTTCTGAAACACTTTCAGTGCTGTTTGACCTTGCGACTGTCCTGATCAATCTTTGGCAGCCTTTTAAACAACATTTCATGTGGCCCTTCTCTTGACACCCCACATATTTATGGGATTTACATCATTAGAATTCTTTAAAATGGGGCTGGAGAGATGGCTCAGCGGATAAGGGCATCGACTGCTCTTCCAAAGGTCCTGAGTTCAAATCCCCACACCCACATGGTGGCTCACAACCATCCGAGGACAGATCTGACACCCCCTTCTGGTGTCCTGGTGTCTGAAGACAGCTACAGTGTACTTACATATAATAAATAAATAAATCTTTAAAAACAAAAAGAATTCTTTAAAACTAAAGAATTTAAAACTAAACTTTAGACTCTTTGGGTCTCTCTCTCTCTCTCTCTCTCTCTCTCTCTCTCTCTCTCCCCTCCCCCGTTCCTCTCCCTAACATCTTTCTCTTTGGGTCCCACGAATGACAGAGTTCAATAGCACTTCAGGGTTCTACTTTTCCTTAACTTATACCAGGTCTTTCTTCCAAGAGCGAAGTCTATAGCACCCTCTCCCCTCTGTGTGTGCATGCATGCATGCCTGTGTGTGTGTGTACATGTGTGCATGTATACAAAGTTTTGCTAATTCAAGCCCATCTTGACTTCACTAAGCAGCTCAGACTAGCCTTCAACCCACAGTAATCCTCCTGCCTGCGATGCCTGAGTGCCAAAATTGCAGGTGTGTGCCAGCAGGACTGGTTGTGCATGCATATGGAATCCTGGGCCAGGAAGAGGCCTGCTACTCTTCCCATTGGTCCTGCTCTTGTTAACCGGTTCTTTAGGCCAGGCCCTGCATGGAGAGGCAGGGAGCCTTCCCGCTCTCTGACCTCCAGATCTCAGTGTGCATCCGCAGCACCACAGAGGAGTGCTGCTCTCACCAGGACCGGCTCACACTACAGCGTGAGCCAGGATTTGGGTAACAGCTGCAAGCTTTGAGACTGTGTTTGTGACTTTGGTAGGGTTTCTGTTTTTATCTCTATCACCAAATGGTTTATTTTACTTGGAAAAAAAAACAATTAAAACTTCATGTGTTGCCAGTTATTTTTGCCAGCAGCATGTTTACTGGCGGGTCTCCTTGGACGGATGGAGTCCTGCTGGCCGCATTAATCGCTCTGGGTGAACTGTCCGAAAACTGGATTGATGTGTTTATGTCTCTCCACAATGTCAAAGTTTATCAGAAAAACAATAAATTCACAGGCTAGCTCAACTTCATTGGTTCTAATTCAACAAGTACATCAGATTTCACTTGGTATTCATGGCGACTGGCAATCACAGGGTCTTCTGTCCCAAATCGACTAACTAACTGCTCAAATTATCTCTCAGGCCACGTATTTTGCTTCACACAATGATATATACATATGTGTGTGTATGTGCATGTATATGATTATGTATGTGTATGTATATGTATATTATATGTATGTGTATGTATATGTGTATGTATATTATTATGTATGTAATTATGTATATGTATGCATGTGTATATGTATATGATGTATCACATATGTAACATATATATCTTATATCTTATATATATTACATATGTTATAGAATGACTGAGACAGGGCTACAGGAGCTGAGGGGCTCAAGGGTGCCCTGTCAAAGACAAGATCAGAGTCTGCACAAGTCATAACACTGACGTAACTGTGCTCACAGACCTGCCGTGGCACCAGCCTGCCAAAGACCAGAACAGGTTCCGGGCAGGGAGTTGGTTCTGCGCTTACTAGGTCTAGAGGAAGTCAAGTGGGCCACGTCTCATGACTACTCATGCCGTAAGGTCTTCCTCTGTAGATCTTGTGCTGCGCCTGATGGCCTGATGGTGGTTGGCAGGCAGTTGTCCCCAGTGTAACATCCTGGTTGTCAACTTGATTGCTTCTAGAGTGAATTAAAGCCCAAGCGTCTGGGAACACCTGTGAGGGGCTTTCTTCACTGCATCATTTGCAATGAGAAGATCTACCCTAAACCTGGTCTACACCGTCTGGTGGCAGCACACATAAAAGGAGGTGGAAGAAAGAAGGTTTTTGCTTTTGCCTGCTTGCTTTCACTCTTGCTGGCAGGTTCATCTATGCTGATGCTGATGCTGACACCCGCCTTCACTGGTGTCAGAACCTACTTCTTCAGGATTCCAATGTAGACTGAAGACCAACAGCTCTCTAGGAATCCCCTGGGACTCTTCCACTAGACTGAAACTTTTCAGACATCCAGTCTCATAGACTAAATAGCTGTTTGCCAATCCATTGAGAAATATCTACTGTTGGACTACTCAGACCACAGCCACATTCTGTAGGTTACTCATTAGAGGGATTAAAACTCTACATTAAAATATCTAGATTAGACTCATTAAATCTTGACCCACGCAAATACACTTAGATGCATACACAATCCCACACACAGATGTACACACCCCACAAAGATACATACAACACACACACAGATATATACCCCACATACAGATACAAGCCCCACACACAGATACACACCCCCTTTACAGATACACATTCCACACACAGATACACACACCACACACAGATACACACAAACACCACACACACACACACACACACACACACACACACACAGATACTCAGACACACATATGCACATATTTATCTTATTAATTCAGTTCTGCTCCTCTGGAGAACCCTGACTAATATACTCCCCTTCATTTTCTATATCTCATATGAAGATAATTACATCATCCTTTGACCTGTTGGTTTTGAGATGTCTGTGGCGAGCCTGGGCTCTCTGGAGTGGTTTGACACACCGATGTGTCTACGTGTTCCTCCTTTAACTTGGTAAATTCATACGAGGCAATACTTCATGTGTGTAAATAAGTTGCTTATTCAGCACCTCACGATGGGCACAGGACAGATAGTATTTCGGGGTAGCACACAGCACACATGCATGTGGAGATTGGAGGACAACTTGTCCTAGCTTCCCTCGTCTGCTGTGTGGGTCCCAGACATTGACTCAGTCCTTGGGTTTGGCACCTTTACCTGCTGAGCCATCCTGCTGACCCAGGAGATGGTTGTTTATTGGCACAGGTAAGATATAGACATTCTGCCTCGGCACTGGTACCCCAAATGGGGAGAACTGCTGGTTGAAAGATGAGGTCGCTTAGGACAAAGCCCTGCGGGTGACTCTGCTGTGTGACATTCTCTCTCTTTTTCTTTATTCCTTCACATCTTCCCTCTCTTCCCCCTTCCTCCCTCCCTCCCTCCCTCATTCCACCCCTACCCCCTTTATTTCTTCTGGTTTTATGTCTTCCTCTTTCTGTTTCTTTCATCTTTTCCTGTTTCCTTCTGATGCCATTTCCCTATAATGGCTGATGGTTAAGATGAGAGAATCCTGTTGAAACAGAACCTCCATCATGCCACACTCTCTTCTTGGGAGTATCTTACTAAGGAGCTGGCTGTGAGTCCCTGGCCTTTTCTGTAAATGTCTCTGACAGGACCGCTCAGATGTGCTGCGCCCCACTGTCACCTACAGGGACCCAGGCCACTAAGTTTCCCTTTTCTAGTGTTCTGTTCATCCCTGCTTCTTTCTAGATATGGATCTTACATTTACCTCGCAGTTCTGTGGAGTTAACACTATCTCTCTTGCATCTTTATTAAAACACCTCCTAACCCTCGCTGGATCTGTGAGTTTCCCCACCTGTGCCTGGATGAAGGGCTGGGGAAAGGCCCAGAACTGATGCTGAAAACCCCAAGCCTTGGCTTTGAAGAAGTCACTTCCCTACCTGCATCTCACTTCTGCATTTGTCTATGAGGGTAAGGCTGGCTGTCTTTGGGAATCTAGGGCTTTCTGGTTCCACAGAAGAGTGGGATTTCCATCATCTAGGATTTCTGTGAGAAATGCTCACCTAACAGTGGGCATGCTGACCTTGCATACCTTATGGCTAATTCTGTTCCCCACCAAGGATGCTAGGGGAAAATTTCTCATGTCAAGGATCTTCTGGATGTATATTTCAAACTCTCCCAGAGGCCACCTGACCTTAGCACTCCTGACAAGGAGAGTCTGACAAAAGGAAGGACCTTGTTCAGAAACAGGAGGACATGAGCTGGGAGTGGGTGTGGCCAGCTCAGATGTTGAGGGTGTTGAGGCAGATCATGTGCTTCAGACAAGCCTGGTTTACATCAGGAGAGCAAGAATGAGAGGGTAGGGGGAAGGAGGAGGAGAGGGTTTTGAGTCAGAGATTAGCATCAATGCCCAGGAAGCACGCATAAAAGAAATGAATAGAATGGTTGCCACAGTGGTTTGAATAGGAATGGCTTTCAAAGTTATACTGTTCAAGCAATTTAAAGATTAAATGAAAAATGGCCTTGGTCTACTTATATTTTTATTATCTATCTATCTATCTATCTATCTATCTATCTATCTATCTATTTATGTGAGTACACTTTTGCTCTCTTCAGACACACCAGAAGAGGGCATCGGATCTCATTACAGATGGTTGTGAGCCACCAGGTGGTTTCTGGGAACTGAACTCAGGACCTCCGGAAGAGCAGTCAGACTCATGCATTTGAATGCTTGGCTCTTAGGGAGTGGCACTATTATGGGGTGTGACCTTGTTGGAGTAGGCGTTGCTTGTAGAAGGAAGTGTGTCACTGTGGGGTGGGCTTTGAGGTCGCATTTGCTCAAGCTACCCTCAGTGTGGCACACAGTCTCTCCTTCTGCTGTCTTCGGTTCAAGATGTAGAACTCTTGGCTCCTTCAGCACCAAGCTTCTCTCCGTGATGTTATGGACTGCACCTCTGAACTGTAAGGCAGCCCCAGTTAAATGTTTTTCTTTACAAGAGTTGCCATGGTCCCAGTGTCTCTTCACAGCAATAAAACCCTAACTAAGACATGGGGTCAAAATCAGGAACCAAACATGAGCTTCAGGATTACTCACTATCTGTTTAGATTCATCCAGGTATTATTAATCTCTGATGTCCTTAGCTGTTGTTGTTGTTGTTGTTGTTGTTGTTGTTGTTGTATTTTTCAACTTGAGAAGAGCTAGAGTCATTAGGGACTAGGGAATCTGAACTGAGGAAACGCCTCCATCAGACTGGCCTATGGACAAGTCTGTGCCTCCATCAGACTGGCCTATGGACAAGTCTGTGGGGGCATTTTCTTAAGTGATGATTGATATGGGACGGCCCAGCCCACTGTGGGCAGGGTCACCCCTATATAGGTGGCTTAAGAAAGCAGCCCAAGAAAGCCATGAAGACAAAGCCAATAAGTAGTGCTTCTTGGCCCCTGAAGCTTCTTTCTTAAAAGCCAAAAACACGTTAGTGGCTTTTTTTTTTTTTTTTTTTTTTTTTTTTTTTGGTTTTTCAAGACAGGGTTTCTCTGTGTAGCCCTGGCTGTCCTGGAACTCACTCTGTAGACCAGGCTGGCCTCGAACTCAGAAATCCATCTGCCTCTGCCTCCCAAGTGCTGGGATTACAGGCGTGCACCACTACCACCTGGCACGTTAGTGGCTTTTAAAGTTACACTGTTCAAGCAATTTAAAGATTAAATGAAAAAAAAAATGGTCTTGGTATACCTACTTTTTTTTATTATTTATTTATGTATGTGAGTATACTTTTCCTCTCTTCAGACACACCAGAAGAGGGCACCGGATACCATTACAGAGGTTTGTGAGTCACCAGGTGGTTTCTGAGAATTGAACTCAAGATCTCTGGAAGAGCAGTCAGTACTCTTAACCACTGAGCCATCTCTCCAGCCTGGCCTACTTATTTTTACCTAGAATTCTTCTTTAGTGAATGATTCATAAGACAGTTCTGTGCATTGTTTTGGGTTACTGACTGATAAGATAAAAATAAGTCAAAAAAGGTCAAAGATGGGCATGGTAGTATAGGCCTATAATCTCCATCCTTGGGAGGAGGAAGCCAGAGGATCAGGATTTCAAAGTAATCTTCAGTTATATAGTGAATTCTGGACCAGCCTGGGTTACATTAGACACTCAACAAAACAAAAGTCAAGGAAGGCCTCACTGTAGGAAGGGCTCAAGGACGTGAAGGTGGGTATTTTGACATAAAAAGGGTTCATTTTCTTGTTTGAGTTTTCTGTATTCTTAGCTAGCAGGAGTAAGGGCCTTTGTGCCTTTCATGTTACCACAGGTTTTTGTCTTCTGCTTCAGTTCTACCCAGGCTGTTGAATTGCACCTCTTTGGAGCTCAGCCTTCTCACCATGAGAACTTGTCCCCAGAGCTCTCCCTCTGAACATTGATTAATTGTCGGGGCGTGGAGAACTGATGATTGTGTGAATGCCACCTCCTTCTGGGGCTATGACACCATCTGGCTTGATCACCTCCACAGAAGATTGGTCTGTTTAAATATTCCCTATAAGTATGGAGTGCAAAGGGAAGATCTTTTGGCCCTAAGGCATAGGTCCATAACTAGAGGGATGGCAAATGAAGTTATTCTGCCTGAGATATTACATCTCTCCTCTCAGTACCACTGGAAAAACAGGTGTGACTAGTATCTGTATGTAGGTGAGTGAAGGTTTAGATACGTTGGCATTTGTGTGAAGCACCTGGAGCCATTTCTACCTGGTGGTCAGGTCCACCTCTTCCTGCCAACCCATTGAGTCCTTCTGTCCCTGCAGGATCTGGCATGGCTGTCTTGTTTTTGTTTTTGTTTTTGCTTTTTCGAGACAGGGTTTCTCTGTGTGGTCCTGGCTGTCCTGGAACTCACTCTGTAGACCAGGTTGGCCTTGAACTCAGAAATCCGTCTGCCTCTGCCTCCCAAGTGCTGGGATTACAGGCGTGCGCCACCACGCCTGGTTGGCATTGCTGTCAAAAGAACAGTATGACATGGTTCCTGCCCCTGGAGCAGAGTCAGAAGTGTGTGGATCTTCTCAAGTGCTGATGGTTGCTATAAGCATAAGGCCTGTTTGTATAATAATGTATATATTTTACTTCATTTTCCTCCTTTGGGGAATGTCTTTCTGCCAAGGTTAATGACTCTATGATAATCAGAAACAGCACAATTCCAGGAGGTAAGGGTTTGTCTGATGTTCCTCAGCAAAATGGTAAATACTGTGACCGTCAGGACAGCCTTAAGGCTGTGGGAAAGAACTCTGAAAACATGAGTTCAAGAATATATAGGCCGGGCGGTGGTGGAGCACACCTGTAATCCCAGCACTTGGGAGGCAGAGGCAGGCGGATTTCTGAGTTCGAGGCCAGCCTGGTCTACAGAGTGAGTTCCAGGACAGCCAGAGCTATACAGAGAAACCTTGTCTTGAAAAACAAAAAAACAAAAACAAAAACAAAAACAACAACAACAAAAGAATATATAAACAGGATTTCTCAACAATGTAAAATATAAGAATGCAACATAAAGTATATGAGGGAATTCACACACCTAAACAAAACAAAACAAAAAAAGAAAACAAAACAAAAGTTGCACTAATGAGTCAGGAAAGGGAAAGTAATAGTTAAAAAACAAGGCTTATGGTACCAGTAATATTGGAGTACTAGGAAGTGAGGAAACAGTGATCACAGGGCAGGATTCCACCCAGCCAGGCTTATTGTTTGTGTTTAGAAAGGCAGGAAGATTTCTGAGTTCAAGGCTATCCTGAGACAGAGTGAGTTTAGGTCCAGATCTGGTGGTACATACCTTTGAGACAGAGCCATGTAAGTCTCTGAGTTCAAGGACTTTCTACAGAACAAGTTCCAGGACAGCCATGCTTAAGCAGTGAAGAAGTTGGAAAACAGAAACAAAGTTTCTTACATAAAAATTGCCTTGGGGACTGGAGAGATGGCTTAGTGGTTAAGAGCACCGACTGCTCTTCCAGAGGTCCTGAGTTCAATTTCCAGCAACCACATAGTGGCTCACAAGCATCTATAATGAGATCTGATGCCCTCTTCTGGTGTCTGAGGACAGCTACAATTTACTTACACATAATAATAAATAATATTTTTTTTAAAAAAATTGCCTCAGCCGGGCGGTGGTGGCACACGCCTGTAATCCCAGCACTTGGGAGGCAGAGGCAGGCGGATTTCTGAGTTCGAGGCCAGCCTGGTCTACAGAGTGAGTTTCAGGACAGCCAAGACTACACTGAGAAACCCTGTCTCAAAAAACCAAAAAAAAAAAAAAAAAAAAAAAATTGCCTCTATGTCTAGATTTGGCAACCATGAGTGCTGTGCCCAATGAACTATATAGGACTTGCTATGTTAAAAAAAATGTACTTGCTGTCTTTTTCTAAGAATCAAGGAACTGGGCTGGAGAGATGGCTCAGTGGTTAAGAGCACCAACTGCTCTTCCAGAGGTCCTGAGTTCAATTCCCAATAATGACATGGTGGCTCACAACCATCTGTAATAGGATCTGATACCCTCTTCTGGTATGTCTGAAGACAGCTACAGGTTACTCATATAAATGAATTAATCTTTAAAAACAAACAAACAAACAAATCAAGGGACTAAGGTCATAAAATGCTGATTTGTGGGATAATAAAAAGGGAACCTGGGGTAAATGATTAAATTGATATGAAATTCCTAAAGAAGGTAGCTTATGCAGATAAAAGACTGGGCTTTGGTGTGCAAGAGTCAGGCATCTAGAGAGTCGTCTGGAGCAGACTGCAGAGCTGTTAGACTTCACCCCATCATTGACTTGGATCATCCTTCATCACTCCCAAACACCCCTTCTCAGGATCCTCTCCCAAGCTGATGCTGGTCCTTGGCATGCCCCAAATTTGTATATGAAGCAAAGAAGTCTGCGAAGGGTTGAACAACTCTTGAGAAGCTGCATCCCCCAAGATTCAAACCCTCCCCACATTATGAAGACACAGGGCACTCTAAAGTAGGAAAACGCATTTCATTTTGCAGCGAAGCTGTTAAGCTGAGGAAGCAAATAGCCACTTCTGGAAGACCCTGAAACCAAGATTCACCCCGTCTCTCCTTCCACAGGCATGACCCAGCAGTAAGAGCTTCCGGAAGACTCGCTGAGAGAAGGTGGGACGCCTAGAAGAGTCTCAGGCCATCCAAGCTTACTGGATGAAACTCAGACCAACTGGCCTACTTAAAGGACCTACAACAACCTGTTGATCAACCTCCATGTGTTGGATATTGTGAGCTGTTCCCCATGTTCTGGTGGGCTTGGTGATATAGCTGTCTGTGAGTCATGTCTTCTCCTGTAACTAACCCCTCAGTCATAGACATGTAAGTAACCCCAGTAAACCCATTGGTTCACCACAATCAGTGGTGGCCTTAACTTTGGTCTGCCATTGGTCACCTGGGGTGACCTCCTTGCTGACATCTCCCTGGGAACAATGTTACACAGAAAATCTGGTAACTAATGGTCAAGGCATTTACTCAGTAGAGCGGCTGGTTGTTTAACTTTTGAGAACTCGACAGCTTTTCTCAAAGAATTAAAAACAAATCTAGCAGACCCATGGTATTAGCTCACATTTTAATGAAACAAATTTAAATCTAAACAAGGCATGAATGTCATAAGCCCTTGGCTCTATCAACCGAGCAACACTAAGTCCACAACATACACGTGAATAAAAACTTTAGCATCAAATTTAAAAAATTTCAAATCATGTAAAATCAAGAAACAGATTAAACTTGTAACATTGTGTTTCACAATAGTAGTGTCAAGTTTTGAGTTACCATTTTTCTGTATTCTATTTTAATTTAAATTTTTTATGGGTTACAGGTTGTTTTATTAGACCTGGAAGACTTGCTGAAGATGGACTATTGGGTTTGAATTTCTGAACACAGAAGCAGAAATCTTTTAATTTTATTTTTCAGAGGAAAATAGAAAGCATTAGATATCATTTATAACAGTTTCCAACAAAGCATGTTTGCAAAGTGTTCTGTTTCCTCATCCTTTCTACCCTCTCCCCATTTTTTGGTGCTTATGGTGGTGCTGGGGTTGAATCCAGGACCTGTTACAAGCAAGCTATGCAAGTTCTTGTTCACTGACATCTCTCTAGTCCTTTTTACCTTGTCTCCCTTCCTTATGTATTCACTGTGGAAGAAAAGTAAGGACAGCAGGTACTAGTGTGTCAAGGAACTAGTGTAGAGATTAGAGGACAACGTTTTGGAAATCTGTTCTTTCTTACCTTGTTTTTAGGTAGAGATTTTCCTGTCTGTCTGTCTGTCTGTCTGTCTGTTTGTCTGTCTGCTCTCCCTTCAACTCTTGTGTGTGTGTGTGTGTGTGTGTGTGTGTGTGTTCAGGTGGTTATGGAAGCCAGAAGGGGACAGTTTGATTCCCTAGAGCTGTCCAGTGTGGCTGCTGGGAACCAAACACAATTTTCTCATAACTCTTAAGCAATCTTAACCACGGAGCCATTCCTCCAGCTCAAGGAAGAGTCTTTCTTGTTCCTACAGCTTCGATATGCACCCTAGGAAAGCAAGTCCTTGGGCTTTGGGCCAGTCCTCCTGTCTCCCTCACGTATTGTGCTCATTGTGCGTGTGATGGCTTACAGGTGCTAGGATTGACTGAGGCTCTCAGGCTTGAGTGAGGAGCACTTTACCCTCTGAGTGTCTTTCTGACCTTCGTCTTTTGATCATAATCACAATGGACTATCGATTGAGCGATATCATTGTAAGCCAGGGCACAGCGAAGCCACTGGACTAGATCACTTCTGGGGAGAAAAGAAGGTTTATTGGAGATCAAACTGTTTAAGCTATCTCTCAGGGGCAGAGGACAGATAGAGGAGAAGAGAGAGAAAGAGAGAGACTGAGAGGCTCTAGGCCTGACATGGGCTTTGAACCCTAAAAGCTCACCCCCAGTGACACACCTCCTCCAGCAAGGCCACTACTGTTCTAACATTCTAACCTATCAGAGAGTTCCAGTCCCTGGTGACTAAGCATTCAAATATGGAGGCTGCAGGAGCGGAGAGGCAGGGGGTAGCTTATTCAAACCACAAGAGCAACCGTGTGAATCTCAGCACTACCCAGGCAAAGAAAAGGAGCAAGATGGGACATCTGTCACCTGAAGGTGGGATGGTTGCATGCGTGAGGCTGGACCATGCTCCCCACCGTGATGATAATGGACTAACTCTCTGAAACTGTAAGCAAGCCCCCAATTAAATGTTTCTTTTTTCGTAAGACTTGCCTTGGTCATGGTGCCTCCTCTTAGCAACAGATCAGCGACCATCAGACACCTGTCCTGAGTTTGTTGTTGTTGTTTCTTTTGTTTGTTTTTTAGACTCTAATAAAGTTGTCTTTGAGTTTCCTTTTGAGTCCACTCTTAAATTATTTTTATCAATGAGACTAAGAGCCCAGGACTGGACTTCAATTTCCCTAGTGACATGTGGTAACTCCTTGGGAACTTTCTCGCTCTCATGTTTGGTAGAACTATCATTGATTTCTCCAACAGTTATTTATTTAGTGCTGGGGCGGGGAGCTCAAGTGTGGAGTCAGAGAACAACTCCGCAGAGTCAGTCCTCTCCAGCTACCGTGTGAGTTCTGGGGACTGAACTCAGGTACTCAGGCTTAGTAGCAAGCAAGCTTACCCACTGGGCCGTCTGGCCAGCCCTTGTTTCCTTATTTTGAGCAGGGTCCCTAGCTGCGCCAACTGGGCTAGTTTTTGATTTTGAGGCAATCTTCCACCTCTGTCTTTTGAATGCTGGGATTGCTCCTCAACCCCTCTCCCCCTCTCCCCAAGCAGGATGTAACGGAGCCCCTGTAATTCTAAATATTTGGGAAGCGGAGGCAAGAATTCAGGGTCGGCCATAGCTATGTGAGAAGTTCAAAACCAACAAGAGCTAAGCAACGTATTCTCAAACAAACTAAAAAGCTTTGGTAGTGAGGACTTGGAGACGGCAAACCATGATCAGAACCGTGAATGAAACTATTATTTTAATGAAAACAAAACAACAGCAGCAAAATCTCATCCTGCCTAATTGGCAGCACGTTCTCGATTGCGGTGACTGAGAAGTGGAAATTAGTGCACTCGGCGCCTCCGCTTACTGTTTTAACTGTGGTCACTAATGAGCTCCTGTGAGCACACTGGGAGACAATGCTAGGATTGATCTCCAGCGAAGGGCCCATTGGAATGTCTGCTGATCTAGCCAGGGTTATGATAAAACACCAAGCCAGAGAGCGAACTGCTGAGAAAAAGAGTTTCCACAGCCCTGAAGGAAGTCAGGACAGGAACTCAAGCAGGGCTGGAACCTGGAGGCAGGAGCGGATGCAGAAGCCATGGAAGGGCGCTGCTTAGCGGCTTGCTTCCCAAGGCCTGCTCAGCCTACTTTTTTATAGAGCCCAGGACCACCAGCATAGGGGTGGCCCCACCCAAAATGGGCTGGGCGCTAATTAAGAAAATGCCCTACAACCGGATCTTACGCAGGTATTTTCTTAATTGAGGTTTTCTCCTCTCAGATGATTTAAATTTGTGTCAAACTGGCAAACAACAACAACAACAAACAAACAAACAAACAAACAAAAAAACCCTAGCCAGTACTCCTGCAAGGGCTCCTCACTCCTGAGCGGGTGCGTGTGTGCGTGTGTGTGTGTGTGGGGGGGGGGCGCTGTGATTCCCGTCTGCTGCTGCTCCACTGCACTGGGGCTTTCCAAGTTCTGCAGCAGTACTTGGTGAGTACTAAGCTCTGTGCTTATCTCAGGGACCTTGTGTTCCCTTTCCTTTAGCATAGGACCCTCGACAATGTGTGCTTATCTCCGCGACAACAAGTTACAGCTCGGCTGTAGTCCACTTTAATTCGTTCCTTAGTCTGTGACAATGATGTTCACGGGCTGGGGAGATGGCTGTGTTAAAGAGCAGTTGTTGCTCTTTGTAGAATGTTAAGTGTTACAGCTCTAACCGGAACAGGGTTGCTAGTGTTACAGCTCCCTCCGGGGTTGGGGGGGGGGGATGTTTCCCCACTGCAAGTGTTACAACTCTGCTCTGGCCCCGCAGGACAAGCGCCCAGGAAGGTGGTAGCAGCAGAGACGGAAGCTGAAAACTGAGTTGACTCGACGTTTCTTGGGGCGGAGCTTGCCACAGAGTTTGGGCTTTTTTTACTCTGAATGGCTGGCGAGCAGGTGGGGAGGGAGTTAGGAGGGGCGAGCGAGCTGGGTCTGGCCAACCGGAAGGGAAAGTGCGAGGGGTCTGTGGGCGGAACCTGGCTGTGGCGGGGTTCTGAGGTCCCCGGAAAGGGAGGTGGGGCATGACTACTCGTGAGCCTCCAGGGGCTTACACAGAGGACCTGGGTTCTGTTCCCACGCCCACAAGGTGGCCCAAACCATCCTGAATTCCAGATCTAGGGGACCCAAATAGCTTCTTTTGAACTCCTGGGACAGCCAGCACACACGTTGTATCTATACATACACATACCTTCATGCAAAACACTCATACAACAAACAAAAACTTTAAAAAAAAATCTTATTTATATTTTTTAAACTATGTCCAATGGTGAATATTTTAGCAAAAGCAAAATTATAATTTTCTGGGGACAAAACAGATCCAACTGAGCCTGAGGGTGGAGCAAACCAGATGAGGACAGATGTGCTTAGAGGTACAAACTCCGCCACAATTGTTTTGGGCTCCTTTCTAAATAATTACAGAAGATCGCTGTGGCTCTGTATAACCTCGTCAGAGGACCCCCACTCCCACCCCCCAAGGTCAGAGACCCCAAGCAAGCTATGCTCTAGATGCCTCTTGGCCAGTTTTCACCCCAGAGCTCAGGACTGGGAGACCTTGCCTCCTAGTAACCATCCACGGACAGTCTTTAGCCTGGAGCCTGGAGCCCTTTCTCCTGTCTTTCTTCCCTGAGAAGCACGCGGTGTGGAAAGACCCTCCAGGCTTCCACGCGTCTGGCTCTAAGCCAGTGTCCATGAGGCCTTTCCACATTGCATAGGGTGCCGGTCCCCCACCCCATCACCCAGTAACCCCCGCAGTTCCTTCTCTGCGACCCCTATCACCACGTGCAGGTCAGAAGACACGGGCGGCCGTGAGCGTGTGTGTGTGTGTGTGTGTGTGTGTGTGTGTGTGTGTTTTGCTGGTTTCAGGCTTTTTTTCTGCTTGAGTGGAGATGAAACAGCATCACTCCTCCCACAGATGGGAAAGGGGTGCAGGTAGGGGTAAAGTGAGGGACACCCGTGCATCGCGCCGGAGGTTGTGTTGGGGGGGGGCGGCGGGCGGGGGAGACGCTCTAGTCTCCCACTCCCGGGTCGTTGCACGCCCCTCGCCCGCGCCCTAAGCTGCCGCTCTGCCCCAGGAGGCGCCGGCAGGGGCCGGAGGCGCGCACCCCGCCCGGCACACCCCAGCGGAGCAGCAGCGACCGGGTCTCCTGCAGCGCAGGGCGCCGCCCGCCCGCGTGGTCCTGTCCCCAGCTCAGCCGACCGCACAAGCCGGGCCTGCTTCTGCAGATCAGGTGGGTCCCGCCGGACGTCTGACACCGGAGCCACGAGCCACGCGCGTGGGGAGGCGGTGTGGGCGAGCGGGAGTGCCTCTGCTCCGGCCCAGCCCTACTACGGTCCTTGCTTTTGTCCTGGTCACTTGATCATTTCCTCTGTATCCACTTCTGAACTCCAGGCTCTGTCTCACGCTGAACAGTGTCGCTGCATCTATTCAGCCTTCCGGACCAGGGCCTGCTGTCTGTTTACTGGGGTCGCCCGCCCCCTTCCCTAGGTATCCGAGTAGCGAAGCTGGGCAGGGCAGGGCAGGGCAGGGCTGGGCAGGGGAGGGGAGGGCAGGGGAGGGGATGATGGGGGAGGGAAGGGGATGGTATGGGATGGGAGGGGAGGGCAGGTCTCGGGACCACCGATACTAACCAGTGAGTCTAGAAAAGCAGGAGGTGTCTTCCTGCTGTAGGGACAGGACAGGGCGGGGTGGCTCTTCCGGACAAAATGGGAAAGGGGAGCAGGTAGGGGTAAAGTGGAGAGACACCCGGATTTGAGAGACAGACAGACTTTTAACAGCGAAGGAAGGACCAAGCCAAAATCAAGCCTGAGCCAAGTCTCCGGCACTAACTTTGCTGTGTTGGGTGTTGGGAGGTAATCTCATCATAACTTTTCAAACCACCTCGCTCCCTCTGTAAAGAAAAGAGACACCATCCAGCATTTGAAGATGGCAGGGGAACCGCTCAACAAAACACACACACACACACACACACACACACACACACGTTTTATTATTTTGTGTTAGCATGCAAAGTACTGTGTTTCATTACGGCATTTTCATACATATGCGATTGCACAAACTCTTGAAAATCATCCAAGAAACAGCAAAGTGGGAAATAATGTCAGGGCTGGGGGCGCGGAGGAGGGAGAACAGAGAGACTGGAGAGACTGCTGTCTTCCTTGCTGCGGGGGCCAGGACGAGGTTGGGAGGGCGGGGATGTCAGCGCCACTAGCTCCTCCCCCAGGAAGGGCCCGGGACCCAGGGACTCTTATTTTTGTGGTTTTGCTTGTCTGGGCATTATCGGCCCCAGAAAAGATCTGACTGCCTCTTTCAACGCCGGGAGGTAGATAGGTGTGTCTCAGGAGGCTGGAGATTCTGGGTGGAGCCCTAGTCTTGCCTTTGCCTAGCTGTGTGACTCCTTCCTTCCCTTGTAGATTCTTCTCGGGATGAGAAATACTGATTCTGCTGAAGACCTCGTTCTCGTGCTCTGGGTAGGCAAAGGCGAGGGGGCTCACCATGGCTCGGGTGGCCAGAGGTTGGGGCATCAGGACTATGGGAGTCTCTGCCTTTTGGCAGTGCTTACTACCTTCCTTACAGTTATTTTTGGGAGTAGTTGCTTCTTCCTGGTGGGAGCCACATACCGGTCCAAGCTATCTTTTGCAAGTAACAGGTGTCTGGTGACTAGATGCAGGGCTGAACACTTCACTTGGGATGACCTGGTTCCAGGGGCCTCGAGTATTGGCTCAGGCCCCAAATGGCCTAGGAGGGGTATCTGCAGACTTTGGCTCCGACTCCTCTGATATTACTACATAGAACCAATTCGTTCACTTCTGCTTTCTGTGTGAGGAACTCCCCAAGAGGATGTTTTGGGGAGGCCTCCTGTCCCCATTCCCTGTGATTAGGGCCAGTTTTCAGTGGAATGCCTGAGATCAGAAGGTGGAAGAAGATCAATTGATTACTATCAATACCCCCCACCCCACCCCCTGCAGCCACTTCCTGGCTTTCTGACACTTCTGGGCTAGGGGCTGACCATGAGTCTTAATCCCTGTGCACTTCTGTGTCTTAGTGAGACTTTTAGAGTACATGGTTCTCGCAGGTCTGACAGTGTAAGCTTGGCTCTGTTGGCCGGGTTTATAGAGAAAGAAATCAAAGTTGGGAAAAGCTAAAAAGTCCCTGGTTTATGGACACTCAGGGATTAGATGGAATCTAAGATTGGGATGCATTCCAGCCAGTCCCTAAGGCTTGCGTGCTTCCTGTTTGTTTGTTTGTTTGTTTGTTATGTGTGTGTGTTTGTTTTTTAGTCAGGGATTTTCTGTGTAGCCTCGGGTATCCTGGAACTTACTCTGTAGCTGGCCTTTAGCTCAGAGATTTGCCGGCTTCTGCCTCCCAACCACTGGGATTAAAGGCGCGTGTCACCGCTACCTGGCTGCTTACTTTCTATTTATCATCTCTCACCGTGGCAAGAAAATGGCTAAGGACCAGGCACCATGGCTCTGGGGGGGAAGGGCTGGGGAGAGTGGAAGGGAGAACGCATTGGGTAGGGGCTGAGCCCCTAAACGGTGCAGCTCGGGCATAAATATGATTTTGTTTGAAGTGAAATATACTTTGATTATTTGGGGTCCTTACAGTTTATTTACTAATTTTTAATTGCACTCTAATTTGCATTCACTAAAATACACAGACCATAAGCATTTTTGATTTAATGAGGTCTTGTGTTATAACACTTTTCCCAGGGGAGATGCAGCGCTCCCCCTACCCCCCCCCCCTGGTCTACTCACCTGGATAGGGAGTCCAGGGCAGACCAAAGCATGGATACCACCAAAGTCCAACTTGGTGAACCAATGAGCTTTATTGGTGTTATTTACGGGAATATGGGTGAGGGGTTACTTACAGCAGCAGACATGACTCACGGACAGCTGCGTCACCAAAGCACAGGTGACAGGTGACAGGTCACAAAGCCTGCAGCACTCTGCATAGCCTGCAGATAACTCAGTAGGCTGGAGAGTGTCCTTTCCGAGTAACGTATCTAAGCCTGGTCTAGGCAGCTCAGCTGGTTTCTGCTTCTTCTAGGCAGCTGGTCTGGTCTCAGAGCTGTCTTTGCAGCTCAGCTTCCATCAGTCTGAGGGGGCACTCTCGACTTTTATTGCTTGCTTCTGCAGGGAGGGGGCCCAGTGAATCTGGTCAGTTTCAGGAACTTCCTGGGACTATTATTTTTGTTGTTGCTGCTGCTACTGCTGCTGCTGTTGGTGGTGTTGATTACCTCCCTGTTTAAAGAACTCCCCTGAATGACTGAATATTTTAATCTAGGAAGAGAATGTTGCACAAGCTTTGAGTTGTGTGTCTGGGGAAGGGGTGAAGTTCATTGATGCAGACATCTAAACCCAGGACCTTTAAAGAGCCAGTTGGGTTGTTGTAACCCCCTCTGAGCTCCTGATATTCTACCACTGAGCAATATCCTCTAGGCCCCGTGGTTCGCAGTTTGTTTTGAGATAGGGTCTTGCTTTGTAGGACAGACTGACTTTGGGCTGTCTACCTAAGATTCCCCTGTCTCAGCTTCCTGAGTGTTAAAATCACAGGTGTGCCCTACTGCATCTGGCCAAACACAGTGCAGTGAAGGTTTGGTGGTTTCTTTTGTTGTTGCAGTGTTTTGGTTTGGTTTGTTTTGCTTTGCTTTTTAAAGTGTGAGGACTGTTTTGGAACTTGAAGAAAATGGCAAGATAGGCAAACCATGACTTTTGGCAGGGACTGGAAGGAGAGAGAGAGAGAGAGAGAGAGAGAGAGAGAGAGAGAGAGAGAGAGAGAGACATGCCTTTTGAGTTGAGGGCTAAGGGCAGCCTCATGAAAGTGTGTAGGCAGCATTTTGGAGTGTGTGTGTGCCTGTGTGTGTGTTATTTTCAGGGAAACAGAATCCTAGAGGATCAGCACAGATGAGCTCAGGATTTCGTCTGGAGTCCAAAGAAGAGATGAAGAGATAAAAAGAAAAGCGTATGCATCTTGAGAATTCAGAAAATTAAGCAGGCTTAATAGTGGAGATGCGTAGCTTGGGGCGGGGGCACTCCTGAGGGGAACATTATCTCGTTAAGGGGATAATTATTCCCTCCTGTGGCCTCGACATATGTTCAGGTGTGTCAAGTTTCCTTCAGGTTGGTCTCTGGGCCAGATGATTGACGGGCCCACATGGGTTAATTTTAAGGGAGAGGCCAATAGTGTGTAATATGATTAAAATGTTTGTGACTGATTAGAGTGGAGTTGGGCGTCGTGGTGCGCACCTTTAGTCCCAGCACTCGGGAGGCCGAAGCAGGTGGGTCTCTGAGTTTGAGGAAAGCCTGGTCTAAAAAGGAAGTTCCAGGACAGTCAGGGCTGTTACACAGAGAAACCCTGTCTGGGGGGGGGGGAGGGAGAAAGATGGGGGGGGGGGAAGAGTGCCACGTCTCCCAAGGTCACGTCTCCCAAGGCCACAGATAGGACTGAGGTTCTCCTCTCCCTTTTTTTTTTTTTTTAACTTTTTAAAAAGATTTATTTATGAGGACACCATTACCCTCTTCAAACACACTGGAAAAGGGCATCAGATCCCATTACAAATGGCTGTGAGCCACCATGTGGTTGCTGGAATTTGAACTCAGGACCTCTAGAAGAGCAGCCCATGCTCTTAACCGCTGAGCCATCTCTCCAGCCCCAGAACCTCTCCCTTAATGGGCCTCAGCAAAGTCCTCAGAGCTCCCGTCCGTGGAAGAGGGCCAGCTTCAGTGCCTTCCAGGCTTTTTTGTTGTTGTTGTTGTTGTTGTTTTGTTTTGTTTTTTCGAGACAGGGTTTCTCTGTGTAGCCCTGGCTGTCCTGGAAACTCACTCTGTAGACCAGGCTGGCCTCGAACTCAGAAATCCGCCTGCCTCTGCCTCCCAAGTGCTGGGATTACAGGCGTGCGCCACCACACCCGGCTCCTTCCAGGCTTCTTAATGCCTGTCTAGCTACCTAATATTTGCCCCTCAAGAGCTGAGACCTAACATTTAGGACATGGGTGCCTGGCAGGTCTGTGTATCTGAGGTAGAGGCATAGAAGGACTTGCATCTCCACACTTGCTGACTCTGGCCCTTGAGGTAATCCTGAGGAGCGGGGCGAACTGGATCATTACTAAGGTCAGAGCAGACAGAACTCATTTCTGCCACAGAAATTTGGACCCTGTCTTCGTGGACTAAAATCTGATTTTGCAGATTCGTGTAAAGCTGATGAACCACTTAGCAAATTATCAGGATGCACAAACAGCGGTTCGTTTCTGGTCAGGGAAAGCTGAGAGCCCTTTGCTCTGACTGCCCTCCCTGGTGTGTCTATAGGCGGCAGAGGCCTGGCTCGTCCTTTTCAAATCCAGTCACCTCTTTTATTTCCTATTTTCTCTAGTTATTTGACTCTTGCTGTACTTCCCACCTGGTTGGTTACGACTTTTGTAGGTAGCTGAAGCTTACTCATTTTCTTTTTATCGTTAAGGTCAGTTGGGGCTCCCTAGGGCTGGTTTCAGGGACTCTGGAGATCCCCTCAGGCCTGATAGTCTTTCCCCTGACAGTTTAGTCATGTGCTGGAAGAAGTTGGCCTTTTTGACTTATTGCTGTTTCCCTTGAAGTCCTGAGGGAGTTTCTTTCCGGGTTGACCATCTTCGTTGCAGAATGTGTAATCTAACCCTGTCTCTTCCTGGCTCCTCTAGTCTAGAAGACAGGTAACTTGCAAGAACTTTCAGAACCCTTTGAGAAGTGTTCCGTCACCCCCTGCAGCTTGGTTGACTTAGGGACCAAAACAATGGCTACTCTTTCAGGCCCTGCATCTTCATCCCTCCCGGGTCTAAGTTTGGTTGGCTACTCCCCCCCACCCCCAGAAGGTCAGTTAGGACAGCCCTGAAGAAAAGCTTCGGCATAGAGCTTTAATCACTTTTACCTTTTACAAGGTAGATAGCGCTAGCAGGGGGATGATGGTAAATATCTTAATTAATTAGTTAATTAATTATTTTAAAGATTTATTTATTTATTTATTTATTTAGTATATGTAAGTACACAAGTACACTGTAGCTGTCTTCAGATACTCCAGAAGAGGGCGTCAGATCTCGCTACAGATGGTTGTGAGCCACCATGTGATTGCTGGGATTTGAACTCAAAACCTTCATAAAAGCAGTCAGTGCTCTTAACCGCTGAGCCATCTCTACAGCCCCTATTTATTTATTTTGATCATAAAGCTTTCCTTTCCCTTCCTTCCTATTTTAGTTTTTCTTTCTTTTTAAAGTTTTATTTATTATTATATGTAAGTTCACTGTAGCTGTCTTCAGACACACACCAGAAGAGGGCATCAGATCCCATTACAGATGGTTGTGAGCCACCATGTGGTAGCTGGGATTTGAACTCAGGACCTCCAGAAGAGTAGTCAGTGCTCTTAACCACTGAGCCATCTCTCCAGCCCCTATTTTAGTTTTTCAAAGACAGAATTTCACTGTGTAGGCCTGGCTGTTCTGGAACTCATTCTGTTGACCAGGCTGGCCTGGAATTCACAGATCTACTTGCCTCTGAGTGCTGGGATTAAGGGCATGCACCACCACTGCCCTATGATCTGAAAGCTTAAATGATCAGTGATTGGTAACTCTAACAAGTTAAAGTAAACTCCTAGGGACCCTGTGCAGGGACGAACTCACTTCTTTATTTTTAAGGCTCAGGGATCAAGTTTGTCCTAATCATAAAGAGCACAGTTTGTGAGTGAACAAATCAGCGCTTGAGAAGGAAGGTTGGGGAGACTGGGAACTGTAGCTGGAGCACGCACTACTGATTTCCAGAGTCACATTGGCTGAGGATAATAAAGGCCTAGAAGTTTACTGGGAATTGGGTACATGCTCTCCCCAGTTCTGGAGTTCCATAGGGTCTAAGCATCCCAAGTGGTGATGGTCAGGATCCACAAGTTGCTTTGATCAGTGGGGACCAAACTTTACACACACACACACACACACACACATTCTCTCTCTCTCTCTCTCTCTCTCTCTCTCTCTCTCTCACACACACACACACACACACACAAGTGCTCGCACGGGGGGTGGGGCGGTAATATAATTGACTCTTAGATATGGCTTTAATTTCCATCCTGGAAGAATCTAGAATGACTGGAGGTAATCCTAGAAGAGCCTTTTATCCTAGGCACAAATGTGTTGGGGGTTTATGGCTCTAGGGGAATCTCTATTCCCTTGAGAACCCAGTTTACATTAGATAAAATGTCTCAAGACCTAAAGAGTTGCCGGTGTTCCTGATACATTTCCTCTCCAATAAATGCCAGCCGCGACCAAAGCAAAGGCCCCAAAGCCCACAGGGACAGAGAGAAAGCTTGAAGATCAAATTGAGAAAATAACCAAAGGGTAGGCATGCATGGGCCACCATCAGGAACCTCCCTCCCCAAGCTGCAGCATCTGGCCATCCGTTTTGTCCTTGTTTATGGTTCTCCTATAAGTGACAAACATGTTCTCTTTTGCAGGGTCTTCATTGTCTTGTTAAAAGAACTTAGAACCAGGTTCCACCGGAAACTCATTTTATGAAAAATTGCAAGAAAAACAACAGGGCAGGCAAGCCATCGATCTTGTTAGCTGCTGGAAGGAGTTGGGTAAGTGGGGCACAGTCAGGCCTTTTGACATGAGAAGGTAGGCTCCACAGTGGGGAGCTGCAAGCATCAGTACAGGGTGGGAGGTGTCAGCAGAGAAACACTGACTCAAACAGGGTCAGAACAAGCGTGCTTCCCAAGGAGAAGACAGATGAGGGTCTACTGCTGGTTTTGTGTGTCAACTTGACACACGCTGGAGTTCTGGGGTTAGGACAGAGAAAGGACATGTCTCCATGAGATGCAGCTGTAAGGCATTTTCTCAATTAGTGATCAGTGGGGCAGGGCCCAGCCCACAGTGGGTGGTGCCAACCTTGGGCTGGTGGTTTTGGGTTCTAGAAGAAAGCAGGCTGAGCAAGTCTTGGAGAATAGTCAGTAAGCAGCACCCCCACACCCCAACATGGCCTCTGCATCAGCTCCTGTCTCCAGATTCCTGCCTTTGATTCTTCCAGTGATGAATTATTTTGGTAGTGGTGCTTCAGCACCGCAATAGAAACCTTCGCTAAGACACAGGAAAGGAACAGTTAGACTTTTTATATTAGAACTCAGGAAAGTGAGCGGGCAACGAAATATAAGCCACTATCTTGATTTATTTTAATTTTTTGAGACGGGGTCTCATTTAGCCCAGGCTGGCCTAGATTATATGTAGCTAAGGATAGTCTTGGATTTCTGACCTCCTGCCCCCATGGAGTGCTAGGTGACGCTTGTGTAGCGCTGGGGGTTGAATCTGGGGTTGTATCAAGTGAGTTACAACCCCAGTCTCATGGTTTCCACAACCGTCAGCACCTGTGTAAGCAACCCAAAATGAGATAAAATATTTTCTTCAGGCTTAGAGAGGTTGCCCAGAAGTTGAAGAGTATGTTCTGCTCTTCAGAGGACCATTTCTGGCACTCAGATCCAGTTAGGTGGCTTGTAAATGCCTGTGACTCCGGCTCCAGGGGATCTGATGCCTCCCCCGCCGCTGAGGGTACGGCACGCTTCTGCACATACCCCAGATAGACATACACACATTTATTAAAAATAATAAATCTTAAAAAAATGTTATCGCCCTAGAAAATACCCACTTTCTCCCTTACTCCCCCACTCCCCATGAGCCATTTCCTGGCTTTGTTGCACACTGATTTTGAGATTTTGTGTTTTTTTTCTTTTGCCTGATCCTGGACTTCATGTAAATAGAATCGGGCATATCTAGTTTATTTCACTCATACAATGTCTTAAGATTCAATTGTAGTGTGCTTATGGGTAATTTGATTCTTCCATTGTTAAGCCATTTGCTTATCTCTTCTCTCATTAATGACTAGGTTAGTCCCTTCCAGTTTGGGGCTAGGATGTAAGCATTCTTGTTAAAACCTTTTTAGAATGTTGATGTTCATCCTGGAGTGAAATTACTTCCATAGCAGTGTGTGAGAACTGGAGTTGCTGAGATATGCTCGTGTGTGTGTGTGTGTGTGTGTGTGTGTGTGTGTGTATGTGTGTGTGTGTGTGTGTGTGTGTTTATACTAGAGTTGCTGAGATGTGTGTATGTGCACATATATATGTACACATGAATGTGTGTGTAAAAGCTAGAGTTCTTGAGGTGTGTGTATGTATGTGTGTGTGTGTGCGCGTGTGTACGTGCGCACACTCGAGTGTATGCATGCTGGGGACAGCATGCAATGACAAGGACTGCTTGCACTAGACTGAGACAGAGACATCTCAGAAGCCCATGGTAGCAGCTCCTTATAGAAAAGGATGGCATCTGGGACTCTGAGAAACAGGAGACACATCCTTCAAGGGGACCCGCCATCTGAAATAAGGGACTGCCTGCAATGGGCCAGGACAGGAGACATCTCTGTAGCCTGAGGCAGCTCTTTATAAAAAACAGTTGTACCCATTTCTCCTAACCTTAGCCCTGAACAACAGCTGTATAGATTTCATTTGTGCATGACTGCTTTTCAGTTGGCCTTGGTGTCCATAATTCTTCTATTATATCTGACTTTCTTACTTTCTCCTGCTCTGGTGAATTCTGTGAAACTAGATGTTCCCTGATGAAATTCCTTTTTTTTTTAAAAAGATTGTTTATTTATTTATTTATTGATTGATTGTATGTAAATACACTGTAGCTGTCTTCAGACACCCAGAAGAGGGTGTCAGATCTCATTACCGATGATTGTGAGCCACCATGTGGTTGCTGGGATTTGAACTCAGGGCTTTTGGAAGAGCAGTCAGTGCTTTTAAACACTGAGCCATCTCTCCAGCCCACTGTAATGATTCTTTTTTTTTCACTGTAATGATTCTTAAACAATTAAAAATTGAGGTATGAGCCGGGTGTGGTGGCACACGCCTGTAATCCTAGCACTTGGGAGGCAGCGGCAGGCAGATTTCTGAGTTCGAGGCCAACCTGGACTACAGAGTGAGTTCCAGGACAGCCAGGACTACACAGAGAAACCCTGTCTCGAAAAACCAAAAAAGTAAAAATAAAAATAAAAATTGAGGCACGGGACACAGCACAGCACAGTCCTAATGGCCCAGGTGCATGCTGTGTGTTCTCATCTTGGGAACAATGTAATAACTGCACAATGGTAGTTCCTGATTAATGTTTGACTTGCAAAGGAAGTTTGACAAAATTATTAGAAAATGAAATAGAGCCAACATTGGGACCCGAGAAAGAAAAAAAATATTAAAGTTATGAAATAAGTTTTGCACAACATTTGAGAGTATAGAGCCAGTATAGAATATGCAAAATCTTTTATTAGTAAAACTAAGTCCAAACATTGAGAGTCCTAGGAGAGTCACTGTGTGCGATGTGCAGAAGCAGAAAGCGAGGGGAACTCCTGAGTTAAGGGTCAACTTGATTCTTCCTGGTCTCTGCCTGGCAGCTCCGCCCTTGTCATTTATCATTAGAGCTTCACAGGAAAATGCAAGCAGCGGACTCAGAGCTCTAGCTCTGAAGTATATAGCAAGTCAAAAGTTAAAGTTTAAATAATGATAGGTTTGCAATTATTACTATAGCTGTAGGCCCGGGAATAGGGAAGCTTGAAACTTTGGGGAATAATTGTAATTCTTGATTCTTTTGAATTTGTTTCAATGTGGTTATTCTTTTGAATTTGATTTGGCAATGACTATACAATGTCTTTTTTTTTTTTTAACCTGCTTTTGGAAGAATCAGTAAAAGACTGGGGCAAGAGAGCGTGTAGAGAGAATGTAGAGAGCTAGTAGTGAGCGTGTGAAGAGCAAGTGAGAGAGCGAATGCGGAGAGCATGAGACGAGCATGTGAAGAGTGAGGGAAGAGAGAATGTGAGGTGTGTGTGAGTGAGAGGAGAGTGCATGGGGTGTGTGTGTGTGTGTGTGTGTGTGATATGTGTGAGAGTGAAAGGGGAACACACAGAGGTGTATGAGTGTGGGAGTTTAAGAAAAGCAGAGTGCGCAGGAGACACAGCGTGTGTGCAGCCTCAAGCTGCGAGCGAGCAAGAGAGAAAGAGAGCAGAGAGTGAGAGAGAAGAGAGAGAAACTCTAAGCCTTGGAAAACTGCCTGTCAGCTTGTACCCAAAAAAGTTGTCTGTGTGTATTTATTATGCGCACCTTCCAGATATCCCTGCTTCCAGTTGAGAACTCCGATCCTGTGTTGAGGCTGCACCCAGACACATGTGTGTGTGTGTGTGTGTGTGTGTGTGTGTGTGTGTGTGTATGTGTGTGTGCGCGCGCGCGTGTGCGTGCATAAGTGCTCTTCTTGCTTGCACGCATGGAGTCCAGAGGAGGATGTCAGATGTCTTCCTCTCTGTCCCTCTCCACTTACTTTCGTGGTCACACAGTCCCCACCTTAGCCAGACTGACTGGCTGTAAGCCCCCAGGATCCGCTCCTATCGCTAACCGTCCCCAGCACGAGGGCTGTGGGCGCACACCACCATGCCTGGCTCTAAACTTCACGCTTTATGCTTGCACTGCCTGCAAGCCACTGAGCCACCTCCCCGGCCTGACCGTTGGCGACAGAATTTGATACTGATGGCCGACTTTAGTTTATCCGTTTGGGCGACTGCTTGACTCTGTCACTGCCCTGTTGCCTTGTTTTTTCTCCATTGAATTTTAGGTTTTGAAGGTGAGGGCGTGAGCAGGACGATATATAACATAAGCTGGTGATATGCAGGCCCACTGTGGGTTGCGGTTTGGAAGGGACAGGACCATGTGGTCGTTGAGTATTTGCTATTGGTGGTCAGGATCCAGGCTGAGTGATTTCTCAGGTCCTTGACAACTCTTACCCAAAGGAATGAAAATGAGGGTTCGCAAGTGGATCTCTTGTGAGTCCCAGGCCAGCTTGGTCTGTATAGGGCTACCTAGAAAGATCTTGTCTCAACACCAAGTAGAAAACAAGCAAAACAAAACATCAGAACCCCTTTGCTTCTCACGGTGGAACGCACCTTTAATCCCAGCACTTGGGAGACAGAGATAGACTGACCATTGTTTGCTTCAGGCTGGCCAGGGTTGCATCCTGAGACGCTGTTAAAAAACAGTACAGATTAACCAGAAAACCCACAAAGAGTTGATACATTTACAGAAGAATCAAGCTACCTTTCTGGAGGCAGGATTGACAGTGGGGGAGGGGTGGCGTGGCTGGCGGGAGGCAGCTGGAGAGATGGCTCAGCTGTTAGGAGTAATTGCTGCTCCTGCAGAGGACCGAGTTCAGCTCACATCCCCACAGTAGGTGGGTCACAACTGCCTACAGCTCTAGCTGCAGAGCTCCACTACCCATTTCTGGCCTCCTTGGGGACCTGTGCTTATGTGCACAGCCCCTCCCCCCAAAGTCATGTATGCATAATTAAAAATAAAACATGGGGAGGGGGTGGGGGGGAGGGATATTAGGACATGTGAGAGTATTCTAAGGTCCCGTTTTGTCCAGGGTGTCCTTTTGCAGCATTCTGGGTGTCTCTATTCTGATTTACAGATTAGGTCTAATTTTTCTTATTGCATGTGTCCTTCCCTATAATGTATCTAATTTTAGTCATATATCCAACTAGGGGGATTCTCTCTAAAAGGTTATTGGGGGGCATAGTTTTGCCTTATTGCCTATGTATCCAAAAAGTGGTTCAGGCTGGATTGGCGGTTCTGTTCTTCCTGCACTTGAATGGAAATTGTCGAAAACTGGGCGCAGGTGAAGAAGGGCTGAGGCTTTTCTGAGGCTGCCTGGTGCATAGGAGATACATGTGTATGCGTGTGCGCATGCGTGTGTGCATGTGTGTGTGTGTGTGTGTGTGTGTGTAGTGTGTGCAGGCAAAGGAACTGGGTTATCAAGTGCATTATTGGGTGCTAACCTGCCCCTGTGTTTGTCTCCCTCAGAGCCGCTCTGGGCCTAGAGATTCCTGGGCTCCGGAGTGTTCTGTGTTATCAACTAGTATTTTCATACTTGGTTCTTGTAGTCAATAGCTTCGGGAATGTTCCGTTCCTGGCTTTAAAGACGACACGGGTCACTGGATGAGTGATGGTGCTGGTAGCCAAGAGAGAGGGCAGGAAGGGATGTCTGGGGCAGAGAAAGGAATGAATTGACTTCATTGTTAGGTGTGGCAGGACAGTGCTGGGTGTGGGGCGGCTGTTGGGAGAAGGATAGGATGGGACAGAGAGGTTGCACTGGGCAAGTAGATTACCAAAATACACAGAGTGGAGGACAGAGCGGAAGGTGAGTGGGCTAGACCCTGGAAGCCCAGCCAGCAGGAAGCACTGACATTTATAAAAATTATGTTTAGTGTGTTTGTGTGTGTGTGTGTGTGTGTGTGGGCGTGTGCATGCCGCGGTACCTGTGTAGAGGTTCTTTCTTTCCACCATGTGGTTTCTGGGACTCGAGCTCAGATATTCAGGCTTCCTGGCTTGCCTTAACCTGCTGAGCTAACTCATCAACCCAAGAAACTGTTTCAGACAGTTTCCTTACATAGACCTGGCTGGCTTAGAAGTTGATACATGCACTGTTTTGGCCTTAAACTCATAGCCACCTACCTGCCTCTGCCTCCTGAGTTCTGGGATTAAGGACATACATCACCATGCCCACCCAGGTGGAGAAGTAGGTTTTTGAGACACACTTTTTCTGTATAGTCTATGTGTCCCAGATTAGCTTCAGTCTATCTCTGAATCCGCTTGCCGCCGTTTCCCAAGCAGGTCTTTTCATTATCAATTGTCTTCTTCGCTTTACTTTTCAATGTCTTAAAGTTTTCACTGTAGAGGTTTATTCCTAGGCATATTGTACCTTTATTTATTTATCCTCAAGCTATTGGGAATGGGATATTTCTCCTAATACCTTTCTTAGCGAGTTCATTTTTGGGTATACATAAAAGCCCACGACTGGCTTTTATATGTTGATATTTCTATCTTGCAACTTTACTAAAAATGTTCATCAGATCTAAGAGTTTTCTGGTGGAGTCTGTAAGGTCTGTTTGTTTGTTTGTTTGTTTGGGTTTTTTTGTTTTTGTTTTTTTGTTTTGTTTTGGATTTTTTTTTGTTTTTGTTTATTTTTCTAGTCGTCAGTTAACCAGAAGGTTTGTTCCAAAGTGAACTCTTATTCTGAGACCTAGGCTGAGGGAGCTGCTTCGGTCTGGTGTGTATCGTCTTCACAGTGAGAGACAGACAAGAAAAAGATTACTTGAGACTTCTCCAAATACCCTCTGTAGATTCTGCCTAAGCGTCCTGTCTGCCGAATGTCTGTCCAAGCATCCGATTCTCTGTAGATGTCTGCCTAAGCACCTTTTTGCACCAGAACTTTGACACTCTCACCCAGTTTCCTGTAGTCACAGTCAGTCACATGACTGAGCACAAAGTACAGATTTACCCCTCGCTGATTTTCAGGGAATCAGTAGTACTTGGAGATGCTCATCTAATTGACAATATGTTTGTTACTATAATAGCTTCCTCATTATTTACCAAGGGTACATTTGAAGACCCAAGTGGCTACCTGAAAACTATAGGATTTTCTGTGTACTGTGTTTTCCTCTGTAGCTTCTCTGGAACCCAGGGACAGTATCACTGTGATGTCACTGCAGTCAGAGCCCCATCTCCAGATAACAAGCTGTGACTGTGTGATCCTTCCCAGCATACAACTCTGTCAAGTGCAGGTACACTCTGATCTCACTCTTGTCTTTATGATGTCACCCCCTCAGGACCTGTCCCAGTCTCAGGAGTTACTACAAGTCCAGGAACCCTCGTAAACAATGGGGGATATACTGGACCGAGGAATAATTCTTGTCCTGGGCTGTTTTCATTGGGATGACATGAGATTTCATGCTGTGCAGCATGGTATACATTTGAAAACCCATGACTTCGCTTGCATCTGGAATTTTTCCATTGACTATTTCAGGCTGTGACTTACTGTGGATAACCAAACCCTCAACCTCTTCTTCAGCTTCCTACAGCTTTGCAAACAGAGTTCCTCTTTCAGGGGCTCACCCCTGATTTTTCCTCCTGTATTAGTCCATTTTCCGCTGTGACAAAATTACAAAGAAAGGCTTATTTGGGCTCAGGCCTTCAGCCATTTCAGTCCCTAACTGCTCGGCTCTTGCTCTGGTGGTAGCGGAGCACAGCACGGGGCATCCCACGTTGGCTGATTCCTCCTCTCCAGCCGCTGCTCTAACTTTGGATCTTGCGGTACATGCTGCCACCGCAGTCTTCTTGTAAGGCACCAAGCTCATCCGGGTATTTTGATCTTTCCAAGCACACGTGACTTTCAGGGCTCTGCAAGGGTTGCGCTTTAGCCTAATTCTTCTTGACCTCTGCCCCGCATACTCCGACCTCTGCTCCAGCCTCGGGAATTACCGCCATTCCTTGGACCCTCCTTCCCCTGCTTACAATGTCCCTTAACTTCCTCCCAAGTCTCCCCTCTGTAGACCCCTAATCCTCCTTCAAGACTCAGTTGAGCCTTTGTACTTTCTCTGGCTCACTGTTCCTTCCCTCCTGAGCTGTGAGCTGATGGAGTTTGGGAGTTCCTGGTTGGCATGCGTTATGGACCACAGAGTTCTCGGGTTGGCACACACCGGCGCTGGTGCGGCCTGGGGCAACCACTGCCCTGGGTCTTTGTTTGCCTTTTTTTTTTTTTTTTAACCTGTGTAAATATTTTTGTTAACATGTTAACATGTGTGTTAAGTGTGCTGTGTGTGTGCCTGGTGTCTGCAGAGGTCAGAAGAAGGTATCGAACCCCTGGAACTGGAGTTATAGATGGTTGGGAGCATGATAGTTACAGCTAGCATGTGAGTTTAAGGAACGACCTAGGTCTTTAGAAGAACAACACACGCGCCTAACCTCTGAGCCATCTCTCCAGCCCCATGCCCCCCTCAGTCCTTGATGGCTATGAGAGCCGCATCGCTTGGCTACTAGGAAAGCTGCCTTCCTTCCTGAGAGAAGGCTGGCGGGGGAGGCATTGAGGAAGTGAAAGAGTAGTTGAGACTTTGGCCAGACTGCTCACCACGGAGACCAGAAAGGTCACCATTTAACATGCTTACTTATCCAAATTATTTCTGAGAATCCTTCCAGATCCCCAAAAGAGGAAGTAAGGATAGAGTGTCCACGTCTCTAGCCAGGGCTGGGTTGATCTGGTACCCAGTCTCCACATGGGGACTGCAGAGCTTTGGGGTACAGACGTGAGAGAGGCTGTGGAAATTTCCTGTGGAAGCAAGACTCTGCCCAGAGTGAGCTGAGCTGAGGAGGAGCGAGTAGTCAGAGAGAGGCCTGGGAGCCGAGGGAAGGGAGGCTGGAGAGAGACAGGCCCTGAAATAAAGAACTCACCTGACTGCCGGCTGTTTCATGACTCGGGGGGAATTGGGGCGGAGTCTCAGAGTTGATATATCCAGAATTGTCACAGTGGACAGTTCTGGATTGTGTAGTCCTGGGAGGACAGAAAAATAGGAATTATTTCCCCATTTTACCCGTAAGTAAACTGAGGCTTAGAATGTTCATGCCTTGGCCAAGAATGATGAATGAGGTGGGAGAAGTGGGTCATGCAAGCCAGATCTTGAATTCCAGCAGTGTAGCCTGGAGCCCCTGGTAGCTCCAAGGAGAGAGCGTTGTGGAGGCAGCTGCTGGGTCATAGGGAATTGGAGGAGGCTCTTGCCTGGGGCAGAGGGAGCGAGGGGGGAGAGAGAGAGAGAGAGAGAGAGAGAGAGAGAGAGAGAGAGAGAGAGAGAGAGAGATGCTGGAAATGGAAATTCTGGGGAGAGAAGTTAGGACTAATCTTGTCACACACATAGCCCCTATGTTCTTTTTTATTTTTTATTTTTTAAAGATTTATTTATTATTATATGTAGGTACACTGCAGCTATCTTCAGACACACCAGAAGAGGGCATCAGATCTCATTACAGGTGGTTGTGAGCCACCATGTGGTTGCTGGGATTTGAACTCAAGTCCTCCAGAAGCACAGTCAGTGCTCTTAACCGCTGAGTCATCTCTCTAGCCCCCTCCCTTTGTTCTTTTTACACACACACACACACACACACACACACACACACACACACACACACCATGTTCTTGCCTGATAACAGGCCCCATACCTAGTTTAAGAGGTGCTGAAGATCAAACCCAGGTCCTCTTGGATGTTGGACTCTACCAACTGGGCTACAACCTAGACCTAGGACTTGCTATTCACAAGACTTTCATGGGTCCCATGGGCCTCTCTTCAGGAGCTTTGCTCAGGAGGTCAGTGATTCTCAACCTGTGGGTCGACACCCCTTTGGGAGTCCAAGGACCCTTTCACAGGGACCACCTGTGACCCTCAGAAAACAGATTTTTACACTGCAATGCATAGCGGTTGTAACTTTTCAATTATGAAGTAACAATGAAATTAACCCTATGGTTAGAGGGTGACCACCGTGCAGGGAACTGTATCAAAGGGCTGTAACAGTAGGAAGGTTGAGGACCACTGGTCTAGATGCTTCCGTCTGGGCTGTTCTGCATCCTAGGCCACTGGAAAGGGGGGTATGGGCTGAAAGTGAGGTGGCCATATTATCCTGGTTCTATTGGTGCTGGCCGGGGTGTTGTGGGAGCCTCAGTTTCCCTGCCAGCTAGACAGCACATGGCACAGGTCGATCCCATAATCTCCCCGAACAGCTAAACAAAAGACCAAGGGAAAGGAGTTGAAGCCACAGGAAATGAATTCTCAAAGCCGAGCCCACAGAGAGGGAGTGCCTGTTACTCCCAGAGGAATCCCAAGCGGTCAGCCTCGCTCTTGACTGTAGATATGAGGAAGTCAGCTTTTAGATGCACCTGCCCCAGGATTCGCTGTGGCTCAGGAGAGCAACATTTGCACAACTTCCCTCAATCCATTCTTGAGTTTGTTCATCCATTCAGGGTTGACGGAGCCTTTTCTGAGTGCTGGGCTCTGTCCCTGCCGTGGGGAGGTGAGACTTTAGCTCGGGGAGACGGCGCCTAGACGTCGGAGTGTGTGCACCGAGTCTCCTAGGAAATGTGAGCTAAGTCTTGATCTCATCTGAGGTGACTAGCCGGCTTCCTGCAGATGTGTGCTTCACACTGAGAGTGACAAGGGACATTCCTGAGGCAGAGGAACCCTCGGTGAGAGCCAGCTGTCCAGCCCTTCCGGTGGCTGCTCCAGGATGCTGTTGGCTGGAGGGGCAGAAAGGAAGCCAGAGGAGGCGGCAGGCCTGGTACTGGTCAGCTGCCCAGAGCGGTAGAATTAATGTTAGCAACACCCAGAGACAGCTGCCTGCCTTCCCCCTTCTTCCAGAAGGTCGTGAGTGCTTGTGTGGAAGTCCAGCTGTCCCTAGGAGGAACTTGTCTGATGACTTCAGGTCAGGGAGAAGCCGGGACACTCACAAAATCAGCACTTGGCTCTGGGGCAGAGGATGGATTTCTATAGATCCTTAGGAAAGTCTGGATTTGCGTTTCAGACAGTACAGTGCAAAGGATGGTTAAATCATCTTTCTGAATGCAAACTGCACTGAGTGCTTGTGACGTCATCTTTAATATGGCCCGAATAAAAATCACCAAAGAGGTGCTCAGTGACTGGGTCCAAACACCAAGCACCCCCCAGAAGGGGTATCACTCAGAGACTGCGGCATAGACAGCAGAGGGAGACTCCAGCCCCGGGGCAGAGAAGGAATGAGTCGGGTCTGGATAACACTTGATGAGTTGCTCAGTGTGTAATGGTCACTGCCTTCAGGCTGCTTCCTTAGAGTTCAAGGTCACTCTGGCTGACCTGGGCTGTGTCCCTTTATATTTCCTGCACAGAAGGACCTGAGATGCAGAAGGGGGAATTTATCTGTTCTGTTCTAGTGGTAGGTGAGGAGTTCTTGACACAGCAACCACATCTATCAAAGGCACTGGAGGTGAGGACTTCATGGACCTACAGATTTCTGCAGGCCAGAGAGGGCCTGGGGCAGCCTCTGGAGGAGGGATCGAGTCTTGTAGGGAGTGTTGGGAGGGGCAGTAGACATCAGTGATGCCATTGTGGTGGAGATGTAATTGTCTCCAAAGACCCTGCTTTTCTATCCTGGTTTCATCTTCTAAGGCGGCTTCCCCACGTGTGAAAAGCTAGAGGAACAAGAGTCTGCCATGCAGCCTTATGCTAAGAGTCTCTGTGAGGCTGCTTTTAATTGTAATCTCTCTGGGACCCTCCCTCCCCTTCGGTCCTGGCCCGGTGCTGGGGACGCTTGCTGGGTAGGCGCTCTACCACTGAGCTCTTCAACCTCTCAATATGGAGATGTAGTTAATCAGAAGGAAGAGAGGGTCGGGGATGCTGGTCAGTTGATAGAGTATTTGCCGAGCATGCACAAAGGCCTGGGTTTTGCTGCCAGCACTGTGTAAATGGTCTATGCTGGTGCAGGCCTGTTCTCTAAGCGCTTGGGAGGTAGAGGCAGGAGGATCAGTCCAAGGTCATCCTCGACTACAGGGCTAGCCTGGATACTGGAGACTCAGTCACAGAAACAAACATACATAGTCTCCACCTTACATCTTTGGTACACTGTTGAAGAAAGCCCACCCCAACTCCTTTGAGATGGAATTTCACTGTGTAGTCCCGGCTGACCTTGAACTCAGATATCTGTCTACCTCTACCTCTGAGTGCTTGGATTAAAGGTGTGAGCCACCATTCCCATTTAAAAAATATATTCTTTTAAACAAATAGATCTACCAAACTACCCTAAACGCCTACATGGTTGAGGGCAGGCTATCACCTTTGAGGGAAGGGGATTAGGGACTCCTTCCTCATCCACAGGAAACACAGCCCTCCCCCCCACCCCCACTGTCACAGAGGCACTGGGACATTAGCAGATGTTTGGTGATTGGTTCTTCCAAACATAACACCTTGCTGTGTGGTGTTTGCCAGTTCCCACGGGGTAAATATTTCCACCCTGTCCATTTCCAGTCGCTGTCTGAGAACTAGGGGAAGGTGCTGGGGACCCACAGCGGTGTGGCGTTTTCCATCGTCTGCATTCAACTGATAAAGGGAAACCCAGAGAGAGACTAACGACCAGTGACCAGAAAGGGTGAGGTACTACCCCTTTGTTCTTAGCTTAACTCATTGACTTGTAACGCCCACTTTATTTTGTATGGCCTCTTATTCTTGAATTATTTTTGGCAAACACATATGGATACATTTGTTTAAAAAAAAAAAAAAAGACCTATCCAGTTTGGTTAGTCTATGTGCTTAGGGTGATTGTTTGGGGTCGGGGTCACCTCTCTGGGCTTCCTCTAACTGAGGTGACTGGATTGAGAGAGCTTTTAGATTATCCTCAGGCACTTTGTCTCCATCCTTTGTTTAACCCTGGAGTGATAGCAGAGGTGGGGACCCCAGTCCTGCAGAGGTGGAGAAAGAAGAGGTCAGGAGTCTAAGGCCGTACTCACCAGCATTAAATTAGAGGCCAGTCTGGGGTACAGGGGGCCCTGTCTCTCTCTCTCTTTCTCACACACACACACACACACACACACACACACATACACACACACACACACACACACACCTTTCATTTGCTCTATAACCCCTCTTGACCCTGGTATGTCCTCTCTTTATCCACGTTATTCGTGGGCTCCCAAGCACCCCTCTAAAGCCCCCATGTTGAAGCCCCATTCCCACAGTGGGAACTTTAAGAACTGGGACCCAGATGGATGGAGGTCTCAGGTCCCCCGAAGTGTGTGTTTGATGGAACACTGGGTTCCTAGATGAAAGGAAAAGTACCAGCCCAGGACACCAAGACCGGGTTCTCAGCACAGAGGGACAGAGGGCAGGGAGTAAGAGACAAAGACAGGAGGAGACTGAGGGTGGGCGTGGGGGTGGGGGTGGAGAGGCGGAAGGGAACACAGGAACTGGGAAGTGGTGTTTGGCGTGTGAGGGTAGTTGAGGTGGAGGAATCTCTGGGTCGAGAGGAGACAGACTGAACCCATAGGCAAATGGAGGTCTATAAAGGTAGTTTATAAAAATAAAAGGGGAAACCTTGCGTTAGGATGAGGTGTTTAATTTTGACTGGGCGTGTTATTTAGGTGAGCCAAAGGGGGCTTTTGATTGTTGGACTTCAATGCTTTGATAGCTGGGCCTTGACAGTCAAGCCTCAGGAAGAGGAAGTAGCCCAACTAGACTTTGGTGGCTTGCTTTAGGAATGTAGTCTAAAGGTTTAGCAAGGCAGAGAGAGTGGGGGAAGGACAAGGCCAGCCTGAGCCACGTGCTGGAGAGGGCTGGTGTCCCTTCGCTAGAACCTTTCTCCGTCCTGGGTTTTAGATGAAATGAAATGTAGTTATGTACATTCATGTGTGTGTGGTGCGCTCGCCTGCATTTGTGTGGGTGGTGGGTGGTGGTGAGGGGATATGTGTGTAGGGGGGCATGTGGGGGTGCATGTGTATATGGGATGTGTGGGGGCATGTGTGTGTGGGGGCATTGTGGGGGGCATGTGTGGTGGGCAGCATTGTGGGGGACATGTGTGGTGGGCAGCATTGTGGGGGGCATGTGTGGTAGGCAGCATTGTGGGGGGCGTGTGTGTGTGGGATGTGTGTGTGTGGGCATTGTGGGGGGCATGTGTGGTGGGCGGCATTGTGGGGAGCATGTGTGTGTGGGCATTGTGGGGGGCATGTGTGTGCGTGGGGCATATGTGTGAAAGTGCTGTGGAGGCCAGGGAAGAGCATCAGATCCCCTAGAGCTGGAGTTACAGGCTGGAGTTGTAGTGAGCACCTAGTGTGGTGTTAGGAACCAAAGTTTGACAAAAGTGGCAGTACTTTCAGGCCCCGAGCAGTCTCTCCAGACCTTTTTACCCCTTTTTCTCATGATGCCCAGGCTGACCTGAAAACCCCCTCGGGATCCGGCTGGTCTTAATCTGCTGTGCTCCGGATTCCATTTCTTCTGTGCTGGGATCATAAGTGTGTGCTATCAGAACTGGCTTCTCCTTCTCTTCTTCTTCCTCCTCCTTGACTACTTCCTCCTCCTCCTCCTCCTCCTCCTCCTCCTCCTCCTCCTCCTCCTCCTCCTCACTCCTCTTCTTCTGCTTCCTGGCCATGACATGTGACATTCCCTTCTGACATAAAGAACTATCCCCAAAGCAAGATACCATCAACCCTGTATTGAAACTGTCAAAATGCAGGATCTGAAGCCTTTCTCTTTACAAGCCAAGTCTCCCTTATTGTTGCAGCAGCAGAAAGTTAACTCTTGCCAAGTGTGGCCTGAGTACCCCAGGGGCAGACAGCTCCCCTGCGGGCTTCACTTCTGAATCCCGGCTCTGCCCTGCACTATGCCGGCACTTGATAACAGGTTGGTTGATGGAGTAGGAGGAGGGCCAGGCGCCTTCCAGACTTCCCACCCTCCCTCCCGCCTTTGCTCTGAGCTGCATCCTTCCTTGAGGATCAGTTTATCTGTAAGAGAGATGGGTTTGAGGATTTCCGCTTAGCACTTCCTTCAGCTGTGAAGTGTCATCACGCCTGAGCCTGTGGGAGCAACTCTTTGCTGGTGTCCTTTGCTGCTCCCCCACCCCTGCTTTTTTTTTTTTTTTTTAAGGTCAGGGTGTGGCAGCCGAGCAGCCACCGCAGTCACAGCAGTCAGGGTGAGGGAATCAAGAGGTATGACAGCACAGCCGCAGATTGCGTGTTGTGTGCTCAGAGCAGGCCAGAGTGGTGGCGTCCTGAAATGCAACTTGGGCCAGCGCCTGTGGTTCATGTTTGATTTTTAAATCGAGTTTAGCTCATTGTGTGTTAAGAGCCTTTCACTGTTGCAAATAATGTGTGGCTCATTCATTCGGTAAGACACCACTACGTGGGGCCACAAGCCACAGGCCACAGTTTAAGAAGCTCTGTGCTGGACCACCGTGGGACTTGCTCCACACCTGGTCTACCAGGAAATGGTTACAGTGTTGTCTAGAGTTAATCAAGGCTTGTGCTTGCAAAAGGTCAGATCCAAGCTGCTTCAAAGAGCCCTGGCTGAGGCTGTACGTGCAGGAGCCAGGGCCGTCAACTGGAGTCGTGGCTGTGGAATCGTCCCAGGGATTCCACTGTGTGTTCAAGGCAGCTGTTGCCAGCGTGAGGGCAGGCTGGTTAGCAGGATGACAGTCATTTTGCACACAGCAGCCAGGGCAGCAAGAGTGCAACGGCTGTTAATTAAGGAATCAAGGTCTTCATTTTAGGTGCAGGAGCATCAGAAGACACGCCTGCAGTATGGCAGAAAGAACTTAGCAGCGTTGCGCTACTTTGATGGATTCTTTGAACAGTGTTTAATATTTGCTCAGCGTCCCAGGGAGCATTGGGTCCCCTTGCACTGCTTCCAAACAACATGGCAGAGACCCACAACTGAGTGACCCCATGAAACAGGGATGTACTGAGTCTCGGGACGGGTCATTTTTTCCCCTCCTTGATCAGCAGCTATTGTATACCGATTTCAAAATGGCTTCCCTCTGGCGCCGGTGGTTAGTGCCGGCCTAGCTTTCTGAGCTGCACTTTGGGGAGCTGGCCTTCTCCACTGTGCTGGGCGAGCCTTTCATGGAGCCAGCTGAAAATGCAAGGCTGTTTCCTATGTTGCTGGCTAGCTAGAGTCAGGGAAGAGGTGATCAACCTGAGTGCCTGGCTCGCCGGAAACCCACAGCGGCTGCGCTGGGACCCAAAAGAGTCAGAACGTAGCCTTGCTCATTTGCATACCGCTTACCGTCTTAGCGCCCTGGGAACTGGTGTTTTGGTTGTTACAGTAAAATGACTCAAATTTCCGGGTTCTCTGGGCCACGTGGCGAGGGCCGCTACCCCAGGAGACATGCAACTCCGTTTGTTTGCTTTCATTTTCTCTTCTACCCCTGCAGCAGGTATAGCCATGCCTGACCCATGATGGGGGGCGGGGCGGGGGGGGCGGGGCTGTGCAGGGGCAAATCCATAGTGACTGGAAAATAAATATAAATGGAACATTTGTTGAGTGCAGCTAGCTAGAGGAATACCTGGCTCGGGACCACATGTGGAGTATGTGGAGGATCTTAGCTTTTGGATTCAGGATTGGGGTCCAGCCACTGCGCAGTGTCACCATAGGGTATCTTACTGCATAGTATTAACCTAGAAGTTATCCAAATCTGAAATGCAAAGTGTGGTTTCAACAGCACACGATGGCATCTCTACCATCAGAAAGTGGAAGGTTCTAAGCCGGCCATCATCCATCTGGAAGCTTCTAGAACCGAGGCTCTGCCTTCCAGAACAAGTGTTTAGAAGCCCCACGGCAGCCAGACCCCTCACCCGGGTGCTCTGGGGCAGCGTCTAGGATTTCCTGCCTCTCCTCCCATGCAGTTTCCTTTTCCTGCTCGGCTGGGCTTAACTTGATGTTCAGATTTGCTTTCTCAGAGGGATGCCACTGGGACATGGTCTTCACTGCCCGAGCTCTGCTCAAAGCGGATGGGCAAGCTGGGAGAGGCAGGTGGTCCGGGAGCCAGATCACAAGCTGGGAGAGGGACTGGGATTGATAGTGCTCTGGCTTTACAAATGGAGAAAATGGGAGACACAGATTAGGGAAAGCTCTAGAACCACATGGGAAGAGAGGGGATTGGGACTAGGACACGGGCAATGAGATGGAGCACACACACTGCAGAAAGGAGACCCTCCAAGCCAGCAGGGAGAAAGGAAGTCCCGCCTACAGAGGGGCGGGGCCTCTGAGGTCACGGGGCCAGGCAGAGCTCCTTAGTGCTGAGCCCCTCCACCTAGTCTAATTTGCTAGGCACAACACTGACCCGAAATCTGTTCGTTCTGTGCTGCCAGCCTCTTATGAATGGGTGATGTGCGGTGGCCAGGGAACCCTGAAGAGGAGGATGGTGGCCTGGGGCCCGGAGCTGGGACTCTAGCAGGGATGGCAGAAGCTCTTTGGTCCCTTTTAGGCAGCTTATGCCACAGAGCCAGCCACACCCTGCTTGCCTGCTGCTCAGGTCACACTTCCTGTTTGCCGCTGGGACCCAAGTGGAACTTGGAGTGAAAGATGAGGGGGTGGGTAGAGCCTCCTAACCAGAGGTGTACCAGTCGGAGGTGGAAAGATACCAAAAAACAGGCTAAACTTTCCATTTGTCGCTAGGGAAACTGAGGTGAGCGAGTGAGAACCTGTCCTGGCTCCCACAGTTTGCCAGAAGTCCCGATGTGAGATTATGAAACCGTCAGAGGAGTCCACGTCTCCACATTCCACAGCTGAGGGGTTGGGGCTGGCACAGGCGTCAGTCTGGGCTAGGAGACTTGGTGAGATGAGCTCTGTGAACAAATTATGTTCAAGTCAACACCTGCACGCACACTAGAAGCTCGGGAGCGTGTGTGGGGTGGAGGCATCAAGCAGTCAGTTGCACGTGTCCAGACAGTGGCCCAAGCAGGACAGGGAGTAACCTGGCAAGGGTAAGGAGGCCGTGACTGGGTAAGAGGCTGACTCTCATCATCTGCGGCCTTTTCGGATGTGAGAGGCAGATCAGATGTAGCATATATACAAGGCCATGTCTTGCACTAGCAGCACACACAGACACACACGGGTGTGCACATACATACACTCACAAAGCTAAAAACACACGCATGCACCAACAGCCGAAATCGCTCAGGCTAGCTGCCTCTAAGCGGACCTTGAGCAGTGTGTTAATGTCCTTGAGCCTCGGCGTATTGGCTCCAGGAAGGTTGTTGGGAAGTGACCACATGAGCGGGATCCGGAAAGAGACCCCGCTCCTTGAGCAGAGCGACTCTCAGTGAGTGTGGCTGTGGTTCTCATCTCTGGCCCCTCATTTTACGTTCTGTATCCTATAACCTGACACCAGTGGATTCGCCGACTACATTTTGGCAGCTCCCACCCCCCCACCCCCACCCCACCCCACCCCACCCCACCCCACCCCCCACCGCTCACCCTGAAGACTGTTTTAAAGGAGTATCCCGGGGCTTATCTCCCCACAGCTACCCTGCAGCGAGCCACCCTGCTTCCCATTGGAGCCCTAAAGGACCCTGCCACACACTGGGGGATCAACGGGGCTCACTGCAGCGCCCCAGACTCTTCCTGGCACACAGACAGGCAGGCTGCCTTCAGTTTAGTCTTCCTTTAAACATTTGTTCCGTTTATGTGGCCTGGAGCAGGCTGGAGGGCTGGAGGCCTGCTCTTCATCTGGGGTTCCATCCCACACAGGACCTTTGCAGAAGCAGAAGGAACAGAAAGTTACCGACAGAGTGGCTTTCCGAGCTGCAGTGAGTTATGTCCTGCAGGGAGAGGGGAAAAATAAACCCCCGTTGGCACCCAGTCTCCGGACTTCCCCTTTTTCTCCTGGGTTTGTGGCTAAACTTTCCAAACCAGACAGCTTCTGGGGAGTCTCATTAGGAGATTTATTTTGGTTCCACTTTTATTTGAAATCTACTTGAATACAGACGAGAACCAGAGGGCTCAGACACGGAGACCATGTCGCCTGCCGCCCGCCCGCTCGTTTCTGAAGCGGTTCGGACTGCGCTTGCCCGGTGTTGGTGATCTTGGCTCCTTTTGCAAAGGAGCAGCAGGAAATATGGTTCACGTTTATGCAAAGTCAACACTGCTCTTGTTACTTTTTATTTACTTCTATTTTTAATCTTTTGGGTGTTGGAGAACCACCTAAACTTATTTGAATACGTTTTTTTTTTTTTGGTCTGGTTACAAAAGTCATAGATTCTCATCACAGACCGCACTGCACCAAAGCAGTGAGCAGAGCGGAAGCCCTGGCCATCCTTCCACGGGCGGAAAGAGACTCCCTCCTCCCTCTGTGGCCCCATTTCTTTTGTCCTCACCTCCTTCTGGTCCGTTTCTTTTGCTTCCATGCCTTACCTTCCCGTTAGTCTACCATTTGAGGGCATAGCATGAGGGGTTTGTCCAGTCTCTGCATCTTCCACAGGGCTAGGCACACAGTAGGTACTTCATAATTATTATTTATTGCTTGGAACAGGATCTGGTGCATTTCCAGTATTTAAAGAACAGAAAAGCCCAGATAGGCAGGTGTGGGAGGTCACATGATCCCTCAGGTACCCGAGGGTCTCAGTCTGGTGAGTTTGGGGGATACACTGTTCTGAGATTATATCACAGCATCTGGTTGCAGCCAGGGGTTGCCCAGTATGTATAGAATGCTGCTGCCTGGGATTCTTTTGGGCAGTGTATCTAGTAAGTTCAGGATCAGGTGCAGGCGACAGTTAGCAGGTGAATGCCAACGCCGGGATGCTAACACTGTCTGCAAGGATGCCTACTCGGAGACGGCTCCCGCCCGCACTGTGTAGAGTGGCTGCTCTAAGCCATCCCTACCCCATCTTTGAATCGGCAACTGGTACTTCCCAGTGAGCTTACTGGATGCTGAAAGTTGAGGTTTTTATCGAGGAAACAGGAAACGTGTCAATTATGATGAGTGTTACAAAGGGAACACATTGCTTATATTCAAGGTCAACCAAACTGAGGATGGGCTAGAGTAAGAGTCCCTGCTCTTTACAAATTGCTTTTAAGCCCAGCATGGTACCACATGCCTCTGATCACTGCACTCAGGAGGCAGAGGTTGACTGTGAGTTCCTGGTCTGCCTAGTCTGTTCTAGGCTAGCCAGGGCTACAGAGTGAGACCTGTCTTTAAAAAAAAAAAAAAGTTTAAAAAATAGAATTCATTTACTGGTATATATATTAGTCTTTTTTACTTGTAAAAATCTACTTGTGATTGTTCTATGACCCAAAGGTGGGGAAAACATTTTTTTTTATTCTTCGTGTGTGTGTATTTGTGTGTATATATGTGTACACAAATGCAGGCACCATGGTATGTATGTGCCGGGGGTCAAAGGCTAACTTGCAGGAGTCCAGGTATAGAACTCAGGTTGGCAGGCTTGGCCACAAGTGCTTTTACCCACCAAGCTGTCTCGGCGGCCCCATCTCCACTACTCCCCGGAGCAGCTAGGGACTCTGGACTCTCTGAGTTGAAAGAGGACAGAATCTTCCGTGTGCCTCGGGCTCCCTTGGCCTCTGAGGAAGCTGTCAGGTCTCTTTGAGATTGTTCTTTTATGAATGTAAAGTAAGCAGGCAGAGGAGAGACGAGCTGAGACAATACTGAGCAGCAGATGGAACTGATCCTTGAGGCTGCCTCCTGACATGGAGGAACCGCACTGGGGCCCCCATCCATACCATGGGCTGACCTCACACTTACCTCACAGAAAATAAATCCAGTCAAGTGAGAGACTCGCGCTCAGGAGCCCGCCTGGCAAAATCTGAGTTGTCAGTGAAGAGCATTTATAATGGCTACTGTTAGTATAATCATCCAAATGAATGTGATTATATGAGCTGCAGATCCTTGGCCTTCAGACGTTCACAACCTGAGGAGACAGGCATGGCGGTGGCTGTGGGAAGAGGTAAAGGATTGTAAATTGATTGTCGGCCAAAGGCCAGGGGAATTCAGAGACGGAAGTTCTCCATGCTGACCAGGTCCGGTTGGTTCTGGCTTTGACTCTGAGGTACACAAGTGAGCTCTGACCTTGCCCCCCTCTCTGTACAACGGGGCTAATAAGAGTGTTCCTCATGGGGGTATTAGGTGCCCTATCCCTCCCTCCCTCAGCAGGTTAAATCCTGGGTCACTTGGGGGCTGCACGATTCAGAAAGCCTGGCAGATACAATCACCTTCTTGAATCTGCTCTGTGA